>OX377610.1:63652128-64236351 GCA_947397855.1 Thelaira solivaga | reverse complement strand
AAAATAATAATACTTTTTGTATATTAATAAAAAAAAAATAAATATTCGTCCAAAGTTTTTGTCCCTTTTTCAAAAAAAATTAATATAGACTTTAAAGTCAACTTTATCCAAATTTTTCATAAAGTCTGCGTCAAATTTTTTTTGGATACGAGCATTTAAATTTAAATTCTAACGAACACGTTTTAAAAATATGCAACTGAATTTTAAATAAAAATTTTCCATAAAAAATTGTTTTTAACCATTTTTATTTTACAAAATAGTAGATTAGAAATCTAGAGAACCTCTTCTTTAAAACGGTGTGTATCCATTCCTTAATCTTCTATTGTTCCTTTGAAATTTGCAAAAATCCCTCAGACCAACAGTATACTGGGGTATGACGAAATTTCAAAAAAATTTCTTAAATAACGTGAAGTAATTTATGAGTAATAGGGTGGCAGATTACAAATCAAAAAGACCTCTCCTTTAAAATGGTGTGTGTCTTATGCCGTTATCTTTTATGGTTCCTCCAGAAATTGTTGTAAAAATCTCTTCGAGAAACAGTACGTGGGAATGAGGAAATTAAAGCAATTTTTTTAAATACTCCCAAGAAATTTCTTAGTAATTAAGTAACAGATTAGAAATCTAGACAAGCCCCCCGTATATGCCCATGCTGTAATATTTTATGGTTCCTCCGGAAATTGTAAAAATCCCTCAGAGCAACAGTACTGGACTACGACGGAATTTAAAAAATTTTTTAAAAATACTAAAAAGTCATTTCTGTGTAATTGGGTGGCAGATTACAAATCTTTAAAATGGTATATTTTATAGTTCGTTTGGAAATTGGTAAAATCTCTTAAAGAAATCAACCCATGCACTTATATTTCTCCTAAACATATTTAGAAATATTTAAAAATGCTGAAAAATACTAAAAACCGTAAAGGGTTACGTTGATAAAACAGCTTACAGTTCTTGGAATCTTTGTTTTTGAAAAGAAAAAAATAATTTTAATTCGGGGAATCCCAAAATGTGAATTTTTTTTATTAAATTACACAGTGATACAAAAAATAAGGAAGTGCTATTATATTTCTGATACTCGTAGGTGCTGTCGAGTACAACAAGAATCTGTTTTTGGAGTTTGTCAAACACTCATAAAATTTTGAGTTACGGGTAAAAAAAAACACCGGTTTTTGGTACCTTCATGCACTTCATGCAAACCAGTAACTTAATTCAATATTCAACGAAAATCAATCAATATACAAATTGATATTATTCATTCGTGCAGAATTATCTTATTATTTTGAATGGTTTCATTTAATTGTGGTTTAAAAATAGTCTATTGAGAATGAATTGTGTTAATTTTTCAGCTGTTGGCAGTTAAGGAAAAAATTGCGTTTTTTAACATCAAAATAAATTTTATATAAATAAAAAGAAAATTAATTTTCAATAAATAAAATAAATAATATGACTATTTTATTAAGCTTGAGGTCTTATTTTAAAAAAAATTATTTATTTTTCTATCGATATTTCGCTCCAATTTGTGTAGCTTCTTCAGGAAATATCGATATAAAAATAAATTTTTTTTAAATAAAACCTCAAGCTTAATAAAATAGTCATATTATTTAAAAGAAAAAGGTCAAATAAACTAACTAATAAATAAATAAAATAAAGTTATTTTCTACAAATAAAACAAATTAGGCTGAAACACATTTAATTTTTTGCGAAATTTTGTATTTTTTCCTACATTTTTGATCTTTCTGTTTGCTTTCCGTGAGACAATTTTAGCGTAAGCTTATAATTCCGATATAGAAATAATACAAAGATTTCAGTCCAAAGCCTTGCGCTCTATAACAAACGCTCCCTTTTATGTAGCGAACAACGCTCTACACAACGACCATAAAATACCTTTTGTCAAATCCGAAATTAGAAGATTCAGCTCCAATTACTTAGAAAGGCTTAGTAATCATGTAAACATACTAGCAATTACTCTTTTAGATGAGACTGATGAAGTTATAACGCTCAAACGAAATCAGTAATTGAAAATTTTGCTTCCGTACAAAAAATGTTTTCCGCAATCGCGGAACGGAATGCATAATTAGACCCAAATTATTTTAGCTAAGAACGTAACCCCATATTTTAGTGTAAATAGCACCTCTTCTAAAGCTGTTTCTGGTAACGCTCAATTTTCAGGAATGCAATACGAGCTACGCCTCGTTAAATTAATATCGTAACTATAATTTTTATTAACTCGCAAATACACACATTTCAATTTAACCAACAACAAATTCAACACAATGTTACGAGTATTTAATTTTAGTATGAAATTGTTGGTAAAACAAAAATTACAACCGCCAACAAATATTTAACTCCCCATAATCATTATGAGTGAGTCTCCTACACCAATTAAATACATTCAAAATATTCTTCGTCTATATTGATGTGGCCACTTCAATTCATGGTGACAAAATGAAAAAAAATTTGTTTGAACTTTTACAAAATATAAATAAAAAGAGAGGAGGGGAAGGCAAATAAAATGTGTTTTTAAAACAGATTCTTTTCTTGGCTTTTTTTTTTCTTCTGGTCTTCTTTAGTTGTAAAATAATACTTAATACTCGTACATAAATATAAAGAAAGAAAGAAAAAAAAGTAAAAAATGCTGCTCAGAGTTAATAATATTTATTTTACAGTCGCCATTAAATTCAACATAAAATATAATTTTCTAAAGAGATTGTTTGTAATTTAAAAAATGTAAAGAAAAATATATATTCTTTTTATTATTGGATAGAAATTATAATCAGGCTCTTTGATATGGCAAATAAAATTACATTTTCAAGTGTGTGAATAACTTTTAGGGGATTATGAAATTAATCTGTTCAATCACATGAAAATTTCAAATTCATTTATTTATAAAGCTAATTTTTTGTTCATATAAAGTTTTGTTTTCAAAATTTAATACTATTTATTTCTATACTATTTCATTTTTATACTTCAAGTAGTGGGTGTGGCTCTGCCCCTTTTTTTTGTTATTATCAAAAGTTTTTTTTTTAAATTTGTTCTTGCTATTCTTTGGAGATATTCTAGAATGCCGCTGATGCTACTAAGGACTATAGCGACGGTCACTGAGATAGAAGCGTTTATGGCCAATTCGTCCGCCACTGAGTGCAGGAATTTATATCAAGAAGTGCCAGACTGTCTAACACAGCGTTGCATTGCCAATTAAAGCAGAAAATGTAACTTTCGATTGGAGTGACACGCAGATGCCTATTGTTTTCCTAATACGTTTATCGTACACAGACTCTCATGCCTCTAGTGACGTATCTATGTACGTAAAATTTTCTTACTTACGTAAGTTTGAGAAACATAAACATAACAGCATGAATTAGTTGTGACGCTTTATGTGATTTCTGTAACTCAAATTGTCTAGAAACTTGATTTTTTTTTTTTTTTTGAAAATTTTGTGTTCTTCAAACAAAATTTCTAGACGAGTTGATGTCTGGTGTTGCGGAAGTAGAATTTGAAATTAATAAAATATAATTATTTCATTACCAAACGATGAATAAAACTAAAAACAAATTTAAAATTTTTAATTTGCAATTAAGGGTGCCCCGTAGACTAGTTAGGGTGTCCCGTAGACTAGTAGGTAGCGTGCTTACCTATCAATCTGGGGGTCGCAGGTTCGATCCCTGCCTAGACTTTGGGTGTTTTCTGCAGACAAGCCAAGAAGCTTCGCGGATTTGTGTTGTTTAAAAAAATATAAAAAAAAAGTTAATTTTAAGCTAAAATACTTACCCAAACTTAAATGAAATACTAAAGCTGACAGCGTACAAATAATGACTAAAAATAAAACGCCAATTGCGATACTCCTTTCATAGACCATACTTGAGTTGTGGTGTTGTGTGTTCCGTCTTTAATTGTTTTCAATATGACAATTGAAAAAAAAACAAAGATTTTTCTCTTAAACTGACATCCAAGTCTTTGAGTAATTTAATATTTTTTTTTTTTTTTTTTTTTTTTTGCCAACAGTAAACAAAGACGTTTGTTGCTGTAATGTTTTAGTTTTTGTTTATACAATTTTTATTTTCTATATTTTGTAAACAGAAAGTGTAAAGACCCGGAAAAAAAAGAACTGCAGACACATTAATATTTTATACACGCATTTCAGCAAGAATGACTGTTTCCTTTTAGTGGTGCAGCATTTAAAAACCAAAAACAACAAGAAATTAATACGAGCTTAATTTAATGATTAATCATTTTTACTTAATTATTACCCTTCCTTCATCGTTGTAAAGCAGTTGATAATAAAGATGATAGTGTTGTTCATGATGACATTGTTGTGCAGATATGTCTTCTGAACGTTTAAGAATTGCTTCGATTAACTTTCTGTAGAATGTGTGTAAACAATTTTTTTAAATTTTCTTAAATTTTATTTAAATTTTATGTCTCATTTACATTTTAATTTGTTTTAACAGACAAATTGTCTATTATATTTCACTTTTCTTAGAAAAATATTTTCTTTTTCTTTAATTAAATATTATTTTGTGCTTAAAAGAATAATGCCACTTTTTCCGCTCCCTTACTTCCTTTCCCTCTCCCTGTGAGTATTAATATTGACACTTCAAGTTCATTAAAAAAGAAAAGAAACAAATATTATACTTATTTGAATATATTCATTTGTCGTGTGTTATTATGTATTTAGATTTCCTTCACTGGTGTGACTTTACAAAAAAAAAAAAAAGGTAAGAAAAAAAGTTAAAAAAAAATTGTCATCATTGCCAAAGCTAAATTGAAAAGAAAAACGCTTTTCTAAAATTACCTTTACACTTACTTGCTAAAAAAAATCTAAGCACAAAGAAAAAATATGGGTAAATATGGTCGTGACAAACATAGTTTGTTCTACGCAAAAATATTTTTGTCAATTTGAAGCTTCTAATCATTTTTATGATCACGATAAACATGTTACTGGTTATTTTTAATCATACTATGTTTATCGTCGTAAATATGGTTGAATTTACCATAATATTATTGATAAAATTTTAAGTGAAACCATAAATATGCTTATAGCAAACATATTATGTTTACCATAAATATAATAATGAGAAAAGTATAGTTGCAAGTAAATTGTTTTCTATTTTTTCTCTTCCGCAACCATATAAATAAAGTGATAAATAAAACAAAAATTTAATCCTTCAAAATCAACTGAGCTTTTTTGGTTGAAGTAGTTGAATGGCGAGTTAATGCTTCTTAACAAAATATTCCAAAGTTCGAAACCAGGTAGAGTCAAATAAAATTAAAAAAAAAATTTTAACCCTCTGTTTAATGTAATAAATAAATATCAATTAACAGGAATGAATAAAAAAAAATTTATAAAAAAAAAATTTATAAAAAAAATTTATAAAAAAAATTTATATAAAAAAAATTATTAATTTAAAAAAAAAAAAAATTTTTGAATTGCATAAAAAAAATTGTTAGCCCTGACCGCATTGACATCTGCAGTTGAGGAGTATTTTTAATATGGTTGATTGCATTTATATGTATATCTAACCAGAATATGGTTGACTCAACCATATTTTTTCTTTGCGTGTAATAAATCCAATAAAAATATTTTAATATTGAATTCACAAAAATTATTTACTCAAGCTTGAAATGAAAATCATTTTAATGACCTAAGCACAGCAGAATTATACCAAAGTTCGTAAAGAAAAAAAAAACATTTGCATTCGTTTCGTTTTGTAGTTTTTCAGAGTAAAAAACAAATACAAATAAAAAGTACTGCAAACGTTTACTTCGATTTATTATTGGTCTGTTCAGCGATGTCACAAGAAATCCAAAGCGAACGAAAGCAAAGCACATTTGCATTAAAAACAAAAATAATGTACGAAAATTTGTTTTTGTTTTCAATACACAATTATTTAAGCTTGGCAATGGCCTACCCGAAAATATGCAAGCTGAAAAGTACACCAATACATCTTCCATACCCACACACATAGATTTCAGTACAAATTAAATCCCAGCCAGCATTTCGAAGATGGTTTTTTTTTTTAATCACATTTATAAGTCCTATTCGAGCACTTTTCTTGATCAAAAGCTGACAAATCACTTAAATGTTAAGAAAACCAGTAATATATGAGTCGCATTTATGATTTAAAAGTGTTTTAATATTTATAAAATGTGAATTATTCACCGGTGTTTATGATCGCATTTTGCGCATGGAGAAGATTGGAGAAATGTAATATTTTTTCTTTTTTTTGCTTATGATGGATCATATTATGAGCAGGTGGATGACTAGAGCTGCGGGTAAGGTACCATTTTCTCCCGACAAAAGTAGCTTTTATGGTCAAAAAATAAGCGCATATTTCGGTTTTTAATAGTCGAAAATAGAGTCAAAAAAGACCAGTTTGATTAAAAATCTCAAAAAATGCTGGCTGGGATACTTCAAGTGTAAAAAATTGCTTATGGAATTCTAATAATGGAATCCTTTGGAAACGTGTACTCGTAGTTATTGTTAATTTTCTTTTCATGTTCAACTTTTAAATAAGTTTTTGGATTTGTAGCAAAATTTAAAATATTTATTTACATGCAACATCTTATATTTCAACGTTTGTTATTTTCTCAGTCATAACAACAAGAAAATAACAAATTGATGAAACAATTATTTCTGGATTAGGATTTTCCTTTATATCACATATTTTGTTATTTATTTCATTGAAATAAAATTTATTTATTTGTTTTGGCTTCAAACTAATTTAAGCTAAAGATAATGTTTGATATCGTAGGCTTTTCGGTTAATTAAAAAAAAAAGCAAAAAAAAAAAAACAATATTTAAAAGCTTCATTAGTTTTACTGTTCTAAACGGCACAGTTCTGCTCATTATATTTTGTAAAGGATGGTTTTTTTATTCCACTTAAAACTTTAAATTTTAACCAAAAAATTTTTTTTTAAAGATCCCTGATGTGCTTAGGACCAATGTTAGTAGGTTCGTATTGAAGAGAAACACAATACTCGAAAATATGTTTTGGTTTTCAGTACAATTATGTAAACGAAGCTTTCGTTCGTATTTGGCTGAACAGGCCTTTAATATCGTATTTTGACAGCTTCGATTTTTTTCCTCATTTGATGTTGAAACAACTCACCGTTTTGCTTTTTTTTATAAATCCATGAAGCCGGTTTGACGTAACTGCTTTTAGTTGCATCAATATGTTGCTTTCATGCAAAATACCTTCATGTTAGTGAGTTTATGTAAAAGTTGTTGTAAAAGAAATTTCAAATAATCAGTCTTATTATGAGTGTCGTTGTCGTAGTCGAATTCACGACAAGCCCATATAAAACATATCACTGTTTTCGTCACGACAATGACACTCATAATCAGGCCTATTTTTTCTTTTACTTGCTTGTTGTCTCGCTTATTTGATATTTGCCCTATTCTATTCTATTCTTAAATTTTTTTTTTTTAACTTTTTGCGATGCAGAAAGTCTATTAAACTTTAATGAAAGACACGTTCATTTATATTTTTTTTTTTATTTTTTTATGTAAAATCATTATTTATTAACAAAAGTAAATTTAGAAAATCTATTCAATGAAACACAAAATTAAAAAGCATAACAGACAAAAAAAACATAAATTACTCTAGCGACTTCGTTCTCAGCCTCATCTTGATCTGCATTCCCATCCTCAACTTGATCTGCATTCCCATCCTCAACTTGATCTTCATTCCCATCCTCAACTTGATCTTCATTCACAGCCTCATGTTGATTTTCATGCTCATCATTCTCGTGTTCTCTATAATTCTCTCCTTCCAAAGGGCTTTGTACCACATCACCAATCATGATTGTTTTAATTTTTCTCTACTGATTGTGTTAAAATTTTGTAGTTTACTGGTTTAGAGATTTTTATTTAATAAAATATCAAATGCAACATCTTTCTCTATTTATATCAAAATTTTATTAAAATAACAGCATAATATGCTACCTGCTGCTTGGCTGAGTTCAGGTATCGTAAAAAGGGTCCAGGTATTTTTTCTCAAACAAAAAGATTAGTTACAATTTCTTAGTAGTAGCTAAGAATGTGCCAGCGGAATTTTCTGCTACCTGAGCAGTTTTCAAGGCATTAAAAATATTTTCCAACTAAGCGGAATCGGGCCAATGTAGGTAAATTCATAAATCTGTGATTTTTCATATTATTTTCTTTTATGAGTGCCATGAAAGAGCTTTGCCTGACTTTAATGGTGATAAAAAAATAATTGCCCTTAACAAGAGAGAAAAGAAATTGAAATTTGCTGCTCCAGGTTTGTTTTATTTTACAAAACAAAACAAAATTTTGAATATGTTTTGTAAAACTGTACATTTTCTTTGGAAAAATACAAAGGGTATCTCACTAATAGTGCACTTTTTTTATTTTAAAATTAAAACATGTGTTTTTTGAGAGAGTTGTGCTTTTTTATTGGCTTGTAAACAAGACATGTTTCGATTAAATATGAAATAAAATATCCCTGCCGAGAATTCGTTTAATGGGGAATGAAGGAAAGTAAAGTCAATGCCAATTTTTCAAAAAAAGTCATCATCTCCGATGAAGGGTATTTCCATCTTAATGGCTTCGTGTCACAAAATTTTCGAATTTGGGGCTCAGAAAATCTTCATACAATCCATGAAGTTAAATATGTCTTAACGTAACCCGTTATGTGTTTTAGTATTTATAAATATCTTTTCAGTATTTACGGCACATTTATTAATTAAGTCTTACGTCATTAAATATTTCTAAATATGTTTTTAGCAGCGGAGGTCATCTAGATTGGTAATTTACTGCCCAAATTCTCAGAAATTACTTTTGATTTTTTTAAACAATTTTTTTGTGCTGTTGCTCTGATTTTTTATCTGATTCGGATAAACATATTTGACAGCTGCCAAATTTCAGAGTTGCCACTTACACAAAACACAAACTGTACTAAATTTAAAAAGTGCACTTTTACTGAGACACCCCCAGTACATACTTAGATGAAACAAACTCTATTTTCTCTGCCTCTAGTAATCAAAAACATATTTTATATTCTGCAATCTCAATTTAGTCCCACAAAAGGGAAACTGTCAATTAAATTAAAATGTTCATGGTCACTTATGCTTGGGATTGGGTACACTTTGTTGTTGTGCTTATAAATTCATTTTTTAACTTTTTCGTTTTCTTATTTTATTTTAAAAATTCCAAAGAGGAAGAAAGTTTTGTGTATCCTTTTTTCTGTTTAGTTTCTTTTTTTTACAAATTTATTTGCTGTTTGCTATTTTGGTTTCTCTAATAATTGACCTTTTCACAATTTTTTTTTTTGTGTTGCCTTTCTTTTCTTTATTAAGTGTTGCTTTGTTGGTTGTTTACATGGCTTACGCAAAATCAATTTATGTGTCATGTTCGGGATATAATTTGGATTTAAATTTCACACAAACTTGTTGTGGCAATGACTGTCAAATCTTATTTTAAATATAAAAATGCTTAAAAAAAGAAGCTTTTAATCCCTTGAAATCTCACACAATTTAATTTTGTTACAAAAGTTTATTTTGCGATTTTGCTCACAGAAAAATTTTCTATAAAAAAAGAGTTGCTGAAATTTTCAAAATAGTCCTGCTCATGGAAAGGTAGCTAACGATTTTTAAAAATTTGAATTATGAAGCAAGACTATATACTTGATGTGGGATATGTATATGGCGCTGTTGGCACTGTCCGGGGTCTGTGAATGAGCTTAAGATCCATAACGAACTTATGTTGTATTGTGTGCTTGATATGAAGATTGGCAACAAGCGTGTTGTCTACTTAGATAACAGAAAGACCCACGATACGTTCAAAGAACCAAAACCGTTTTTTGACAGTTCGCTTTGCTGTATTAAGGAAAAAAGTCATTCCTAAGTCAGATCACAAAACTTAAAACATTGAGAGCCACTCTTTATCCCGCTATTACGGAGCACAATCTTAAAAGGTACTGAGACATAATAAAAGTGACTTAAACTTCTAAGGCAAGAGTTTATTGGACACAGTGTTCTCAGATATCGCCACTGTACGAACGGAAATATTGAAATCAACCAATCCAAGTTCTGTAGAGCACTTACTTTGTGACTCGGAAAAATCTTTTCATTGACTGCCAGGGAATTAAGTGAAGACTCTCATGCGAGGCCATGAACTAGAACAGTGAACTTGTGAATTCCGCTGAATGACGGTACATAGGGCTTAGTAACATGTTTATAATACCATAAGTTTCCAAATTCAAGCCCACTTGTGGATCAAACAGCTTAAAACCGTTTTTAAAATATTTATTTACATGCAACATCTTATATTTTCTCAGTCATAACTCCGTAATTTTTTTGAATTTTTACTGGCAGTAACTTGAAAGGCAACACTGCTGGCGAATTCATACAAGGCGGTATCAAGAAAGCAGATGTGCGTTTCAAGTTTTTTTTACTGATTTGTCAAAATTATTACATTTAAATGGTGGGACAAATAAAACGCCTATTCTGAGATCTTAGAGAAAACCTGTTAAATATTTGGAAGGAATAAAAAATTGGAAAAACTCTGGATTCTTCCGACATGCATCGTTAACTCCTAAAGGAAAGTAGTGACAAAAATTTTTTGTATTTGATTAAAAATAAAATTCGAAACTCCGCATTAAAATTTTCTTTAGGTCTGTCCCGCATGATTTTTAAAAAGACTCAGTAGTTTCAAAGATTTGGTGAAAGTTTTATCAAACAAAAACATTAAACAAAAAAAAATATTTTAAGCCAAAAAAAACAAAAATCCAAAGTTATTTTTTCGGAAAGCATGTAGCCTCATGAGTTTCAAACAAAATGCGTAAAATTTTATTAAAATCGTTGCACAACTTGTGATTTTATTCAAAGAAATCCCTGGAAATGTGAACGTATTAGCAGTTTTAAATAAAAAAAAAGTGTTTTATATAAAAGGGGGCATGGCCATCTTTTTTACAATATAAAGATCAATAATAGAAAATTTCAATTCTTTGGACCCGCTCGAAAATAAACATTTTCTAACATACAAAATCTAATTTAAAAATTTTAAATTTTCTGAGGAATATTTTAAAATTTTCTTTTTGTAAGATTCTTTTGCAAAGTATTAGGAAATTTTAAAAATCCGTAAACTAAATCTTTAAATCTTTGTTAGGGATCCTTTTTTATTAGAATTTTAAATTAGAAAATAAGGATTTAATTCTTCAAACAGAATTTTATTATTAATTAGCCAAATAATCATTAAGATTTTTTATAACACATATGAGCTTCAATTTTACTAAACAATTTTTTTTTTCCAAAAACAAAAGCCATAACAATTCGCATGTCAGCAATATTAAACACTCGTATCTCTATTACACACACACACCCACAAGCTTTTTTTTAACCAACAGATTTTTGTTTTTCTGTTTTTTATTCTTTAAAATAAAATCTTTATTTTATTTTTATTTTTATTTTTGTTTTTTCGTTTTATTGTAATGTCAAGCTTAAACCATCAGTTAAATCAACAATTTTCCGTTACTATTCTCATTTACAATACCCGTTTAGTTTTTATCTTTTTGTACCGTGAACACATGCTTTTGTTATGCCGTATCATTTACAACTGATGGTTTATACGCTTTTTCGATGGTTTTATCTAGCACATGAACATAAAAAAAAATACAAAAAGCAAACAAAAGCAAAATAAAAGAACAAAAAAAGCGAAAAAGAATTAAATATCAACAGACATCTCCAACATCTCGTGATAATCATTCGTCCAGCATCCATAAACACACAACAAAAGCACAAGCTGCAAACTCGCAACTCTTCACGAAAATTCTTGTATGAATTGTAAATTACAAATGAGCAAATCATTTAACACACATACTCGTACACTCGAACTTGTATGTGTGTGTTTTCGTTTTATCAATTCTCTTGTGCTAAAAAAAAACATTTCAAAATTTACACTAAGTAAAACAATGATGTGGTTTTGTTTTTATTTTTCCTAAGGATCATCTTTATAGCAATTGGCCATACTCACACACACATACAAAACATTTAAATTGTTTTGTGCGGTTGCTTTGTATTGCCGGTGTGTTTTTTTACATGTTGTACCGTAGCGTATGATTAATTTGCAGTGCTGAACTGTATTGTTAACATTCATGTTAAAACTCTTTGAAACCAAATTCTGTATGTTAATTACAGTGCAGGCAAATATAAAATAGCTGTTTGAGTTTTGTAAAAAACAAAAAAAAAGTTGAAGATGATTTAAGATTTAATTTCTAATTTTTAAATAATAATAATTTCTAATCACTAGTGTGTGACAAGACTTTTTTTTAAAGATATATTGAATGATAACTTGTTAAAAAAATTTTTTATTTAAATTCCAATTTTTTTTATTATGAGAAAATTCTTTTGTATATTTTGATCGGTCTTACGGAAAATACTGACTTTGAATCAACTCGTTACTTAATTTCACTTACACAAAAATTGCATTGCAATATCAACAACATATGTGGTCATTTTGGCACCATCCCGTTGTCTATTTTATTGACAAGTTTTTTTTTTTTAACAAGCGTGTAAAAATCGTAAATAGTTGATTGTCTCCTTAGAAAAAAGCTACGATTTTACTTTTTTGACAATGCACAATGTCAATTTGTCAACGAATTGACAACAATATGTTGTAGAATTTCTTATTTCTTATTAACAAACGTTGTGCAATTGACAACGTTGTCCAATTTCGACACTAAATGGTGTCATTTTTAAAGTGAGTGAAAACAAATACACCGAGTTAAATATATTTTAACGTAACCCGTTACGTTTTTTAGTCTTTGTAAATATATTTTCAGTATTTATGACATATTTATCAAATACATCTGATGTCATTAAATATATCTAAATATTGTGCATGGGTACAAACATGCATAAATACGTTGACTTCTCAAGAAGATTACGGAATGGGACACATATCATTTTAAAGGGGAGACTGTCTATATTTGTAATCTACTCCCCAAATACTCAAAAGTTACTTTGGACTATTTTTAAAAATTTTTTTAAATTTTCATATACCCCAGTACTGTTGTTCTCAAGGATTTTGGCAGTTTCCGTTTATGTTTCCGAAAATGTTTAAGCACTTCCAAAAAGTATAGAACCTACAGATTAAATGCTTTTTTAAATTTGGGACTTTCCATGGGAAAAATCGGGAATGGAACCTTGGCAAAATGGAGAATGGTAAAAATCCCTCAAAGCAAGAGCACTGGGGTATGTAGAAATTTAAAAAAAAATTAAAAATAGTCCAAAGTAGCTTCTGACTATTTGGGCGGTAGATTACAAATCTAGACGACCTCCCCTTTAAAATGATATATGTCCCATACCGTAATCTTTTTTGGTTCGTCCGGAAGTCACTAATAAAACTCGAATATATTGTTGTCAATTCATATAATTTCATAAATGCAATACATGGCATTGCCTGTTTTCTATTAAATACTTCAAAAACTCATAAAGGCAACGAATGGTATACGAGTATTCATAAATTGAATAAAATTAAATTTTTTTTCCTTATAATATACCCATACATACCCATATATTTTTATTATTTTTTCATGAAAATAGAAAATGCTCTGAAGAAAGTTTTGAGTTTAGTGTCTATATGATAACAATTTATCGACAATTTTTCGTAACTTTAGTAATTTTTTTTAATGTTAACACTTCCTAAATTAAAGTATGTGCGCCATGCTGCAGAATACGAGTACTCTCTTTAAAAAATTTTTACGAACACTATTTTTGTCCAGAAGATGTGGAAACAATTTCCTAAATTTGGTGTTTGTTATTTGTTGTCATTTTGAATTAAATAAAGACTTTCCAAATTTTACTTGTATTTTTTTTTTAATTGTGTGAATAATATCGGATATTTTTTCTACAATTTCCACAGGCTTCATTTTTACAATGAAATTAAATTATAAAAATTATAACGAATACTAAACGAATGGTTTGAATGTTTTTGATTTTATTTACATGCATGTAAAAAGAAATTAATAAATATTATGAGCAAGCACCATTATTATAAATACATGAATGACAATAAAAACGAATGTATTTATTACTTTCTCTGTAAGGCAAGCAGCAACATTCGTTATTGTTTTTGAATGAATACAGAACAAAAGCACTGAATATATGAGTAATTCATATTAAAACGAATGTATTCTAAGCTGCCTAATACCAATTTATAAAACAATTTTCATATTCAGCTATTTAAATATATAATTTTATTTTTGCATAATACATTTACGGTTATTAAGTTATAGTTGCTTTATTTTTAAGAAATTTGTTCTAAATATTGATATAATTTTTGTTTTTGTTTTAATAACATTTTAATAATTTAGTAACTATTTAAATTTGATTAATAGTCAAATTAAATACTTTATAATGAGTGCTTAAATTAAAAAAAAAAAAGGATTTTAATACAAAAATCATTTCAATTTTTAATAAAATTATAAAAGTGAATACTTAAAATGTAACCATAATAATTTTATTTTTATTTACTTATAATAAAAAAAAAGAAACTACTTAAACACACAAAATCACTTACACAAAATTAAATTCATTAGTTAATTAAAAAAAAAACTACTTAAGAAAATTAGTTTAAAAAAGTTTAACTTTTTTAAAAACAAATGCAAAAACTTAAAAGTCCTCTAACATTAGGTAGCAAATATGGTATAAGACCTTGACTTAGGCAAATCCAAGGCGAATTAATAATACTGAATAAGGTGGCGAAAAACTAATCATTTATTTTGTTATTTTTTATGTTAACTTTAAAAAAAAAAATTTTTTTTACTTCAAGTTTGAAAAAAACATTTTTTTAATTTGAAATTAAATTTACAATATTATTATTTTATTTTTATAATTCTTACGTCAAGAATCGCGTTGCTCTATCAACAAGGTATGTGGTCATTTTGACACCAGCCTGTTGTCTATTTTATTGACAACAAGTGCTTTCAACTTTTTAACAGGCATGTACAAATCGACAACGTGTACTTAGAAAAAAGCTACGATGTTACTTTTTTAATAACGCACGCCGTAAATTTGTCAACGAAAGTTGTTGAATTGACAACAATATGTTGTCAATTGACAATAATATGGTGTCATTTCGACACCAGTATGGTATCAATAATATGTTATTGAAATTACACCATGTGTTGTCAAAATGAGCCCAAACTTGGTTGATATACTATTGACACTGTTTGTGGTCTTTTGCACAACGGATGGCATCATTTTTTCTCTGGGTGTACAAATATGACTTTGACAAAGTACAGCAAAAATCTTTCATTTATTTCACTTAATAAAATTTTATCAGTGAAATGTGATAATCGCACGAAAGAAATAGTTTTCAACAAAACCTTTTAAATACTTTCACTATAATTTCATGCAAAGTAAGTTTTGCAATATTTGCACATACGACAAGTCTTTATACCATTCATATCTCTACTCTATTCCAATATAGTCATATTTAAAAAAATTACTTCCAGCTAAACGTTTATAAAAAAAAAAAAATTTAAATAAAATTTATAAAAAAAAATATGAAAAATATTGATAACGTTGACTGTAGTCCGCATTAATTTTTTTTATTTTTTTTTTTTTTTGATAAAAGGGTTAATCGTTTTACCCAATATACAGCAAAATAATGAAACGATATGCATTATTTATTCATTTAATTACGTTTTTGAAATATGACTATTTTGGAATTAACGTGCGATATGCTACCAAAACAATAATTTCCTATATTTTTTTACAACTTATATTAAAACATTTAAATAATTTTTATGCAAGTTACACCGGTATGAAAAAGACTTGAAGTAAGTACTGCAAGTCTACAAGTACACTTTTCAACTACCAAGTTAATTTAAGTTGAAAGGCTGTTTGTTAATATTTCGCCGCTTTTTGCTTAATACAAGGCGAAAGAGAAATTAATTCCCCGGTTAAACACATAGAACTTTGAAACAAGAAATTGAATAATCTATTACAAAAAGAATTTTTTTACTCATAATTTTTTAATTTTTCTGGTCCATGAAATTTGTACACTTTTTTTACTGGTGCAAGATTTGCGATTCTATAAAATGTATTCTTTGAAATGGATAAATTTTTTCGATTCAAACTTTAAATTCATATAAATTTTGAGAATTTGGAATTTAACAGCTGCTGAGCGAATTATTAATGTGGCCACCTTGAACAATTATAACCACAGAAATTACTGTTATTTTTTTTTATATTGTATGTACTTTTTGTTGTGACTTTGCCTTGGATACCAGTGTTTACATTTTTTATTTTCAAACTTAATATTATTAATAATAACTAACAAATACTTAAGTACAGTTTATAAATTTTCTAAAAACTCAGTTTCTATTTAAATTTTTTTAAGGAAAATTATTGCATCATTAAGTCATTTCTTTTTTTTTTTTTTAAATCTTACATTGAGAAAATAAATAGTAAATGAATTTATAAAAATTTAAAGCGTAATGGCATGGAAGTCAGCTATTTTCTTTTACTATCCCATAAAGCAAAGAATTAATTTTTTTTTGTGTTTTTTATTATAAAAAAAATATATTTTTCATAATGACTTTTTTCAAGTTAGAAGTTTTAGACTAGAATCTTAATACGAATACATTAAAGAAAGTTTGAATTTGTTTGTTTTATTTTCTTAAATATCTAAAAAAAAATTAAATAATAACTTATTTTGAAACTAAAAAAGAAATGATAATAAACACTTTAAATTTAATATTTTTATACTAATTAAAAAAATATATTTAAAAAAAGAACACAATACTAAAACAGTAGGCCCATTTTCATAGTTAATTAGATAATTAATATGACTAACGACAATCAGCCCAATTATTACAAAATTTGTTGCTTTTTCCATTAAAGAAATTCTGTTAAATTTGGACAAGTTTATTTTCATTTCTCTTTTTTTTTTTTTTTTTTTTTTTTTGGAAGAAATCAATCTTTTCCAACTCAAAAAATTATGAGCAATGCTGCCAGAAATTATATTTTTGTTTTGCTTTAAAAGCAAAACTCTTTTCCAATTGCATGACAAATTAATCAAAAATTTGCGAACATTTTTTTTTAATTTACTAATCAGAAATTTACTCTGCAGAATTTTATATGAAAGTTATTTATAGTGGCAGTAAGAAATATATTCCAAATCAATTGATTCCCAAGCTAAAAGCTTTTAGAATTCATTGATTTTTAAAAAAAGCTAAATTTTTTTCACCGCACTGTTCCTCATTTGGTTTGAAGCGTAATCAGCCCAATTATGAATAATTTTAACTTTTCCTTTTTCTGCAGTTAAAAATAAAATTTATCTTTCTGTTATCATAGAAAATTCTACGGCTTGAGGAATTTTTTTCCCAAAAACAATATTTTCCGTATGCTGAATAAGCTTGGAAATATTATATTAAAAATGAATTTGAAAAATTCTAGGCAATTATTTTTTGAGGTTTTTCTTCTGATTAAAAAATTTTACGAAAAGTCTTATATGGAATACCAGTGCAAAAATAATAAATTAGACTTGAAGTAGTAGTTAAGCTTAAGCACATTTTTTCTATTTAATTTGAGTGTAATAATTTTTAAACGAAAATGAACAAATTTACTAAATTTTTGTATTAAAAAAAAAAAAAAAACAACAGCAATAATTTTGAGGATTTAGCTCATGTATGCCCCTATTAAGGTTTACAACTTAACTCTACTTTAGTTGAAATTTTTAAGCTACCAACTTTTTGTATTATTACCGACTACAACTTGGTATTAGAGCGTTTGACAAAAACATAAAAAAGTTACAGCTAAGCAAAAGAAGTTGTTTCAATTTCAACTTAACTGAGTTAAGTTTTAGACCACAATAAGGGCCACTATTTTAGAATTTAATTCATTTTTATTTTGGGAAGTTGGTTAGCATATCTGAAGACCTGATCATCACCAATTAGAATTGGAAGATTCCATTTTAAACAACCTTCTTTCTATTCCATTATGCAACATTTAACGCTAATGTATATTTAGCGTGTTGTATGTTTAACGCTTTTAAAGCGATTTGTGAAAACTGATTACGTTAACGCAGTTGACATAAAAATAAACTTTGCACCTAAAATAGGGACCAATAATAGATTTTTATTAAGAATATGTTGAATCTCCTGTAAATACAAATTAAATAATTTTCTCAATTGTATAAACAAGTAGTTGACATAATTGTAAAAAAGGGCAGTCACTTATAAATTGAGTGCAAAACATATAACATTTTTGCATGCTTTATATGCAACATGTTGAGAATAGAACACAAACATTCTTGGAAGGCAGAATATATGCAACATTTTGGTTAGAAAAGAAAATGCCATAACTATTTTACTTCGGAATATGTCAAACACTAGCTGCTCTTATTTAACTCTTTTTGACACACAGCTTGTAGCAGAAAATTTTCCCGTATTAAATTTTCATAGGCCTGGAAAGCACCGGCTATGGAAAAGTCTTTTGTAAGTGTAACATACCGTAGAAGAGAAAAAACTCTCTAGTTTAAGGATAAAAAACACTCTATACTGAAGCTTTTACTTAACTAAATGAGGTTTTTCTTTACTCTTAAAAAAACTTATTTAATTAAAATATTAAATGCCAGTACTAGCGTGTTTCACTTATATGACTTTTGTTTTCTTTTAATCATGTATGGGCCTTAAATTTAAATAAAATTTTTTTTTTTTTTAATTAAAATTTTATAAATGGAATGGAATGATATTTCGTAAGTACTTTTTTTATATGAAAAAGTTTTTTTATGTTTTTTTGTTTAATAATTATTAATGTCAAGTGAGAGATCGCTATACTTTTTATATTAAAATTTTTAATTAATTCGTTAAAGATTTTTATTTAAGATTTTTTGTTTGTCTTAAAATTCGATACTGATTAATTTTGCTTTTATTGTTCTTTAAATACGTTGCACAATATTGTGCGATTTGTTTTATTTTGTTTTGATTTGATATGAATTTTAATTTGTAGTTCTATAATATTATCGATATGTTTCTGTTAATATGTACGAGTTATGCTTGCCATTAATTGTTCCCATTTATTTTCGTAATATGTTTAGAAGGTTTCTCGATATTTGTTCTTTTTTGTTTGTAATAAATAATTTTATTATTAGTAAATATTATTCAAGCTTAAGATCTCAATGAAAATTGCTTTTGTTTTAATTTTCCAATATTTCGAATTTCTTTTGAAGGTCTTCTTTATTATAATAATAAATTTCCCTGAAGAAGACCTTCAAAAGAAAGTCGAAATATTGGAAAATTAACACAAAAACAACTTTCATTGAGGTCTTAAGCTTGAATATTATTTACTAATAATAAATTTATAAGATGGAATAATTTACTAAAATTTTTAAATAGTTTTATAATTTTTTGTTCCTTTTTTTTTCTTTTGGATAATAAACCTGTTAGGGTTGTGTTCTGGTTTCAACTAAATTATTTAAACCCAAACACCATGAGGATTTTTGCTAGTTGGTACAGCATTTTCTAATTGTCGTGGTGAGCCTATAATACGTCGACTACTGCCTGGTTTATTAGAACCTAAAAATAATAAAACAAAAAAATATAAAAAAAAATTTATAACAAGTTGAAAAAAAAATTTAAGAATTGAAATATTCCAAATCCGAATATTTTATTCGGAATTGAAAAATTCAGCACCTCATAACTATGCTGTAGTCCATTTAAAAATTTTTGAAATTTTGTTAGAATTAAAAAAAAACAGAAAAGTTTTCATTTAATAAGCAGAAAAAAATTTAATTCCACACTTTTTCAAATCCGTGTGGAATACAAAACATGCACTAAAATATTTTTTCTCATGAGTTATTTATGAGAATATCATGAGTAAAAGAATAAATTTAAAAACCAACACAATTTCTGGAATTAAGCACAAATAAAGATTACTATTTTGTTAAACATTTAAATTCGAAATAAAAATTTTTTAACTTTTTAAAAAAATTTTTTTTTTTAATTTTATAAAAATAAAATTTTTTTTTAATTTTATAAAAAAAAAAATAATTTTTAATAAATTTATAAAAATTTTTTATTTCTTAATTTTAATTATGTTGACGTGCAAAATGCATTATTTTTCATTATAGTCTCATGGAAAATTTTAAAAAATTATTTATTTATTTTAGGCTGAACCTAAATCTTTAACAAGACTTGGGAGTAATCCACTGAAGATTCAGAGTAGCATCTGGTGGATATGCTTTCTCTCTTAGTACTTATTGTTTTAAGTAAATAGTTTTTCTAAAATTTTTTTGCAGCACGAATAAAGTTTAAAGTTTGATCAACTTTATAATTCCAATTAATTTAATATGTTAAAAAATTTTTTTTATATAAAATGATTTTAAAAATATATACAAGTTTTTTGATAACGAATTCGACTAGAATCTATTGTAATTTTTACCTTCCAATAAATGCTTTATTTCCTCTGATGTTGTTACAGTCAAACTCTGTAAATTCACCTCCTTCATTTCATTGACCAATTGCTCCACCTTAAAGAAAATAATTAAAAAAAAAATTAAAATTTTCCTTTTGCAATCAATATGCTTTGTTTGGTTACCTGTCTCTTTTTCTCTGCTATTGCAGTTTCAATGAGCAAAATCTCCTTTTTTAAACTTTCAGCAGTTTTATTAGAAGTATCGGTGTTGTGTATGGCCTGGTCAATTTCACTTTGTATGCGTTCCATTTCTATTAAAAAGTCACGTTCCACGTTTTGTCTTTAAAAAAAAGAAAAAAAAAACAAAATTAAATAAATTTTCAAAATAAGTTTCTCGCTTAAAGCTCTACCAGCTTTGGTTTAGAAAATTAAAAAAAAAATTCTTTTTTGGAATTAAATTCCATTTATCTGGATAACGGGCTGTAATAGACGAAGTTGGTTTGATTGGTTGGTTTACGTGGCGGCTTAATGGCCCTCAATTATAATCGCAATATTCCGTTGTGAACCACCTACTCGCCAAGACTAAGTAATCAAGATCCACCCCGTGACATTGAGACATCTGACAAAGTCCCCTAACCTTACTCCCGATATCTCAGGTAGCCCGGCCATCAGATGTGCATCGAGAAATCTGTGTCTCGAAGTCATAAAAGCCGAGCACTCGCAGAGAAGGTGAAAGACTGATAACACAATTATGAATAAAATTTTTCCCAGGAGTTTTTTCACTTTTCCCTTTCCTCTTATTATAATATAAACAAAATGATGTAGGGAATATTCTTCCAAAAACCAAAATTTTCCCATGGAAAAAATCCTTGGGAATATTCATAATTGGCATGTGTCTTCTTACTCACGGGTGACCGGCAGCTGCGGCAGTTTTCATTGAAGGGCAGTCCCAGCACGGCACGCTAGGTTTGTCGTATTTATTTTCCAAGTTGTAACTTGTAACAAACTAAAATAAAATATTTGCGAATTACTTTTTTTATCGCTATTCCCATTCAATTTGTTTTGATTTCATCCATTTTTTGTAATTTTGGAAAAAGTCTTTTAAGCTCTTTTTTCTTTATTTTTCTATTTTCTACTAACCTTATATTTTGTTTAGAATTTGTTACGGCTCTTTGTTCAATTTCTATGTCATCCATTAGTAGACGAATTTTATTTTTGCACTGCAGCAGTTCCGTTTCACAATTGGCCAATTTCGAACGCAGCAAAGCGATTTCAGATTTTAATGTTTTTTCTTGTTGCTTAACCAATTCATTTTCTTCTTCAACGTATTGTAACGTTTGAAGCTAAAAAAAAAAATAAAAAAAATTAAAAAAATTTTAATTTTTGTATAAAATAAATTTAAAGCCCCCCTCCTCCATTACAGTTTACAACTCAACCCTACTTTAAATGAAATTATAAAGTTGCAGAGTTTTTTTGTGCTGTTACTGTAGTGCGGTAGAACAAAAATCGTTATAGGGCAGGGCTTAAAATTTCATTTTGTTTGGATTGCCTATTGCTAGACTGCGTTATTACTTTTATTACCTGTTCACTGCCTTGACGAAATAATTGATCGGCCTTGGTAATTTCTCTCGATATGGCTTCCAGTTCTTGGGCCTGATCACGTTCTTTTGATTCTAAGTAAACAATTTCGGCATCATACTGTAAATACAAAATTAATAAAAATTCACATCATTTTGTCTCTCATACGACATCGAACTTTATCATTCACTTTTCATTTTAATTAATAAAAACACATTAAAGAGCTGCTGTACCAGCAAAAGCTTTCGATTACATTTTAAACCACAGTGTTGGCTCTGTTAACATTTTAATTAAATTTTTTTTTTCTCAAGCGATAGTTTTTTTTTTTTTTTCTTCTATAAGTAAAGCCACTAAAGAACCACAAAAAATAAGATTTCCATTATGTAAAGGGTATCCCAACAAGAACGCAAGATTTAAATTTGGCACTATCGAAGTGTCATTGTTTGACATTTGAACCAGTTTTTTCTTGCCTAGAATTGAAGAAATGAATGTGGAGGGCTTGTGGATTCAACAAGACGGCGCCATATGTCATACAGCCAGAGAAACAATTCAATTGCTGCATCAGTCATTACCCGGTCGTGTTATTTCGCGTTTTGGAGACCATAATTGGCCGCCTAGATCGTGCGATTTAACACCATTAGACTTTTTTCCTTGGGGTTTTTTGAAGTCGATGGTTTACGCGAATAAGCCGACGACGACTCAAGCCTTAAAAGAGGAAATTGGACGCTGCATTAATGAAATACCGCAGCATTTATGCAAAACGGTCATTGAAAATTTCATTAAAAGATCGCGTGTGTGCCAGCAAAGCCGCGGCGGCCATCTGCCTGATATGTTGTTCCATACATAACCTCATTCTGTCTACTTTACGATACAATAAAGTTTTACGATTTTTTTTTTAAATATCTGTGTTTTATTTAAAATTTAAATCTTGCGTTCTTGTTGCGACACCCTTTACTATGATTATTTTTAATTCGTTAAATTTTATTCACTAGCACTTTATTGAATTCTTCTCTAGCATGACTTACAGTCTTGTAAAAAAGATAAATCAAAGCAGTTTTATTGATAGAATCTAAAAAAAGCGACTTTGTTTTTTATTATTATCCTTAAAACCCAAAAGAGTTTTGTAAAGCAAAAATGCCAAATTAATTTTGGATAATTTTCATTCACGTTAAATACTAGAGTCCTGCGCAAGCAAAGCTTAGATTGTTTACAAGCAATTTTTATTGAAATTTAGCTGACCTGCCTTCAAATTTTATTTATACTGAAATGTGTAAAATTAATGAAAAAGTTTAACAAAATTTACTCTGAATCTTCAGTAGATTACTCCCAAGTTTTGTTAAATTTCTGTCCAAATATTTGAATACTTATTTCATTATACCAATTAATTAATTGTATTAATTAAAAGGAGTCAAAATAAGTTATCCCAGGATTTAAAAAAAAGTAGGTGTAGAAGTAGGCGTGGACAATTTTTCTTTTCCAAAAAAAATACTTTTATGATTTATTACCAACATGAAAAAAAATTACGAAATCGGTGCAGGTATTTAGATATGCATAAAAAATGTGGGCTTAAAAATGGGCGTGGTTAATGTTTAATTGGATTACTACGAACATTAAAAATAAATTGGTCTCTAGTCGTTCTACGATTTTAGAAAAAATACAAAATGTGGGAGTAAAACTGGACACGGCCAGTTTTTCCTTCCTTAAAAACATTAGTTGGGTTATGGCAAATATTTTTTTAAGTGCTGCGATTACCAACGAGCGTCATTTATTTTTTTATTTATTTATAAGTGCAAGATGTTAAAAAATGTTTTGCCCAGCTCTTTATTAAATACCTTCACTTGAGTTGAGGTATTCTTGATTGAAATTACATAATTTCTTTTGTTAGTGTACCTTGCTCAACTCCATTTGCTGTTGATTGATTTTTTCCCGCTGAAACTTTATCAGCTGCAATAGATCATTATATTGTGTGGCCTGAAAAATACTCTCACTTTCATCCATATTTGTAGGCAACACTAAATCGCTAATCTGCTGATAATCAGCATAATCGGCATAATCAGATTGCTGTTGTTGTTGTGCAGCAGTTGGAGAAATTGGTTGATTTGAGTATAAAGCATTTCCAGTATGTTGAGGTGAAGCTGATTGCGATGAAAAATTTGAATTTGTATTGAGTAATTGTGTAACTGTTGCAGTTGAAGGAACATTTAATTGTTGCAAAGGACTATTACGTGGTGGTGGTGGATCTCTATAGGGTGGCGGTACTAAAGCACCATTTGCTGATATTGTTGTTGCTTGATTATATAAATCATTAGGTGAATTTGAAAATTTACTATTGCTACCGTTGCTACTATTCAAATTATTGCCAGTTGTGGTATTGCTATTGAAAATATCTAATAAGTTTTCGTTGCTTTGTTGATTTATTGCATTTGAATTGTTAAGCGTTTGATTTGTATTAGTGAATATTATTTCAGCACTACCACTCATATTTAAATTTTGTTGCACAGCATGCGTTGCTGCTGATGACATGGTGCGACGATCTAAAGCATTACGAACTTCAGCTAAATTTATTTCATTTATCGACTTACTATTGTGAGCACCCAATTGTTGATAAATATTATTTGTTTTATTGTGATTATTATTATTATTGTTGTTGTTATGTTCTTGATAAGCACTATTTCCTTTAAACAAAATGTTACCACCATCAAAGTTGCCAGCACCACTACTATTTGAGGGCATTTCTATGGGATTTGAATGAGATTTTTCATGACGCGGTATTAAAGTAGTTGTTGCAGCTAATGGTTTTGTAGTTGTTGTGGTGGTGACAGTTGTAATTGCTGTCGACAAATTGTTATTGTTATTACGTTGTGGTATTCCCTTAACGATACCAATATTTTCCGAAAATTTTGAGTCATTCACAGCACTAAAATTATAAAAAGAAAGTGATTTTTAAGTTTTTATTTAAAAATGGAAAGGAATTTCTAATTAGAAGCACCACAATGTTCTTTGCTTTCGAACTCACCCAAAAGTTTTTTTTAATTCTTTTGCTCGTTCATGGGCTGCATTGAGGCTTAGTTCCATTGTTAAAGGTTTTTGATGATGTTGTTGCTGCGTCTGTTGTGGAGTAGCTGTATTTGAATTTACCGCATTGTCAATAGTATTATTATTTTGTTTATGAAAATTATTATTATTATTGTTGTTGTTATTATTATTATTAATATTAGTATTGCTTAAACCCAATGGTTTCTTGTTAAACATCACAGTTGTGCTTTCATTAATATTATTATGATTATTACTATTGTTGTTGTTGTTGTTATTGTTATTTATAATATTATTGCTTTTATTATTATTATTATTATTATTAAGTTGTTGTTGTTGCGTTTCTTGTTTGATATGCTGCAATTGATGCTGCTGTTTACTTTCTGAACGTTGCAATATAAATTGTACATCATTGGCATATTCACCCCATTTTAACAACAATTTTAAAGGGTTTTCATTTGGTGCCAATAAACGCTCATTATTACGCCAGCGTTCAATAAGTGTAAAACGTCCCACTTTTCCTGTAGCATGTGCTAAAGCGAAAACAACATCCTGACCAAATAAAAATAAAAAAATATTATTTTCCTGGGATACTCAAAATGGGAACAACAAAGAATTTATTAGAAAAAAAATAATTAAAAAACATAAACAGCAATATATTAACACTTGCCTACAAATTTTAAAGCTTCTTAATATAGTAAATATAAAAATAAAATTAAAAAATTTTTCTAAAACAAAATCTCATGTTATGCATGGAACAAAAAAAAATTAAATTAAAAATTTTACAAAATATTTACCTGACATGTAGTATTCACAGTAACACCACAAACTATCCGCTGTATGCCTTCAACCCATACTTTCAGTTCCATTGTAACGTTTCTTGTTCGATGTTTCTGTTATGACGTATTATTCAATTAGCAATCAAAAAGAGATAGATTTTATTTATTGGCAACAAAACCAGCACCAGCAGAAATAGATACTAAGAAACGACTAATTTGCCATAACAACCGGTAAACGTTAAAAAAGGTGTTGGCCAGCTCAAGAAATCTTTTTTAACTTTTGTTTTTTGTTTGATATGATTTGTTTCAAATTAGTTTAAATACTAATTAAATACGTATAAATTGGGCTGCAGGTAAATAACTGAAGCTTAACATGTGCAACGTAGCGTAATAACACACACTCTGTCTGCACTTTAAAATAAATAAAAATGTTGACAAAAATTAAAATTACATGGCATAAACCTACACACATCTATGTATATTTTTATTAACAGAAGAAATTTAAATAAAATTATAAATTCAAACAAATTAAATTGAGAACATACATGTATGAAAGGCATGTAAGTAGTGTACGTTACGCAGTTAAATTCCTAAATGGTGGTTCGTAATTTTAAGGTAGGGTTTTGGATTTTGTCAATTAATTGTATAATAAGTACTTGCATATGTATGCACGGCGCAAGTCGTATAAATTTTATTTAAAAATGTCGCACTATCCTTATTTATATTATAATAAAAATATTTCACACAAAGGATGTTTTTGCTTTTTACAACACATTTTAAAGTATGTATGCCCTACCAGAAATGTGTGATGCAAACTCATTTCTTTCACTAATACTTTTACATCTTTTTTGTGTTGGCAATCATTTGATACAAGTGTAAAGTGCCAATTAGAAGATTATGAGTGCCATGTTAGCACTGTATGATGAGAGAGAGTGAAAAAATCAAAAAATTTTGAAAGCCGTCATGTCAAACAGCAATTGTTCGCTATTACACGAGCATGATGGCATTTCATCATACCGTGCTGATATGCCACGCATGATCATCTAATAGCCGCTTAAGAGTGAGATACAAAATCACACGTTCTTAAAAGTTTATATTACATTTTTCGCCATGTCCTTAAGAACTTGATATAAACTTTCTTCTACGCTGTGATAGATATTTCTATCAACGCCGCCAGTCAAATGACAGATCAATTGAGTGTCACTGTTCTTGTAGGGTGTATTTCCATACAAGCCTTTACTGGGTGTAGATTTGACACTTTTTTACTGCAGTAAATCATAGTGCCTTTTGATTACATATGAATATGGATAAAGACTCCTCATATTACCCTCGTATTACAGAATAATAAATTTGTGACTAGAAATACTTGCAGCCAAGACATATTTACTTACAATATAAAAGCAATCCTACAGCTGGATATTTATTCGTTTGTTGCACTGGTAACTGTCAAATATTTTTTTTTTTTTTTGTTGCTTTACCCAATAAACCATGTAGCAGTCAAACTACAATATAATTATTATTTATTTATAAAATATAAATATATGTCAGTAATAAATAAAATTTATTTAAAATTTTGCTTAAGGTAAATGGAAATATTTTTTTTTTTTAATTTTTATTTTAATATTTTTTCAAGTGATTTGGTTTGTTGGGTATATTAACTTTTCTTTTCACTACTACAGGGACATAATTCTACATAAATTCTGACATCTCAAAGGTAAATAATTTGCTTTTGTATTCTCGCAGCTACTTTGTAATTGAATATGCTTTGCTTGTCATACGATTTCTATAATTACTTAAGTTACAAAAGAAAATTTCACTCCTGCAAATGAAAATAATATTCTTGAACTCGGAATTTTTTTATACCAACTTGTCAAAATTCATTTCCAGTTAGAATTTGATGGTTTACAAGAATACTTCCTCAATCATGAAGTATATATTATTTATATAAATAAAAATTAACATAAAGTTAAGAGCATAACTTCTTAAAAAATTTGACAGTTTGGTAGAAAATTAAATCGCCTCTGTTATGATTTTCGGGATGCAGCACCTGTATAATTACACCATGCATAATCCGAGGTGGGCTATATAAGGTGGCCGCATTAGCAATTCGCCCATATTTTTTTTTTTTTTTTTTTCAAATAGCCAAGCAAATTTTTTTTGTATGTAATTTTCAAATTTTTATTTATAAGTGCAAGATTTGTGATTCTAAAACATAAATTTTTTTTCCCCCAAATGAACTAGTATTTCCGATTCAAATTGTAAATTGAAGTAAATTTTAACAATTTGGAATATAACAGCTGCTGAGCGAATTCTCTAACGCTGCCACCTTGTATACTATTTGCCTTATTCTCATTTGAAATGGCTATAAAAATTTTTTTTGGTTTTCAATATTCTTTAAATTTTCACAACACTTCACATTTTACCCTCGTACATAATAAATAATTAGTAGGAAATAGTTTTTTACTATAATAAATAAACAATACAACAAACAATAGGAGTAGGTAGATAGATATAACGAATGAATTCACTTTTTATTTTATATTATTCCACTAGATAAATTTACTTTTATTTTTTCCCTTTTCTTTGTTTTCACTTCATCATTATTATCATTTATATTTTGCAGTACATATTTGTTGCACTTATAAAATAAGGCAGAAATATTGAAAAAAAGATAGGTACGAAATACGTATATGAAAATCACTTGCACTTTAAAAGTATGTATTTTTCTTCAAGTTTTCTTTTTTTGCAGTTATTGCACACAGTAGCACCTTAATTGGCGACACACACCATTTCAAGATACAAAATTTTTTCAATCATCACGCAACAACACAAAAAAAAAACGAAATTTATTGATTGAGGTCGGTTTGAGCCTTAATACATTTTTGTTGCACTGCAATTTTCTACTTTACCCAATATTTGTTAAAACTTATACATTTCAGATTTTTTTTAATAATTTCCTTGAATTCTTAACAATGATTTATTTACTGGCCTTTATATTTTTTCATGGCTGTTTGCGTAAATTTGGGTTAAGAAAATCGTTTTGCGATTTTTTTTTATTATTTTCTTGAAAATAGGTAGTCCGTTTATACTTTTTTTACACTGTATTTGTTTATTTAATTATAATTCTTATTAAGTATGTAGATATTTTAATAAAAGATTAAAAATGTATAGTGAAGAATATAGTATCTTGTATCTTTTGCACAGAAATGTGCTATGTATATGTATGAGTTAGTAACTTAGTCAACTTTACAACTACAAAAACGCCATTTTGCCCTTTTTAGTTATTTTCTTTTGTTACTGTCATTTCATGGGGTATTTTTATTTGTATTTTCTTGCATTCTACTTTGATTTCTTGTTTGTTTACTATGTATATTTTGTTGTTGCTTCGCAGGTAGCTGCCAAGGTTTTTGCAAGTGCTGCCATACATACAATAAAAAAGTTGGTTTACATTCTCAAATAACTGTGATACAAATAAAACGGCAAATACATTACCTTTTAATTTTGTCCCAATTTTAAAAAAAAATATGGCAAACACTAATAAAATTTTTTTCTTAAATAATTTCATTATATACAATTTAATAAATTGAAATCAACTTCAAATGCAACCACTGTAATTTAATTTTTTATTTAACTAAATTTTAATGCTTCCTTGTATATTTTTATAATTTTTTTAGTGCATATAATTTTACGATATTAGAAAGTTACTAATTTTTCATAGTGTAATGTCTACACTGTCTGGCAACTCTTTTTACGACTGTTTAGTAGCGCCGCATAGCGTTCTGCAAATGCACAAATTCAACTGTGTGAAAAATCGTATATTTTTCTTGAGCACCTTTGCAGTTTTACGAGACATTTTATTAAAGACGGAACATGAAAATTTCAGCTGTTGAGTGAAAAGTAAAATAATCAATTTTAAAGAAAATTTTTACACAAATAATTTCTAAAATTTATGCAAAATCATTTGCTTTTAGAACAATTAACAGAAAACAAATTAATAACAACGTATGGTGAATTAAAATGAAAAAAGTAGCTTGTGTGCAAAACGAAAGAAAAAAATTTTTTTTGCTGGAAAAAATTTATTTTTGTTTTATAAATATGTGTAGAGTTTGTGAAATGATTAATTCTTAAATATATTTAACACATTAATACAAATGCAACCAATATTTTTAAATAGAAAATAGATTGGGAGGAAGAGCTACTTTTGAAAAAAAGAAAATTGTCTGCCCATTTTTTGCTTTTATTTTCATCGATTGTGTATGTGTGTGCCTTTTTGATTTTACGATTTAAAAAAACGTAGACACTAGTGAAGAAGAGCATTCTTGAACATACAAAAAAACACTACGTAGAGTTAATGGTGTTGTTAGTGTTACCATGACCAGCCGCAGCCGAGCTATACTTAATGTTAACCTGGATGCGGTCATGGCCAATGATCCATTACGCGAGCTCTTCGAGGCCTGTAAAACGGGCGATATTGCGAAAGTAAAAAAATTAATAACACCACAGACAGTAAATGCCCGTGATACTGCTGGGCGTAAATCAACACCCTTACATTTTGCAGCAGGTGAGTTTTGCAGTATTTATTTATATATAAATTAATTTATAATTGTATATTGTTCGTTGTGTACAATTTTCGATTTAATGCAAGAGATATACATATATACCTATATATTTTTGTTTGTACTAGTGTAAGGAATTCCTAAAAAGGAAATAAAGGAAATAAACTACAAATTCAAATGTTTTGAAACGTCCTTGTGCCAGTTTTACTTTTTCATTTTTATTGTTTTCTTTTAAATTTCCAAAATTAGTAAATGCGAAAATGTTAGTAAACAACTTAAAATTCACTAACTAAAAATCGAAACAAAAGACAAAAGTAAGTGCTTGCGGTGCAATTTAAACTCTTTTTTTTTAATTTGTTTGTAACCAAAATTGCAATATTTATACTTACATACATGTATGTATGTACTCGTATGCATATATGCAGGTGTGTATGCATAAAAGACGTGTTATGAAATTATGACAACTGGCTGCATTATCGTTATTTATTTACAAACAGTACGAATGATGTAAATAAAGAATTGCATTTTTCTAATTACTGCTGGGCCATCTTATTTTAGTAAGGCTTTTTAATAAAACAATTTCAATTTGAAATGTCATATTTTATTTTATTTTCATTATGATAAAATCATTACTTCAACTCATTTCCGTTAACGAAGAAATGTACAACAAATTCAGTCCGTTTAATATTCGGCTGAGTTGAATCTTGCTTATCCTGCTGTCATAGTGAACAAATAGCTCTATTAAAATACTAGCTGTTTTTACCTGATTTTGCTCGGTCCGAACAAAATCTATTTCAAAATATAATTTTATCCGTAAATCTTTGAAAATTGAGAGTACATACTGTCGTAGCCGTTACAAAAGTATATCACAAACTTCCTAGGAGTGTAAAGATTATACCTATGTACCAAAATTTAAAGTAGTCCTTTGGAAAACGAAAGTTTGTATTGCAAAAAAACAAAGAGAAAATGCATTTTATCTGATTAACAGGTTACGCAATGGGGCACATATCATTTTTAAGGCTAAAAAGTAAATCTTATCTTCTTAATATATAAAATTCGATTGTGCGTGTGTTTGACATTGTATCACTCCTAAACGGCTGGACGGATTTTATTGAATTTCTGTGTATGACTTTGGGTTAAGCCTTGGAAGGCTTAGCGTCACAAATTCGACCGGCAGGTGGCGCTGCAGTCATTATCTGGCTTATTTATCTACTACCTGTTTTTACCCGCTCTTGCACGGTTCTTTACTCTATGACTACAAATTCTTAGAATAAGAAGTAGTTCGCCATAACCCAACTTATATTTTAATGAAAAGAAAAATTTGCCGCTCCCATTAATTTAAAATTTTTTTAAAATCGGAGAACGGCTGGACCAATTTGACTTTATTATATGTTCGGCATAACCTACCTTATATTTTTCTTCTTTTTTAATTATTTTTCAATATAAAAACAACTTTTGCCGGGTCAGCTAGTCCTAATATAAAAAATTACCTTAAAGTGTTCTAATTTTATTCATTTTAATAACGAATACGTTATTTATAATTGTATGAGTGAAAAGTTTTGCAATAACATTTAAATTGTTACGATCTAGCATAACCAAACAAACACACAAATTTGATTTAATTTAGGGCCTTTTTTGAAACATATGACGATATGTTGGGTTTTATTCTACCTTAAAGAAGTTCGCATTTCTTATTGTGTAAAACACACATTTTATTAACATTCCATTTTTTCTGTACTTGAATATTTTTTATGTGCCTGTGTGTGTTACTTTTGCTAAAAATTTTTTATAAAAAAAGAAAATTTAAAAATGTTATTAAAAATTAATTCTAATATTAAATTTGTTAACGAGCAGTGCATCGGCTCCCAGGGTCTGGGCAGGAAATTAACCTGCCATCCCAGATGATAGTCTATTACGCTAGCCACCAATCTACAGGGCACCCTAAAAAAGCCTTCCATTTCTTTTTTTATTTAATCCTTATTTAAATTTATTTGCGTTTTTTATTTATGCAGTTCAGCTTTTTTCCTTTTTTTTTTTTTAATTGCATACCCATGGTGCAGTTTGTCATTGCCGATGATTATGCGATGACCTAGATTATTTCTTACGCCACAACTATTGCTCCTCTTATTTTTTTTAACATCTATTTGGTGTATATTGTTCTTGTCAATGTTGTTGCTGCTGCTACTGCGTCTCATCCTTTCAAATGTGTCCCTGATTCACACCTTTTCTTTTTTTCTCTGTATATAAATTTTTATAAAAAAAAGAACTTTGTATAGTTTGTTATTGGCATTGTCGTAAATAACACTGTTCCTTTTGGTGTTTGTGTTGTTGTGGTTTCAGCTTGATATGTTGTGTAAATAAAGATAGAAAATAAATATTAAACAACAAATTGTTGCTACTACGTCAGCATTCTTGTGTTTGCATAATTCTGTTGTTAATTTTGTTATTGTTACTGATGTTATCCTTGAAATTATTCTCCTTTTCCATGGCAAACTATTGGTCTGTAAGTTGCTTCTTTTGCCCACTCACTTCATCTAACATTGTTTAGCTGTTATAGGAGTGTAATGGTAGCTAGAGCTACTTTGTATTTGATTTACTTTCCTTTTTACATTTAAATAATTTTAATTTTTCTTTTAGGAAACCTTTTAAACACACATTTTGTTTATAATATTTTTTATGCTGGTTTTTGCATCTACTGGCTGGCTGTATGTTATGAGTCTGTATTATTAACTGTGGTCTAAGATATAAATAAATATACTTTTTATTCTATTGTATTTTATTTGAATGTTTTTTGTTTTTCTTTTTGTTTGTTTTGAATTCGTCTTTTTTATTTACATTTCCTAAGTATTGACTTTGACCCAGTTTTTGTTTTTGTTTTTTTTTTTTTTTGTACATTTAACAACATTAATAGTCGTAACTGTGTGGCAGCAACAATTACAGTAATATAAATGAAGGAAGAGGTGATACATCAGCAACAAATGGCAACTGTATTTGTAACAGTACAAATAAATCATTCAATTACTTTAATGTGATGGAATAAAAATCACTAAAAATCGACAATACTGGAAAGAGAAATTTTGATTAATTACTTGAAATATTTGAAATGTAGAATTTCGAAATTCCCGTTATTCTTTTCGGTAGCTACGGCTGCTTAACTTACATGAAACAAGAGGAGCCAAAGAGGAGAAAAAGAGTTTTGCCAAAGTGATTAGCTTCGCTAAACTAAGTGACTTGAGCTAATTAATGGGTCTAATTATTCATTCCGTTCCGCGATTGCGGAAAGCATTTTTTGTGCGGAAGCAAAATTTGCAATTACTGATTCCGTAATGTAGATAAATTTTTACATTTTGCTTATGCTAAAATTTTCTCACGGAAAGCAAACAGAAAGATCAAAAATGTAAAAAAAAATAAAAAATTTTGCAAAATTAAAATATGTTTTAGATTAATTTGTTTTATATTTTGAAAATAATTTCGTTTTATTTATTAAAAATTAATTTTCTTTTTGTTAATTTTTTTTTTTTTTTTGCTGGTAGATAAAGCAGCTGACACATTAATACAACTTATTCACAATAGATTACTTTTTAATGCACAATTAAATGAAATAATTCAAAATAATAATATAATTCTGCAGGAATGAATAATAGCAATTCGATATTTCTTTCCGCTAAATTTGCTTTTCCGTGCGGAATTCATAATACGGCCTAATATTTTTCGAAAAATTTTTTTAACCAACAAAAATATACAAACCCCCTTTGCATGTCTGCAGAAGACACTCAGCGTCTAGTCCCTCGTTGTTGAAATGATATTCAAACTATGATGATGTTCAAAATATTAAACTTTTTCATTTGATTTCATTTTGTAACAAGTCGTTTTAATTAGTATTGCAGTGTCAAAATCCCATTATGTATAGTTATTGGCATCGTCGCAAATGTTTTCTATATATTGGTCAGTGCGAAAGGGCTCTTAAATAATTTTTTTTTTCATTCTTGTTTTTTCTTTTACTTTAAGTTGAGTAACTAATTTCGATTTGAGATGGCGATATGAATTTCTTGTTTTGGTGTTTGAAAATTTTATTTTCCCTTTTTCTTTTTTTCTGTTATTATTATTGTTGTAATATTATACTGTATTAAAGTGTATATGAGAGTACATACATGTTTTTGATAACAGATAAAACATAAAAAATATAAAATTAACAAGACACAACGAACAATGAAAAATTGTAAGAAATCTAATAACCTTGATTACATTAAAATGGTTTGTCACAAACACCCTACTGTTATCATATTGTTTGCTACAGCAAAAACATTTTCTTTCTGTGTGTGTGTTATGAATAGTTTGTAACCTTTAATTTTTTTTATTATTTATTGTTGTAGTGTATGTAACATGAGGTATTGTTTTTTAACCAAAAAAAAAAATTCAAAAGATAGATAATAGAGACGTTATTTTATTAAAAAAAAAATTAAAACTGCACATTTTTACCAGAAAAATATAGATTACAAATCTAGATGACCTCCCCTTTAAAATGATATGTGTCCCATCCCGTAACCTTCTATGGTTCGTCCAGAAGTCACTAGAATCCATCAAAGCAACAGCACTGGAGTATATTGAAATTTCAAAAAAACATTTTAAAAATAGTCCAAAGTAACTTCTGGGTATTTGGGCGGTAGATTACAAATTTAGACAGTCTCCCATTTCAAATGATATACATATGTCCCATCTTACAATCTTTATAGGTTCGTTGGGAAATTGCTAAATTCACTTAGAGCAACAGCACTGGGGTGTATGGAAATTTCTAAATAATCCAAAGTAACTTCAGAACGAACCTTAGAAGATTGCGAGATGGAAAATACATATATTTGCGTAGATTTTTAATCTACCGCCCAAATACTCAGAAGTTATTCTGGACTATTTAAAAAATTTTTTTTTTTAAATTTCCATATATCCCATTATTTACTGCACTTATATATTTCTCTTAAATATATTTGTAATTATGCCATTAATACTGAAATTATATTTACAAGTACTAAAAAACGTAATATGTTACGTTAAAACATATTTAACTCTTGACTCACTTTAAATCAAAAGAAATTTGATTTCCCTGTGAAATTTCTGTCCCTGCCTTTTAATAAAACGTGTTCATAAATTTCTTAAGGTCCTTCAACACTTACCATATTAGAAAGATTCTTAAGAGGTTTTCTTTCATTAATATTTAGGACCTGTTCAGCTAAATGCGAACGAAAACAAAAACCATACAAGAAAATTTGTTTTTGCTTTCAATACAATTATACGAACGAAGCTTTCGTTAACATTTAGCTGAACAGGCCCTTAATCATCATGTTCATTGTGATGATGATGTGTGTGTGTGTATGTGTGTGTGGGTACTTTGTAATAAAATATTTTCGATCTAAATTTCTATTTCTTTTATGCAGGCAATAGTTCAAACAGCCTTGAAATTATTTTAACAAAAGGCATTTTATTTTTCGGTAATTTAAACAAAAAATTAGTTTTACTTTTAAGCCACCATAAATAAATCAAATTCAATTAAACTTAAATTCAACTAGAAATAAAAATAAAAATACAATTTCAAATTGAAAACCAGTTAATTTTCAAACCAGCCAAAGTAATTAACATTAACTAACGTACAAATAAACAGACAAAAGACAAAAAAAAAGAAAAAAAAAGAAATCGGAATTAATGAATATCAATGTGAATTACTTAAGGTGTAAATAAAATAAATGATGACTCATTTAATTTGTTTGTTTAAATGTGTTTGTTAATAACCTTTTGGGATTGCAAAAAACGTAACCAAACATGTGCAATTTAAATTCAAGTCTTTTAGTGAAACTGAGCATAAAAAATGCGAAGGTTGGTTGTTACTAATGCCACATCATACTTACGAGTGCATAAGAAAAACTGCCAGAACAGAAAAAAAATGTTTTAAATTACAATTTATTAGAAAAGAAAATTCACAATTTTTAAAAGGGGTTTTTCAACGAAAACTTTCATTTTCAAATCAAATTAAAATAAAGAATTCAGCTGAGAAACTTTGTCAGCATTTTAATATATTAAAAAGAAAATCAAATGGGTTTGGCAATTATAAAAAGAAAAATTATTATATAAGGACAGTGTAGTGCGTCCTCTAGCATCATGAAAATTTTCAATCGCTGGAAAAAGTTAGTTAACGCCAGGCGAGAAGGCACTATTCGACATCGAATGATATTTTTTTTTGTTTGAAAATTTCCAGAAAAATTGGACGATATCAAATCGGTCAATATGACCTCAGAATTGTGTTTTTGGGGGTCTTTTCATTTTAACACTTTTTCATTTTAACACAAAAACACGTATTTTTTGAGAAAGTAGTAAAGTTGTAAAGAAGACATGTTCAGATTAAGTATGAAATAAAATATGCACGCTGGCAGTTTGTACAATGGGTAATGAAGCAAAGTGCAGTCAATGTCAATTGTTTCGAATAAAGTCAACTTTTGCGTTTTGCGCTTTTCAGAAATTAAGCGTCAGTTTTTTTTTAGATCCAACTTTTTCAAAGTGATTTCCGTTCTAAGCCTTAGTTGATTTGGAGTGCAACAATGTAATATGTTGCTAAACGCAATTTTCCAAACTGCGACAGTGCTTAACATTTCTTAAGTCATCTATTTGGCCACTGAATCGCAAATAAGGTAACATTTATATTGGCAACGATTTTTATGGTGTTTAATAAGGTTGGAAAGGTTTGACATCGCACAAAGGCATTTCAGAAGGCAGAATACAAAATTCAATACCAAATAAGGAAGTGCTGTTTGTTCCCTTATTTATTTCTAATTGACAGTAATGCCAGGTATTTAATTCAAGAAGAAATTGATTTTTTATATGATAAATTTTCACGCACTTTTTTTTTGGTGTCAGTCAGTCAGTCAGTGATTCAGCTGGTATGTTACAACTGAATAAGTAAAAAAGAAATTCTCGTCATTATCGTAATTAACCACAACAACTTAATTAAAAAGCCCTTCTTCACTTTATGCACATTTTCACTTTTTTTTAATTGCAGCTTCGTAGTCAAAAAAATTTTTTCTTTATACGACATTATTGTGTTTTCCTGAGAGCCACCTACATACATATTTTAAAATTGTTTTGTTGTTTTTTTTTCCTGGGTGCATCAACAAGCAAGCGATCCCAAGATTGCTTTATTGGCATTTATTTTGTTTATTTTTCTTTTCTTTTATAATGAAATTCACATGTAACAACACGAATTTTGAATTGTGGCAAACACATTCAAATTAACAATTTTGCAAGAAACTCAGTAAGTCAGTCAGTCAAGTCAGTTAGTAATTTTATGTCTTTTTATCGTGTTCAGTACAAATACAGCGACTGTTGTACTCACTCGTATTATTTACTTATAATGGAGGATAATTAATTATTTAAAAGGAAATGAAAATTATTTAAAGTTTTTATTTTTCAATGTTCATGTAAAAATTACATAATTTATTAATTTATCTAAGCAGGAAAAAATGTAGTTTTATATCCTTAAAAAATTTAAATTAATCATTAATCAGAAGTGAATCTCACTTTTATAGACAACAAGCAATCGGATCATCTAGTAAATTTGTATAAAAATTACTAAAAAAAAAAAAATATTAGAAACAAAATTCTGCATTTTTCTAAACAATTCAATTGTTCGTTTTATATAAACAGACATTAGTCGTTGGACGCTTGTCAATGTCTGCTCCAAAAATTTAATAAGTGAGTGTAAAACATAATTAAAAAAAATCAGAAAAATTCTTTCTGTGAGGCCCTACAAAAAATTGGAACCAAAAATAAAAGAAAAAAACTGGCCGAACTATGCCTTTTAGGACTTAAAAAGATTTCAGAACTACCTATCTGATATTAAAAATCAATACCAAAATCAATGTCGTAAATTCTTCAAGTCACTGTAGAAAATTTCAAAAAACGCATAAAAATAATCTGCGCGTTACACTCAAGAGCTGAATTTTGTAAACAGAGAAATAACTTGCCGTAAGCGTAATCTTGTTTTCTATTATTCTTGGACTAGCACATAGTGCAACTAAACCAGGTGACTCGAAGATGCCAAATGAATTTGTTTAGAAAACATTGGAAATTTCACTTAGTACAAAAATAGCGTATATGTGGTCTTTGAGGTATAAAGGCTACTATCACCAAACCTTTCTATGTTAAGACATGGGATCTAATGGGGCACATATCATTTGAAAGGGGATGTTGTCTACATTTGTAATCTACCGCCTAAATACACAGAAGCTACTTTGAACTAATTTTAAAAGTTTTTTGAAATTTCCATATACCCCAGTGCTGTTGCCTTGAGGTATTTTTAACATTCCCCACTTTGCCAAGGTACCATTCCCGATTTTGCCCATGAAAATTACCAAAATCAAAAAGGAATTTAATCTGTAGGTTCTAAACTTTCTGGAAGTGTTTTAAAATTTTCGGAAACTTTTTATTTTATCATGCAAAATATTTTTTTAAATACTTCAAAGTAACTTCTGAGTATTTGGGCGTTAGATTAAAAATCTAGACGACGTACCCTTTAAAATCACTTCACTAATGAGCAGCTGACACAAAAAACAATTTGCGCCTAAAATAAAATAAAAATAAATTTTTGCTTCAAAAGTGACCAATAATGGAGTTTTATGAAGAATATGTTGAATCTCCTATAAATACAAGTTAAATAATTTTCTTAATTGTATAAACAAGTAGTTGGCATAGTTGTATCTCATCCTCACTTATAAATTGAGTGGTTTATATGCAACATGCTGAGAACAGAACATTATTTTGACAATAGAACGCAAACATTCTTAGAAGGCAGAATATATGCAACATTTTGGTTAGAAAAGAAAGCGCCATAAGAGTCGTAATTTTTGATTTTTTATTTCAGTTTAAAAAATAAAAAAGAAATTGTTTGAATTAATTCTTTTACTGCTCGCTCTTGTTTGTAAATAAATAAAGTTGTTAATATTGCTAAATTCATACTTGTAATAATTTTATATTAAAGAAACTGTAAAGAAACAAAACAAAAAAAAAACCTTTCAAAAATTAAGTCACGGTATTGTTTATTGTTGTTATTGTGTTTTGTGATTTTTATTCACTTGTTTAAATTTTATTTCGTTTTGCTTTTTTAATTATTTTTTTTTTCTTTTTTTTAACAAATAAATAAGTAATAAAATAATTACAAACAAAGTATGTTTGGATGGTATTTAGCTTAATATCAGACAAAAGAAATCAATTTAAAATTGAATTTTTAAAGCAACTTCTTATAGTCAGTTAAACTGCTAAATGGCACATTTTTTTGAAACAAATTTTTTTTTTATAATGAAAATTATATCCTTTTTGATCTGCTGTGAGAGAATGAAAATTTTGTTAAGACTCGTATTAACTTCAGTTAAGTGATTAAATTTTTTAATTGAACGATAGAAGACACTATCGTTCGCTTCTACTTCAGACAACAAACAAGCTGAGAAGGCTTGTGGTAAACAAAGTAAAGCCAAGCGAACGATAAGTCAAAAGTTAGTGAACCCCGTTTTCAGTCGAAAATGAGTGTGGTTTTCTTTCGCTTTTTGCTTTGCATCGTAATAGGGAGAGCTTGGCAGTTAGTACTGTTAACAATATGTCTGATTATGAGTGTCTTTGTCGTGACCAAAATATTAATTTGTGGCAATGCCGGTTGGTTGTTTTGTATAGGGTGTGCCAGTAAGAGTGCACTTTTTCATATTATGCTGCAATGTTTCACTCGCTGCGTGGCAGTTGAAGCCACAAAAACTCCTTTATCCTCTTCTTGTCACGAATGCTATTCGTAGTCACCGCCGAATTGATGTTTTAGGGTTTTCGGTTAGACTCTCGCTTACGACAGCAATGTTTTCAAGAGACCGACCGGTACGCACAGGAGTTTTATTGTTCATAATTGACCCAGTTTTTTTCAATTTTTTTGGACACTTTACGAATGGCTGACACACTTTCTCGACTGAAAATTGTTCGAAGTTTGCGAGCGGTCTCAGCGTAAGTCCCTTTTTAATAATGTTAATAAACAAATGTGACAACTGCCAAATTTCAGAGTTGACACCAAATTTCAAAAATACACTCTTACTGCAACACCCAATATTAGCTTTTCACAAATTCGACTATGAGAACGACACTTGTAATAAAACTAAATATTCTTGTCTTTAACATCGAATTTCAATCGTAGCAACTTCAAAAATTGTGATATTCCAATTTTTCCGATTCTAATAACTCTAGTTGTTATATCGTATGAGTACGTGCCTGCAAACAGTTACCTTCAACTTGTTAATGGCTTGGGAAGGCAGGACACAAACCCGGCACAAACAGCTGGCAATTTAATAAATAAATTCAATTAAGAATAAAGACTTGGAAAAGCTGATTTTTCGGGTTAATATGACAGTAGTAAAAGTATATTTTAGAATAAAATAAAGCGAATAACTTGTTGGTTAACAGAAACCTTTAAGCTGTGATGGTGACCTTAATGTTTACTTCGCGAGTTCATATTTTTTGTGGTCTCAAGTAGATTTTTTTTTAAGTTTTCGTTTATGAATGAAAAATATAGAAAAATTTTTTTGTTATTGCAAAACCTTGATAAAAAAAAAAAAAGATTTAAAACGTGTAGACTGCTGTTATAGCAAACAAATGGATAAATTAAAACAAGCACACTTACAGACATGTACATGTACATGTGTATGTAAGTTCTAGTCTTTAAAAGCTTATTGTTCTAACTAGAAAATCAATGGTTTTTTTATGTAGTGGATATACAGAAAAAAATGATAAACAAAAACAAAAGACCTATTATAGGTTTCTACATGCGAGGGTTATACGATAAAATGTTAAGGCTAATTATTACAAGTTACAAATACGAGTAGTTTAGCAAAGATATCAGAGATAAATAATACATTTCTGACTATCAGTTGCTTTTAATCTAAAGAAAGTCTAACTGGGAGAGAGAGAGAGAGAGAGAAATCTATTATAAGGTCCACTAAATCCTAAATTTAACCATAAGTAACTTGTAATCGCAGCTCTCTTTTTCTTTATTTAAAAGTTTACAGCCAAAGTGGCTTTTTAATTTTATAGGATGACTGATGTTTTACACTTCGTATTTTAAAAATTTTACACACTTATTAAATAAACACTAAAATTTTCAACTGAGATATTATTTGTGAAAATTTCTATTCGTATGCAAAAATAAATTTATATTCAGTTACAATACAAAACTTGCAAATAAACACATGTAATCCATACATAAATACAAACCTACACGCGCGTGTGTTAAGATAAATAAATTAATGATAAATACTTGGGTGGAGAAAAAAAATCAAGACGCTGTTAGGTAATTCAATCCCTCTTAAGGATCGAATATCTCCACATTAAAAGAGAGTTATTTTGCTGTGCGAATTAGAAGCATTTCATGTAACAACTAACAGTTAGTTGTATGTGTAGCTTAATTTTTTAATGTTTAAACATAGAAACAGGGTTCTTTTAATGGAAAATTAGTTGATCGGTTTTCACACAGTGTCCCTTTGTTGCATCTGCTCACCTGCCTGTAGGTTCATTTGTTTTGTTTGTTAGTTTGATCGGTTTTTTAATGTAATTTTTTATCCTTCACTGTAAGTAAGAAGGATATATGTATATGACTTTGTGATTCCGTTTGTAATTTCTACCTCGCTATAAGGTATATATATTGTGGATCCTTATGTAAAGCGAAGTCGATTTAGCAATGTCTGTCCGTCAAGTCGTTGAAATCAACTTTCTAAAGTCCCTAGGCAGCGTACAGAAAAGTATAACACACCAATCTGTCAGTTGTTTCCTTTAAATTCTTGCTATTCAAATTCAGCCGGATCGGTGCATAAATGGCGGGGCTATCAGTCGAAAACCGCAACTGCCTTTATTTTTGACTATTTTCTGGGTGAAAAACAAAATTTTTTTTTTAACTTACTGAATAATTTTGACATTTTTAATCTTAGAAAGAAAAAAAATATTTCTTACTGAGCCCCAATTTCACATAGATATGCTGACTTTGTTTTCTTTTCATACCAATTGTCTCTTAAAAATTTTTTAGTGGTCTGCAAATCAGCTGTTTGCCGCTTATGGTGGTTTTAGGCTATAATACTGAGTAAATCGACTTGTCAAAAATTGAAATAAAATGAATTAAAAAAAAAATACATCAAAAAACACAAATTTGATAGTCATCTGGCTCCCACCATTTTTTTTAATTTGCTAAATAACAAAAACTACTGATAAAATCCAATTAAAAATCTTAACCCCCGTATGATTTTTCGAGAATCGTATCAAATATTGTATTGTATTGCTCTTTCTTTCTATCGAATGAAAATCTTAACTCTTGTGTTACAGTGTAAAATCCGCATTAGCACGAAACACTTTGAGATATCGAATGAAAATGATTTTTTATGAAATATTTAAAAAATTTCGTTTAAAGTTCCTTGATATCTAATGCCATCGTTTAATCCCTGCTCAATAGTTTTAAAAATGTTATAAAAGTCGTAACAAAAAATCATTTTTTATAAAAATTTTTAAGTTTTTAAAACAGTGTTTTTTTTTCTTTACAATAATTTTGAAAATTTCATTTATGTTACGCATTGTATATTTTTAAAAGTTTTTTTTTCGCATTCACTTTCAAGGGTTAATGGATTGCGAGTGATGTAAAAGAAAACTCTTTTTAAACGTAAATTCTTTTATCATTTTTCTTATTAAATTATTAGTAATAAATACTTGGATACTATGATTGTTTTGTATATAAATAAATAACACTGTACAACACAAAAGATAAATAATAAATAGGGCTTAAAGTTTCCCTTTTTCTCAAATTTTGGTAGCGAAACGGCGTTAATGTTAAAATTTCAACATTGTTGTGCTCAGGGTCCTGTAATATTTTACGAGGAATATTTTTGTAGAACATTTTAACCTTCTAACGCTTTACCTTATGTGTGTTTTTTGTCTTTTTCTAATTAAAGGTAAAAAAGTACCACTAATTGAAAAGTTAGAGGGTTAAAAGGTTCCACAAAAATATTCCTCTCAGCGTTGTACATAATTTTGCTGAATATTACGTGTACCAAAATTGGAGAATTCCCATGGTTACCTAGGCCAAAAAAGGAGGAAACTTTAAGCCTCATTTTGCGATAGGTGCATCTGTAAACTTTTAAAATAATTCTTTCCCTTATAATCAGTTGTCAGAATTTTGTGATTCATAAAAAAGTTCGATTTTGTTGTACAGTATAACGGTTCTTTTTGAGAAACTCGTATGTAGATACTGCACACTATTTGCTTACTTGATTAGAACCCAATAAAATATTATTTTTAGCCGGTCATATCTTTTATTAATATTTTTTTAACCCTGATAATAAAAATTTCACCGCCAGCGAATAGAAAATATTTAATTTTTATTTTCAAATTTTTTTTTTTTTTTTTTTTAATTAAGCTTACCAAAATAGTTTATTGACTCTAGCTAGTGATAACATTTTTATTTGTTTTGCATTCATTTATTTTATTTTATCTGAATTAACATGAAAATAATGCGTGTTTTAAAAAAATGTGTGTGTGTATGTCTTTATGTAAAAGTTTCTTGTTTTATTAATATATTTATTAAATACGCTCCTATTAAATTGTTTTTTTTTTTTTTTTTTTTTAGAATGAAAAGAATATTTTATAAACCCAGTTTCCGCCGGCCTCACCCCTCCTTTTATTTATGTGCAGGAATTCTTAGACTCAGAAGATTGTATACATAAAAATTCAAAACAATTAAACTCTGATTTCTGATTAGCTGTTTACCTGACCCGCTAAAAAGTGACCGTAGCCGATCCATTCTTATAATATAGTGATTTTATGTAGCAATTTTCAAAGAAAATCCAGTGGAAAATAGAATTTTAATTGTTAAATCATTGACAGTGACATAAAAATGGGCGTAGCGCTATGTTAAATATGTTCCTCGCTGACAATGAAGCTTTATATAATTATTAATGAAAGAATTTTAAAAATCGGTTCGCTATTTTTATAGTTTATCTATTACAAATTAAGATACCGACTGCAGCATAAAGTGCCAGGGTGATTTGTGAATTCATTTAAGTCGGTCCATCCGTTTAAGCGGACTACAGTGACATACACACGTACACTATAATAGAATTTTACATATATAAAGATAAATTTAATTTTGAAACGAGAAAAGGGTTTGATTTTATTTTATTGAATAGAAAAACGGTGAATATCAAAATAGACCCATATTTTTTAACTACTGAAAAGCTTAGCCTTTTAACGTTCTGCGCTACCATCAACCTTTTATTTTCGATTTCACACAAGAAAAACAACTTCAGTTGTGTGCATTTTGGATGTTTTCTTTAATGGCTACCAGTTATGCATAGTTAGAAAAAACTGGACTAGGAAATATGGTTTCCTTATTAATAAAATGTCTTCTAATGTATCAAAAGTTTCCCATTGCTTGCCTCTTGCATTTGCCACAGATCTAATGCTATCATTTTTTAATATTTAAACTATTTTGAAAACATTTTTCTCTACTCATGTAGAATTAGTGTTTAAGCTGGCTATTCTATAGGTTTTTTTTTACGCAAGCCCAGTGCCATTTGCAAAGACGTAGTTGATTTAAATTTTGCAACACTTCAACTACTAAACCGATTTTCAGCTGTAGATTGTGAGTTGGTAATCCTCGTAATTCCGGCAAAGCCACCAATTTGTATGTCACAAATTAGCGATCAATTTCACTTTGAATTTGAAAATTCAATTTAATACGCAATTTTTATTGTTAACTGTCGTGAGTTTACATAAAAAAATTTATTATTTTGCAAATTAAATTTACCCGAATATTAAAAAAATTGGCGTAGAATCCTATCCTAATCCTTTTGCGGCACGACATTCTCTAGTTTGAATTTAGTTAAGCAAGTATAGAAATTTTATAATGACAACGACGTTTATTTAGAAATATGATGATGATAATAAAGGTTTTGTGGTTATTGCAATGCCCTACCCTCACTCTGTCACTATTTATTTTTAATTTTTTTTTTCTATTATTAAATATTGTAATTTTCGTTTCTCTTAATTATGAAAGAAGAAAAAGGTGACCAAGGTTATTCTATCTTAATGCATTATTTTGTTTTTGTATTTTTGCATTCTCTATGCCAGATTCTTGCCATTCTTTGTTAAGCAGTGTCTGTATAAAATTTATATATTTTTTAAATTAGAGTGGGTTATAACAAGATGTTATTGTCATCTGTATCATTTTTTTTTTGTGTGGTTGTTGTGGATGTTGTCTCATATAACATTGATGTCGTTTGTTAACATAATTTAATTAGAAACAAATTTCATGCAGTTGCATTACCCGTTTTAATTTCAATTGTAACATCTGCATCTGCACATGCACTTACACTTATACAAAGGTAATACTAATACTTACACACATACATATCTATATTTAAAAAGATGTGTGAAAAAAAACATAATGTGTGTGAGTGTAAGTAAATCTATATTCCCATCATAGAATTTCTTGTTTTATTTCTTACAAAACCAAACAAGCCAAAGAAATAATTTTGTGTGTTTGTGTGTGAGAAATAATGATGAAAAAATAAATTTTAAAAAATCAAATGAAATTTTGTCATTTTTGAATTTAGGAAATTTAATATGAAACATGGGAGTACGTGTGTATGTGCATACGTAATTAAATGCCAAACAAAGTGTTTACGAAACAAAATATTTTATTTTGTTTATTTAAATATTAATAAAAACAAAAATGATTCGCATGTAATCATAAAAGTCAATATTTAAAAAGCGAAGTTTATCAAATTCCTGTTTGTAGGTAAATACGGACAAACATCCGCATTGTGGGCTTGTCGGCTGCAAATAGTGCAAACATTGCATTGCACAGCGCATTATATTAAAAAAAAATTGCAGAAAAGAAAACTTTGAAATTTTGAAGATATTTTCATCTTACTCACATACACAGACACATACTCGTACAAGTTTCTGATACTTGCGTTTTCTATTCGTTACATTCCAGCAGTGGTAATTTTACTTATTTACGTACCCATTAACATGAATATGAACTCCTTCACTCCTTTATGACATTAAAAAGCTCTCAATTGTTTGGGTTCAAATTTACTGTAATCTATACCAAATAAATTGATACTACTGGTCTTGAGCTGTCTTCCCCCTCCTCCGTGTGTGTAGGAATTCTTAAACTAAGCTAATTATATAGAAAAAATTCTGGTTTTTAATTAGCTGTTTTTAGCCAGGCTGACATGGCAAGTACAAATTGGTGACGTGGCCGATCCCAGAATATATAGTGACCATCTTTGGAATATATTAATTTTATTTACTATATTAAAAAAAAAGAAATCCGTTTGAAAATTTAATTTTATTTGTTAAATCATTGCATTATGTCCGTCTTTGTAGTCGTTGAAATAAACTTTCTGAAGTCCCTAGACATCGTACAAAAAAGTTTAGCATACCAATCTGTCAGTTATTTCTCTCTTTCAGTTGCTATTGAAATTCAACTGAATCGTTTCATAAATGGTAGAGCTATGAGTCAAAAACCGCGACTACCTCTATTTATGACCATTTTTTTACTAGTTTTTTTTTCGTATTTTGTTTAAAATACAAAACGAACAGAAAAACGTAGTTTCATTACAAATAACATTCACAATGTCTGTACCAAAAATCAGAGCGATTGGTCCAGAAATGGCCAAGAAAAATCAAAAAGACAACCGAAATGCAAACGTTGTACGAAGTTTTATCACAAGTGACAAATGACGAAATTTTAGTTTTCATTTATTTCTGTTTTGTTTTTTATGGCAATTTTTAAGCTTTACATGTGCGTCATATTTGTACACACAAGCACGACACCAGTTAATCGGTCTTATACAAACATATGTATCTGTGTGTGTCTTTTAAGTGCCTTTCGTTTAATAGAACTATGAATAAAGACATATTAATGAAATAGAATTTTATTATTTATGCTTTTAAAAATGAAGATCCCACAACGAAGTGTTTCGTGAATTTGAAATTCTTTATTTTAGTATTAACAAAAAAATATTTAAAAAAAAATATTTTAATCAATATTTGTCTTATCATTAAAACTTTTTTTATATATATTTCAATATTGAAGTAGAATGCGCAAAATGAAAAAATATAAACATTTGGTGGGGTGCCCTATAGATTGGTGGGTAGCGCACTACCAGAGTCAAAGTCACCCATGCTCGTTAAAAACTTTAATTTTGGAATTGATTTATAATATCAATTAATAAATAATAATAATAAATATTTGTCTACTACAGTGATGAGAATGTAAGACTCGTCACAGCTTAATTTAACTTGTTTTTATTAATTTTTCTATAAGGCTTATGCACCTTTGAAATTGCAAAATTTACTATCACCAATAAAGGATATATTGTGCAGCCTAAGGCCAACTTATATAATGCTAAGCTTCTTATAAATCTCTTAATCGCTGTGGGTTTAATTTTACGTCGGTTTTCTCGGGTCAGTCTTCTACTGCCTGTTTAGCTCATTCTGCGTTTTTCCAGACATTTGTTTTTTTTTAGACATTTCTTTACTTTTCGGCTCTTCAATGTCCAACACAACAATTTTACTTATATGATAATTGAGTCTATGATCCCTTACCAGTTCAGTATAGAGTTTAATCTTTTTTGCTGAAGTTCAGTATAGTATCCAGTAACCCAGTAAACTTTAAGGCCATTCACACCTTTTTTATAAAGCTCTCTCAATTTGGAATAACAACAACAAAATTCTTGATGGGACTTATTTCCAACCACGCTATGTGTATGACAAAAAGAGTACTGTACATACGTAAGTACGTAACGTACATGTGCACACAACCAATTGACACTTGATTTAGTATCGCAACAACAAAATATTGTATTTTTGTACTAAAGGTCTGCAAAAGTATACTTGAAATGGCTTACAAGCACTTTTTATTATAAAATATTACACATGTTTGTAGTGATGTGTGACTTTCAAGTATGCTTGTGCAGCCCTTTAGTATGTACGTGTCTAATAATCACCATTTGTTTTTCTACACGAACATACACGAGTCTCCACCTGCCAACTTATATTTTCATTTTTATTTTTTTTTTCTATTTTCAGGTTACGGTCGGCGAGAGGTTGTTGAATTTCTATTAAATAATGGTGCTTCCATACAAGCATGCGATGAAGGTGGCCTTCATCCTCTGCATAATGCCTGTTCATTTGGTCATGCTGAAGTTGTTAGATTGTTATTGAAGGCTGGAGCATGTCCCAATACCACGGACAATTGGAATTATACACCATTGCATGAGGCGGCTAGCAAAGGTAAAGTTGATGTTTGTATAGCGCTCTTACAACATGGTGCCAATCCAAATATTAGAAACTCTGAAAATAAAACGCCATTGGAATTGGCTGATGAAAATACGAGGCCAGTGTTAACGGGTGAATATCGTAAAGATGAATTGTTGGAAGCGGCACGTTCGGGTGCTAAAGATCGACTCTTAGCTCTGCTAACGCCTTTAAATGTCAATTGCCATGCCAGTGATGGTCGTAGATCAACGCCGCTTCACTTGGCTGCTGGCTATAATCGTATTGCCATAGTAGAAATCTTATTGGCGCATGGAGCAGATGTGCATGCAAAAGATAAAGGTGGCCTGGTGCCATTACATAATGCCTGTTCTTATGGACACTTTGAAGTGACTAAACTGTTGATCAAGGCTGGTGCCGATGTGAATGCCAACGATTTGTGGGCATTTACACCGTTACATGAGGCAGCCTCTAAAAGTCGTGTTGAGGTTTGTAGTCTGCTATTGAGTAAAGGAGCTAATCCTACTCTGTTGAACTGCCATAATAAGTCGGCTATAGATTCAGCCCCAACAAGAGAACTGAGAGAGAGAATACATTGTAAGTTTTAATTAGAAAAATCGCTTGTGACATCAGTTTTCCATTTGTTGTTTCGTTTTTCTTCTACAGATGAATACAAAGGACACTGTGTGTTAGATGCTTGCAAAACGGGCAACATTCCACGTTTAAAAAAGTTTCTGTCGTCAGAAACGGTTAATTTTATACATCCGTATTCGGGAGACGCTCCACTCCACGCATCAGCCATTTCTATAGATCCAAAACGAAAACAGGTAACTTGAAATGCCTATAAGTTTTTGTGTTTAAATGCTGAATTCGTTGTTTTCCATTTGCAGATTGCCGAACTTCTTATACGCAAAGGATCCTTATTGAATGAGAAGAATAAGGCGTTCTTAACACCCCTCCACGTGGCTTCCGAACATCTACACTATGATATTATGGATACACTGTTGAAAAATGGTGCCAAAATGAATGCTTTGGATGGCTTGGGACAGACTGCTTTACACAAGTGTGCCAGAGATGAACAGGCTGTGAGAATATTGTTATCGTACAATATTGACACAAGCATTATATCGCTGGAAGGCTATACAGCCGCTCAGTTAGCCTCTGATAGTGTATTGAAAATACTCAAGGATCCTCCGGATACAGAAACACATTTGCTAGAGGCTGCCAAGGCAGGTGATTTGGATACGGTGCGTCGTATTGTCTTGGCCAATCCGCACTCTGTTAATTGTCGTGATTTGGATGGTAGACATTCGACGCCTTTACACTTTGCTGCCGGTTTCAATAGAGTTCAGGTTGTAGAATTTCTTTTGGAACATGGAGCTGAGGTGCATGCGGCCGATAAGGGTGGTTTGGTGCCTCTACATAATGCCTGTTCATATGGTCATTTTGAGGTAACCAAACTATTAATTAAGGCTGGAGCTAATGTTAACGTCTCAGATTTATGGAAGTTCACACCATTACATGAGGCTGCTGCCAAGGGAAAGTATGATATCGTAAAGCTGCTTTTGAAACATGGCGCCGATCCTACAAAAAAGAATCGTGATGGTGCCACACCAGCCGATTTAGTTAAAGAGTCTGATCATGATGTGGCTGAATTGTTGAGAGGTAACTCGGCGCTATTAGATGCTGCCAAGAAAGGCAATTTGGCTAGAGTTCAACGTTTGGTAACACAAGAAACTATAAATTGTCGTGATGCCCAGGGACGCAACTCTACTCCCTTACATTTGGCAGCCGGCTACAATAATTATGAAGTGGCCGAGTATTTGCTGGAAAATGGAGCCGATGTCAATGCTCAAGATAAGGGCGGTTTAATACCTCTACACAATGCCTCCTCGTATGGTCACTTGGAAATTGCTGCTCTACTTATTAAACACAAGACTGTCGTTAATGCTACTGATAAATGGGGTTTCACCCCTTTACATGAAGCAGCCCAAAAGGGGCGGACCCAATTATGCTCCCTGTTACTGGCTCATGGAGCTGATCCCTACATGAAAAATCAAGAAGGTCAGACACCCATCGAATTGGCAACCGCCGATGATGTAAAGTGTCTGTTACAAGATGCAATGGCTACATCGCTGAGTAGCTCGACCTTAAGTGCTTCCCAACAATCATTACTCAGCAATAATTCCACACCTTTGGCGCCTGCGACCACAGCTTCCTCAAATAATTTAACAACCAACACCAGCCCAAATGTAGCAGCCTGTACTGTTTTATCGCCCAGTACAGAGACTGTAACACTGCCTTCGGGCGCCTCAATGACATTAAGTGTTCCTGTACCACTACCACTCTCTACCCGTATTAGTCCGGCTCAGGGAGCCGAAGCCAATTCAACTGATTTAGGTGAAGACGTTACAGATCCTGAATCAATTACTAACATTTCCAGTTTCCTGGCTAGTTTACAATTAGAACATTTAATAGATCTCTTTGAAAGAGAGCAAATCACTTTGGAAATTTTAGCAGAAATGGGCCATGAAGATTTGAAGCAAGTAGGCGTATCAGCGTACGGTTTTCGCCATAAGATTTTAAAGGGCATAGCACAATTGAGGGCAACTACAGGTGAGTCATATAAAAAATCAAATAGAAATACTAGCCGAATTCACACTTCAGTGCAAAGTCCCTTGTATCTGTTGTAAAATTCTAAAAATACATACAATTTTTATTGCTATTTTTTACAAAATGAAAATTTGAAAACAAGTATGCAAACAGCTGTCACTAAGTATTGCCAACTTTTAGTTTGAGATAAAACGTTTTAAATAACCAAACACCAGCTGAACTAACTGAAAAATAGATAATTTAGCATCATAGTTGTTTACGTTTTACTTGTTTAAAAAAACGATCAAGTTTTGCAGTTAAAATTCGAAACGTGAATTTCACTATTCGCTAAATAACATTCTAATTTTTGTTGTTGCATTTTGCATTTTTTGCTAACTTTTAAGGTATTGGCAATAATGTTAATCCCGGTACACTGCTAGTAGATCTTTTGCCGGATGATAAAGAATTCTTAGCAGTTGAAGAGGAAATGCAAGCCACCATAAGAGAACATCGAGATAATGGCCAAGCGGGTGGTTATTTTACACGCTATAACATAATCAGGGTAAGTTGAAGATTGAATTGGAGAAACAAAATGTCTGAGTTTCAATTCTTGGTATCTATAATATTTCAGGTTCAAAAGGTACAAAATCGTAAACTTTGGGAACGTTACGCACACAGGCGCCAAGAAGTCTCCGAAGAGAATACAATGCAGGCGAATGAACGCATGTTATTTCATGGCAGTCCATTCATTAATGCTATTGTACAAAAAGGTTTTGACGAAAGACACGCCTACATTGGAGGTATGTTTGGTGCGGGAATATATTTTGCTGAGCACAGCTCAAAAAGCAATCAGTATGTTTATGGTATTGGAGGTGGTATTGGCTGTCCATCGCACAAGGATAAATCTTGTTACGTTTGTCCGAGGTGAAATCAAAACTTAAAAAAATTATTTTCCGTTGTCGAAAGTTTTTTTTTAACTTCTTATTGCAGACAATTGCTATTGTGTCGTGTGGCTTTAGGTAAATCATTTCTTCAATACAGTGCCATGAAAATGGCTCATGCTCCACCTGGACACCATTCAGTTATAGGCAGACCTTCGGCGGGAGGTTTACATTTTGCTGAATATGTGGTTTATAGAGGCGAGCAGGTAAGATAGATACATCCGTCTTTAAGTGTCGCCTCACAATTTGTTACACCACACTTTCATTTAGACACGCTTACAGCTCTGTGTTAAAATGTCATTCAAATCAATTTTATTTTTCGATTTTTTAGGCTTATCCTGAGTATTTAATTACCTATAAGATTGTCAAACCTGAGGATAGTAGCAGTGGTAATGAGGAAACGAGATGATGGATGCCTTCAGTAGGTTCAACACCCACCACTACATCTCCGGCTCCACAGCAACAGCAACAGTCACTGACACAATCAATGGCTCCCCAACACACTCATTTACCACCATCACAACAACAACATTCCTCTGCGATTGGTATCGCACAACAACAACATGCCAAAATACAACAACAATATTCACTGCCATTGCAGCTGCAATATCAGGTAACTACAACCCAACCCTCACCGGCTGGTATGTTTATTAGTCAAACTGCTGGTATTATTAGTAGTACAGCAGCCCTTGGCCAAACGGCTACATTTTTTAATGCAGCTACTAGTGGTGCCGACATTTCGCCCACTTCATCGACAGCCTCTTTCTCTTCTGTCGATACAAATCAAACGCTATTAAATTCAATTGCCAACCAACAGCAAATACAACCTAACCAAACTCAAACCCAAACCCAAACCCACTCCCAGCCTCAGGCGCAGCCACAGCCGCAGCAAGCATCTGTTTCAAATGCAAATCATGCTGTAAATAAAACAAAATATTCTACACACAGTTCTACTTCGAAGGCTTCAACATCATCATCATCTACAAAACGTTCATATCGTACAAAATATAGTCAATTTATGATAATAACACCAGCCGTTTCCATAGATAGAGATTTTGATCGTGATGCACGCTCTGATAATGCAAATACATTAACAGCTGCCGATAATCATGGCTTCCATAGTACCGAAGATGATCCTTATTTTCCACAAAACGGCAATGTGTTTCGCTCGAATGCTTTGCCAAGTAGCATTGATAGTGGGAATAGTAGCGATAGCGGTAATTCATTTCGTTCAAATTACAATCCGTATATACACACAAGTCGCCAGCATTTGCTGCCCAATTCGGCTCCACCATTTTATAATTTTTCTCCCACTTCTTGGCGTTGGTGCACACTGATTTGCGCGGCCATGCGTTGCTTTGGAGCTGGCGGTAGTGGTGGTGGTGGTCGTGGTGGAAGCAATTATACTGGTGGCCGTCGTCATGGTACTACTTATAGTACATCATTTGGACGACCACCCTATCAGAGATCACGGAGTTCTGGACCTCATTCTGGACCTTCTAAGACTCCACATCGTAGATTACGTTCATATTCGACCTCATCATTTACACCCGAAACAGCTTTTGAACATTTCTCGGCACCCTTTAAGGCCAGAAAACCACGCGATGAACAAAACAATATCGCTTATGAATTGTGACGCTGGTTATTACTCGTAAATTTATGCCAAACTGAAATAAAAACAGAAGAGAAACTGCAGCCTAAATTTAAACTTCCAATTAAATATGATCTCTTTTTAATAATTCTTATACTCCAATTAATAATAATTGTTTGTTATTATTATTATTATTATTATTATGGTATTAAAAAAGCACTCGCCGCGAAATTACACACAAAATATGGTAAACCACAACAACAACAAAAATATTTTCTTAAATGTGTATGCAAGCAAACGTTTTATTAAGAATTTCGAGTTTTTTTCTTTCTATTTAACTCTTTTTTTTAAGAATTTTGTTTTATTAAATAAAAATAATTTTCATTTTATTTGATTATGTGGTGAAACAAAATATTTCTTTTTGTTATTTAATTTAAAAATAAAATTTTTTTAATTTTTTTCTTGTAAGTTAAATTGCTTTTAAAGAAATTATGTTTTCTATAGCCTTGCGAAATGGTTAAGGTTATTTAATAAACTTTTTTTTTTAATTTTGAAATCTCGATGTGTATACGAAAGTAAATTGTATTTTTTTTTTAATACTACGAATTAAAATTATAAATGAAATTACTTTTTTATTGTGATATTCGAACTAAAAATTGTAAATGCTAAGCGGTGTATTTGCAATAATTTGGGTCAGCCAGATTTTGTAAAACGAAATGTTAAAATTTGTAGTTTGGCAACTTTAAATGAAAAAAAATAATATCGTCCATCACAGAAAACACCGCGCAACAACCAGATATAAAATTATTGCAAGAAAATCTTTTCTATTTTAAGCCAACGTGATGAACGACCTAAATAATATCAATAAATATGGTTGGCCCTATTGCACAAAATCCCTAAAAATGTAGCGCTTAGTAAATCAAAATTGTTTTTTTTAATTTTGGATTTGTTTTTTTTTTTAATATAAAGTTATTTATTTTATTTTATTATTTATTTATTAACTGCATACAAATCTTATTCAAGCAATTGAAAAATAAGCAAAGACTTCTTAGAAGAAAAAAAAAATCAAAAATTAAGAAGAAAAACAAACGGTTTTTGTTTAGACAAAACAAAAGTGATTTATCATCAGTTTGGTATTTAATACTTTTTATTAATTTTACACCAACAATAATTTTTCTTTTCTAATGTAAATTTTGTATCCAAAATTTCATTCTTGGTGTAAAAAAGGGAGTCTTATTTTTAAAAATCTAAATTTTATAGTAAAAATTTTTTTAAAAATTATTTTCTTAAGAAACAAAAAAAAACATTCGTTTGTCTTAATGCATAAAAATCATTAGAAACAATTTCATTTTCATTCAATTTATCACTTACTCACCAACAACATTTTTGAATTATTAAAAAAAGGAACACGAAATAATTTATTTTATTTTAACTGCTTTCAAACATTTTAACATGAATTAAGTGAGTAGTTATACTCAAACTGCTAAACAGAATGATTTAGCGGATAGATAATCAGAATTATTGTGGATGGCATAGCGAAATCTAAGAGCTCCTACTTTGTGACTGTCCGACTATTCTCCAGTACATAAAGTAGTTGATATCATCCGAGGCCCAGAACTGGAACAGTGAACTTATGGGCTGTATGAAACATTAATTAAATTAAAGAAAAAACCATGTCACTAAGAAAAAGATTAAAAATTTATATTTTTTAATAATTTTATTTAATTATTCGATCTTATAAATTTATTATTATTTAATATTAATCAAGCTTAAATTTTTATAAATTTATTATTATAAAAATAAATTTCCCTGAAGAAGACCTTCAAAAGAAAGTCGAAATATCGGACAATTTAAATAAAAACAATTTTTTAAGATCTTAACCTTGATCAATATTAAATAATAATAAATTTATATTTTTTATTATGAAGCTTTTTATTCATATATGTATGTGTGTGTATAAAGTAAATACTATACTAATGGAAAAAATAATTTTGAACTTTTAGTTTAAGCAAAAAAAATTTTTTTTAATTTTGCATATTCAGTAATTTATTTATTTTTGTTAGCATATTAAAAGCAATGCAAATAAAATAAATTATTTGTATGTTTCCCATTAATTTTTTTACATTAAAAACTAATATAAAAAAATACAAATATTTCAATATCTCTATTTTGTCGTCGTTTATATGTATTTATCTACTCTACTGTAATTATAAAATTATTAAGAAAAAAAAAGGAAGAAATATATAAACAAAACGGAAATGAAATGATGATAAAAACCAAGTTATTTACTTAAAAATACAAATATTAAATACATAAATACTTACATAAATATTTTACTTATTGTCTTTATTATTATATAAATAAAACAACTGCAAAAAAAAATAGTTAAAAAGAAAACTTCAACAAATCGATAATGTTTACAGTGTTTACATTCTACATTTTCTTCTATTATATTAAAAAATAAAAAAGTAAATAAATGTAATATTCGAAATAAAAAAGTGAAACTGTAATTTAAATTAATTTAAAAAAAAAAATAAAGAAAAATGAAAAGTATTTATTAATATAAACCATGTACTTCATACCAACAACAACAAAAGGAAGAAAGATTAACAATTATACGATATATAATCAAATGCGCGATGAAATTTAAATCTAAACAATTTAAAATTATACACATTAAAATGCAATAAAAAACGAAACGAATAAAAAACTTATAAAATTAAAACTAGTATGGCGTTATTGCTTCTTTTTTTTCATCTTTTAAATTTACACTCCAGCAAAATTATTTTTTTTTTTTTTTGGAAACAAAGAAAATAGTTCAAAATACGCATATTTTTCTGAACTACAGCATTTTTTTAACAAACTTGGCAAACAAAAATTTGGAAATAGTGGTAGTTCCCTTTTGTAAGTTACAAGAAAATTCCGCAGCATAACGTTAGGCGGCAAAAATTACTTGATTCACAAAAACAGAAACAGGCTGCTCAGCAATAACATGAACTTACCGCCTGAAAGTATGTGAAATTACTAGTATGTCTTTAATTGTGTAAAACGAGAAACACGTTTTTTTCTATAACTTTTGCACGGATAAATATTTTCAAATGAAACTTTCACTAGGTGATAGAGCGGAAGTGGGCTATTGTTCCACCGAACATTTTTCTAAAATTCGTCAAACCCTTAAAAAGTTATAAGCGTTTTTTCAACTAAAACACTTTTTATGCAACTTATTTGTGGCATGTGGCAACATAAGTGGCACGTGGCAAGTAGCCCATTTCTTGCTCTACAACATGGTGCAAGTCCCATCCGAAAATATTTATCCATTGAAAAGTTCTAACAAAAAAACAAAAATTAATTCCCGAAAATCCACCTACTGCTGGTTCTGTTAGCCTGGTGTTTCACTTTTTTCGCTCAAGTTTTTTAAATTCAATTTTTGGACAGAACGACAGTTACATTTTGAATACAATTTTGTCTTTTTCCCATAACTTTTGAATGGGTCAATATTTTTTAATGAAACTTGCACCATGTGGTAGAGTGGAAAATTGGCTATCTGCCACATGCTACTTGTGTTGCCACATGCCACATCCAAGTTTAATAAAAAGCATTTTAATTAAAAAATCGCTTATAACTTTTTAAGTGTTGGAGTGATTTAAAAAAAATGTTCGGTGGAACAATAGCCCACTTCCCGCTCTATCACCTAGTGAAAGTTTCATTTGAAAATATTTATCCTTTTAAAAATTATAGCAAAAATGGAAAAAAGTAAACAAACACAGAATGTTGCAAGTTACAATTTATTTTCTTTTTGGTTTTTCCCCTATAACTTTTGAATGGGTCAACATTTTTTAATGAAACTTTCAATATGTGGCAGATTGGGAAATGGGCTACATGTTAGTGGTACATTTTTTTAAATCGCTCAAGCGCTTGAAAAGTTATAAGCGTTTTTTTAAATTAAAACTGTTTTTTGTCAACTTATTTGTGGCATGTGGCAAGAGAAGTAGCATGTGGAAGATAGCCCAATTTCCACCCTGCAACATGGTGCAAGTCTCATTCAAAAATATTTATCCGTTCAAAAGTTGTGACAAAAACACAAAAATTAATTCCCGAAAATTCACCTACTGCTGGTTCTGTTAGCCTGGTGTTTCACTTTTTTCGCTCAAGTTTTTTAAATTCAATTTTTGGACAATGCAACAGGTGCATTTGGCATGCAGTTTGGTGTTTTCGCAATAACTTTGGAATGAACCAATATTTTCTAATGAAACTTTCACCATGTGGTAGAGTGGAAAATTGGCTATCTGCCACATGCCCGTTCCCTTGCCACATGCCACATTCCACATTTACTTTAATTAAAAAGTCTTTTATTTAGAAAAACGCTTATAACCTTTTTAACGTTAGAGCGATTTTAAAATTTTTTTTAGCAAAATGTAGCCCATTTCCCACTCTGCCACATGTTGAAAGTCTTATTAAAAAATATTAACCCGTTCAAAAATTATATAAAAAAACCAAAATTAGATAAATCGGAATTTGCAACATGCTGTGTTTGGCTACTTTTTTTCATTTTTGTTGCATCTTTTGAATGGATAAATATTTTTAAATGGAACTTTCACCATTTTGCTAGGACTATGCAAAACAGTCTATACGTTTTTATTTATTTTACTAATTTTTAGTTCTAAATCGGAAGCTCTATTTAATAGCATTAGAATGTGAATATAACCACGTATGTATGTGTGTATGTCATTGTAAAATTTGATCAAAAAATATTTTCAACATTTATTAAAATTTTAAAAGCACAAACTTAATGTCTTTTATGTAATTTTTGTATTAACTTTTTTGTTTGTGCATCTCAGTAACCACTGCCATTTGACACCGACATCGTTTATTTAATTTTTTTTTCTTAAGGACTCAATGTTGATAATGCGAATTTATACTCCCAAATTCCTTTTGATTTCCGCAAGAATAAATAATGATGATGGTGAGTAAGTGACTCAACAATGTTGCTGTTATGAAGCTTCTGCTAAATAAAGCGAAATGAAATGCAAGTGAAAAAAGAATTATTTGGTTGGTTGGTTGCATGATGCATGCGGCCTATAATTATATCATTTAATAAAATTGTATGCATATGTTTCATCAAAAACCACAAAAATTGAGAAAAAATGTATGTCTACTGCTTGAAGAAATTAAATTAAATAAAAAAAAAAAATAAAAAATACAGTTGAGGAGGTAAAAGTTGCACTCACTGAATACATGTAGATGTGTCGTTTAAAATTTAGCAATAAGTGTAGTATGGGACATGCTGACAGGTCCTCTAATAGACACTTCTAAGCTGCGATGTTTGATAGAGCCCATTTTGGTGAAGCTACATCTATCCGATTCTCTGCCATTTAATAAGATCAGCATGGAGTGTCCAAGGGTATCCACAGACAAGTGTATTTATTTGGAAAAATGTTTGTTTTATTTAAATTAGAAAATGGAAGGCACTTGATGAAGGCTCTCTTAGAGCCATTATTACAAGTTACTAATAGTTAAGTCAAATATCAAGCTTTTGGTTTTACATTAAGTTAAAAATGTGTCCTTAATTATCTACACAAACTTGGTTCTAAAGTTTTAGTCCAAAAACCGGCTATTAGCCCCACAACATCTTAACTTTAACTATCGAAAGTTGTAATAACGGGCCTTAGAATTTTTAGTTTAAAAACTTTTTTTAACTTCATTTTGTTAAATTGTGCTATTTATTTGCACTAAACTGTTTTGTTTGTGGACAAAAACTTAAAAATAAGACAACAACTTTCAATAATTTTTGAGCCAACATATGCGCTCTGATTATGCACATCCAAACTAAAATTTTTGTATTTCCTTAATAAGCAAAAACAATGTATTGGGAAGTGTGTGTGAGTGTGGTTTTACACAGTTTTTAGATGCAAATAAAACACAATTTGTTAATTTTATTCAAGTCTCCTCCCTGCTTTGCGTCCTCTCTAATAATGAGGCCCCATTATATAGCAAACGTTTTGGCAAAATTTTCAAAGAAAGTTCTTTCTCCCTTTAGGGTGTTAAGGGGCGAAGTAATTATTGCAGCTTCTTTATCATCATTAAATTTTTCTGTAAAAGTAGCAAAAATTTTTAAGTGTAAAACCAAGCGAAACCATTAAAAAAATGAGGAAGAGGAGGAGGCATTAAGAAAAAAATTAATCTTGACAGCTGACATTAAAATTGTTGTAAATCATTTTTGGTTGTTCTTATTTTTTTTTTTTTTACTTGTTGATCACACGCAGTAGTGCAATGACTGTTAATGTGTTGGATGTTTAGTTTTTTTTTTAACTTGCAGATAGAGCGACACGTAAGTACGACTTTGCACGGTTTTTATAATCACAAAAAAATTTGATTTGTTTTTGAGGAAATAATGCGAAATTAATTGTTTGGTTTATTGTAAAAATGTTTATTTTTCATGTGTTTTTCTTCTTGAGAAAACAATTTTAAAAAAAGCTCTTTAAAATATTAAAAAATAATTTCAAAACAAAAAAAAATTGTTTAATGAGTCTATACGACTGCGATTAAGACGAATCTATACAAGGTGACTACATTAGCGAATTCGCTTAGCAGCTGTTATATTTCAAACTGTCAAAGTTTATTAAATTTTACAATTTGAATCAAACAAATTAGTCCAGTTTAAAAAATTATTTTTTTGACTCACAAATCTTGCACCAATAAATGCATCAAAAAAAAAAAATAAAAAAAAACAAAAAGATTACTTTAAAAGTCTCTTACAATTTAAAAGAAAATGAATTCGTTCTTGTTATAATTTTCGATACGCAATCACCTTGTACCGATTCGCCTTTACTACGATCTTTAGTCTGTCAGCATTAAAAAAAACTGAATTTTTAAATTTTACTCTAGATGCATATTGCTATTACAGCGATTTTTTCATGACTTCTTGTTTACCAATTTTGCTACCTTATTTATGCTTATGTCACCATTCAATTTAGTATATTGCAAAATCCGTTTAATGTCACTTATGCCACTTTTTATTATTATCAAGTCTTGTAATACTTAGCGAATTTATTTCTTGTTGATTTCGTCACGATCTGCAGGCCGGGACTAGTGCAATATGAAACGAAATATAAAAAAACAATAAAGCACCAGACACGACCTACATAATGTGACATTTTAATTAAAAAAATTAAATACACTGAGCACAATTTTAACACGGATTCCCTTTTAACTTACCGCTGTACTTCGACTGGTAGACTGAGGCTTATAAATTCTGGAAAAATATAAAAAAAAAATTGACTTTAAAGTAAAATGTATATGAAAAATTGCAATAACGTTAAGTATACCTTAATTTGTTTGATAAGAGCATTAGAATATAAAATTCTTTCTAGGACGAGAAATTAATATTTGAAAAATTACAAAAAAAAAAAGTGAAAGCTACAAAAGCCAACATATTTAACATCCTCCCGACTCTCCTTCCACACAATCTAAGCCATTTTTTTATTTAACTAAAATAAAATTTAAGTTATCATTAAATGAGTAGCAGCTTCATTGACTGCACAGGCTGTGTAAGCGGCGTTTTAAAAATCTTTTCTAGAATAAAATAAAATAAAATAGCCATTAATTATTGTAGAAAAAATATCTAAAAGCCAGGGATGGATTACTCATACCGACAACTTCCAACAACAGCAAGAGCACAACATTGTTCTGTAGTCTCCATCGTAAAGTTGGTTGTTTATGAGCAAAAAAAAAAAATAAAAAAAAAAAAGGAATCCACCACAAGATTTATTATGAAAAAAGCAGAAAAAGAAAATATTTAATGCAGCATTCCAGGCACCATTTAATAAAACTTGTACAAAACCAAACTCCACTTGTTTGTAATACCACAACAACAGCAACATATTTAATTATGTTTTCATTTGTTTTATTTATTTTTTTAGTTTCAATTTAAAAAAAAAAATCTACTTTAAGAATAAAAAACAAATAAAGATTTGTAAGGATGAGTGATAACCAGGGAAACCGAATATATGCTCTAAAAATATGTTTTATGCGCATTCAAAATGCTGTAAAAATCTGAAAATATGCTCTAAAAATTCAAAGAAAAATGCTTTAAAAGAAATAAATTTAAAAATTAGAAAACTTAAACATAACAAGAACCACAACAGAAAATAACAAAAATTCAATTTTCACACTGACATTCGAATATGGAAATACAAAAGTACATAAAAAGCGTTGTTGTCAATTACATCTAAATAAATTTTTATATCTCGAAAATGACCTTTCAACGTCTGCTGATAGAAGCACACAATTTCACAATTTCTTTTTAGGCATGTGCATTAATGTATGTCAAATAATTGGTAAATATTTTTGTTTTTAACGCCAAGACGTGGCAAAATTAAAATATGTAAAAAAAAAAAAAAATCAAATATGCTCTAAAATTATTATATGTCCTTTAAATACCAAAAAAACATGCTCTTTTAACGAAAATATGCAACAAAATGCTGTTTTGAACAAAATATGCCCTACCAAAGTTCGTAATGTTTTGCAACATACAAATAATTCATAAACAACTCTCTGTTGTACTAGAAAAAACATGCAATTATATACTTGCGGTTTCTCTGGTGATAACTCACATAGAAAAAAAAAAAAAAAAAACATTTTATAGATAAAACCAACCAACCTACACAAACAAACAAAAAAAAAATCTAATATTCCTGATTATATGCGTAGTTTTGATGGGCAGTGTTTTTGAAAACTAAACTAAGATAAAGGGCCATAATCATCATCACACTAAAGTCGATATTTTTTAAAAAGGACCATAATCATCGTCACACTAAAGTCGATATTTTTGTAAAAACGATTTTAAATTCATGAACTTATTAACAAAAGTCAGCTCTTAATAAAAGCCTACTTTTTTGTGACTATAATTCTGGCCCAATAATTTTATTATTTTAGTTTTACACGTATTAAGAAAAATAAATTTCCAATTAAGCTCAGAAGTGATTTCCCCTTAACCCTCTAAATTAAAACAACCAAACAAATATTTGGAAAGTATAAAATGAAATGAATGAAAAAACATTTCAGCCAAGATAATATTAAAGCGAAATTAGACTTTACAGTTAAATTACATGCCTGGTAAGAAAGAGGCCAAGGCCAATTAAAGTGGGTGAAGTTAAATTTGAAGAACTCTTACATCAAATTTCCCTGGCAAAAGCAAAAATTTTCTAGGGACATAGATTAATTTCCTCTACGAATTTGTAATTCAATTTGTAATACATAATTTCAAGCATACAGCAGTGCTTCTTAGATGGGAAATTTTGTACAGTGGCCACACCAGAGAAGATTCTGGAACGGAAAATACCTTAAACTAGAGGTAATGAACTCTCATTTGCGAAGCTGTAACTTATTTTTTTTTTAATAATTTTTCTTTAACAAAAAAAATTAAAGAAGTCCTTTTAAACGATTTTTGAATGGGAAATTTTGTATAGTGGCCACACACCAGAGAAGATTCCGTGAAGGAAAATACCTCACTCTCAATTCCGAAGCTGTAACTAATTTTCATTTGGAATTATTTTTCTTTAATAAAAAAAATTTATGAATAACAGTTTCTAAGAAAAAATATTTTTAATATTTTTTTCTAAAAAAAGAGCGGTTAAAATATTTGTACAGATTACAAATTAATACATTGAAAAAAAAAACACATTTCGTGAGTTATTGAAAAAATGAGGTGATTGTGGGGGCAAAAACCCATCATCCTCTGGTTTATGTTTGGAAATTCAAATCCCAAACAGCCTTTTTCATACAATATTTTCTTTAAAAAAAATCCATCTGAAATAAGTTGAAATCGATAGTCCGAGTGAGTTTGAATTGCAAATCTGTCAATACTCTGCCACAAGTTTTATATGGATTTCAAACACAACTTCGATAATCGCACATTCCAACATGAAACGAATTTTTTTTTAAAAGACTGGCAATTTTTAATGATTGTTCTTTTTAAATTGAAACACAATAAAAAAATTTATTTTCTATATAAATTTTGTAGACCATCAATTGATCGTAATTCATAAAGAAATGGTGTACACTTGCGTAAAAGAGAAAAAATAAAAAAATTCTTTCTAAAGAAAACCCAACTTCTTTTAATTTAAATAGCAAGTTATCATGCGTAACTTATTTTCATATTATTTGGCTTTCAGCCTTCGAAATTTTCTTTCCAAGTTAGTAAACCTTTTCACTCATTTCGTTGTTCATTGCTTTTGCAGGTTAAACGAAGAAGTGATCTCTTTTTCACAAAGAAAAAAAAAATCAGTCTTCGAAATTTTCATTCCTAGGGAATGAACATTTTCACTCCTTTCGGTGCTCATGCACGTTAAACGTAAAAAAATTAAAAATTCTTCTCTTTCTCACAAACAAAAACAATCAGTCTTCAAAATTTCCCATGGCAGAATTCATACAAGGTAGCGACAAATCTAGAACAAACATTGAAATGCAAAAACAACAGGCTTCTCTTTTCTCCTATGTGTCAAACACATGTACTACAAAAAGAGAAAAATCATTTATGTATGTATGGGTATAAAACATCGGCTCGCAAACAAATTTTGCCGTTTACTAAAGATAGCAGAAGATCTTCACTGTTCTACTATCAGTATCTTGTTAATTCTGCCTTGAAAATTTCCATTCCAGGTGAGTGATCATTTACACTCTTTTCGTTGTTCATTGTTTCTTCACTTTTTTTTTCGTTCTTCAATTTGTGAATTTAATAACCACAACATGAAACAAACAAATCAATAAAATATTGTGAAAATATGCAAACATTTTATTTATTTTTTTATAAGTGAATGGGTATATTTTTGTGCAAATTTGATTTAATTTTTAAATCACGCACGCGTCATTAAGTTTTAAAATTTAGAAAGTCAAGACACCTTTAATTTCAAATCAAACCAAAACGAACAAATTAAAATTTTTTTCCTTCTCTTACTTTTTTTTTTGGTATACAAGTATTAAAAAAAATAAAATATAAACATATCGTCATTTAAAATTAAAAAGGGTGTAATTCTTCAAAAAATAATAATAAAAAATTATTTGTAATAAAAAAAAAATAAAGAAGAGTTTTGCTTACATAAATTTGCACTTGTGCCGATATATTTGTATTCGTTATTAAAACGTTTTTGTTTCCTTTTTAAAAATATATTTTCCTTTTGGTTTTTGTATTTCAAATGACGATATACTTGTACATACAAAAATGTTATGCTAATTTAATTCTCTTTATTATAAATACACTTAAAAGTTAAAAAAAAAATACGTGGAATCGAATGTAATATACATTTTATGGTTGTTTAAGGAAGAGTAATCTCTCTTTTCTTTCTTTTCTCTCCATCTCTCTCTCTCTCTCTCTCTTGAAATGGAAATTTAGTTATCTATTTCATTACGATGACGTTGCTGTGCTCTTGCTCTTTCTTCTTGTTCCTGTTCGTGTTGTTGTTGTTGATGTCGTTCCTGTTCTTCTTCTTCTTGTTGTTGTTTATGTTGGGCATTTCCTATTAATACTTTAACAATATCGGAGGTAAATTTTTCTATTAATTCTAAAGCTGCACTGGGTGGTAAGTCCGATAGTGAGGAGGATACAAAATTACCAAATGCAGTGTATTTCATTTCACAAGCATTTAGTAAAGGCGGCTGATGTAGTAGAGTGGCCATGGCCATATCATTACCACCATTTTGCAACGTTGACTGTCTATTGTTAATGGATGTTGTTGTGTGATTCATGCGTTGTTGTGGATGTTTTCGCTTAAATTTTTGTAAATTATAAACATGCGCTGGTGAATTGCTATAGGTTTGCCTTAAGGAATCCAAACGGCGTATGCTAATGCTGGGATATTGCTGTTGCTGTGGTTGGTGATGCTGCTGTTGTTGAACTGGTATAGGGCTGGAATGTGTTTCCGGACTAAATATAATAAACAAATTCATATTTAAATATAAAGAAAACAATTGAAAACTGTAATAATTTTAGCAAGTGCCACCTCTGCATTGTATAAGCGCTCACTGCTGAACAAAAATTTATATGGAACAAAAAAAAATATTCATTCTAATCTAACACAAGGCGGATACTTATATAATCAAACCGATTTTTTAAGATGACATTTTTACATCTATCACGTGTAATCATTCTACTACTTTTGTGATTTTCACAAACATAAGCCAAAGATAAAAAGACTTTATGGCGGTTATTCACTAAGGTTGAATGCTTCTACTAGTTTCGGAGAAAATTTTTGTCCGCTCAAAGAGAAGCCTTTAGACTATCAAAAAAAAAAAAAAAAAAAACTAAAAATTTTTTTGGCACAGTGGTTAATATTGAAGAAAAAAAATACAAAGAATAAATTATCGCCACTATTTTATTTTCGTCTTATAAATATTCAGTATCGTTGTGATGGTGGTTGGTCATTATATATTTTGATTTGATCTGTGACTTTGTGATCGCTTTATGAAGCTTCAGTTTGTTGTAAATTAATAAAAAAAAAACTATATAAAAAAAGTAATACCCACACTGACGACCTTATTCAGAGCTCAAGTGTTTAAAATTTTATTTTTGCTCCTTTTCGTTTTACACTCCTGCTTAATATTTACAACTCAGAAAGCAAAAAAAAAATAAAATTTTTAAATCATTTTTTTAAAGTCAACAATTTCAATTGGTATTCCATTTCTTGTTGTTCCATTTTAATTCCGTTTCAATTACTTTGCTCAAGGCGAATTTATACAAGGTAACTGCATTAGGGAATTCGCTCAGCAGCTGTTCTATTCCAAATTATTAAAATTTATTGCAATTTTCAATTTGAATCAGAAAATTTAGTTAATTTACAAAAATTAATTTAATAGAATTGCAAATCTTGCACCAATAAATAAAACTTTATAAAATAAGTGTTCTTAACAATCAATCTAAAAGAAAATTTTGAGGGAATTGCTAATGCGGCCGGCCACCTTCTATAAATTCGCCTTGCCTTTGCGCATGCAAAAAATACAAATTTAAAAACTTACATTAAACCTGATGTTTCAAATGCATTTATCTCTGAACCATTATTTTGACTTCCCCTAAAAAACATAAAGGAAAGAAGTTAATTTTTTTTTCTTATTAAACACATAAATTTATGGAACAATAAAGTTACGTTTCTCCTTCTGTGCCCTCTGAGTCATCTTCCATCTTAACAGCTAACATGCCATTAGGAAATGTTTCCATATTTTGTTCTCTACCCTCCATATCATTACCGTTTGGTGAACCTGAACCAGTGATACGACGTCTCAAAGTCAAATTTGAATTGTTGCTGCAAGAATTGCTCAGCTCATGTCCTGGGCCGAAATGGCCACCACCATCATCTCCACCATTTGCCATACCATTACCATTTAAAGGCAATAACTTTTTATATGATCTACGGGCCCTTATATGATTTGAAAGAAAATGTAAATGCTCATACAATGGCCATGGTGAATCGTAATATTTGTTGGGATTTTCTTCGCGCAACTGCTCAATACGACGCTTTTCCAAATTATAACGATTTCGTAATTGTAAAATGCGATCTTTTAAAATGGAAACTGAAATAAAAAAAATAAAAATTTAAGCACACGTTTGTTTGACAGTGTGGTCGACGCCACCGTAAATAACTGAGTGAGTATGGTACAGCAGTAAATGGAGTTTGTGATAAAAATATTACATTTTTTTTTTATTTTATAATAAATAAAAACATGTGTTTTAGTTTTCATTCAAATTTTAGTTAGAATAAAGCTTTTACGCATTAATAGACAAAAAGCCATGTGCATTTTCAAGTGTTTTTTTTTTTGTTTCACTTTTATTTTGTAAACAAATTTATGCCGCAGCACACATACACAGTTTAGTTGTTTCCTGTTAATATTTGCAACATAAAACTCAAACCCCTTAAAAAACGAATGTTTGCCAATAGGCTCTGGCTCTCCTGTGGTTTGAGGTGAATTTGGTTGATAATTATTTAATGTAGAATTTTTTTAGGCATTTGATAAAAAGCTTACGGTTTTTTTTATGATTTAATTAAAAAAAAAAAAAAAAAAAAAAAAAGAATAAGATTTCAATTCTAGTTTTTAATTTTAAAAAATTTAAACATTTTTTCTTTATTGTTTTGCAAATCAAAGAAATTTCTTCGTATTTGGCACAAAAAAAAATGCAATTAATTACTTAAAAAAAGTAACGTATTTTCTTACAAAAAAAACTTATTTCCTGCTTTTTTATTTATTTTTTTAATGCTGATTTGCTCCACAAGTGGCAATCGAGTAATTTCAGTTTGAAAATTTAGAAGTAGAGCTTCTCACCCATCGGAGGGTTAAGGCATCATTTAGATTATCAAGTCTTTTTATTTAAATTGTCAAAGTTTGCTAAATGCCAGTTAAGCAACATGTGAGAAACTACTACAAAAAGCAATGGACATTTGCTTTCAATAAATTGCAAAAATAGTTAAGGGTGTTTGAAAAAAAAGGAAAGAGAAAAAACCACCCATAATAAACCGCTAAAAAAATCTATTGAGGGTTATAGATATGTTGTACACTTTACAAAATGAAAACTATGCTTGCTTATCACTTGCAGCTATTTCACAATAATTTTTTTTTTTTTTTCAACATAAGTAACTTTTTAAAAACATGGTCACACTAAAGTCGATATTTTATTTAAAATTCATGAAATTCTTATTAACAAACGTCAGCTCTTGATAAAAGTGTACTTTCTTGTGACTATGATTATGGCTCATTTTGTTTTATAGAGCTTCTTCTGAAAGGTGCTTCTGGGACAGACAACAGTGAACTGTAACATAAATTGCAGAGATAAAATTTTTAAAAACTGTTGTTTTGCCAGCATTTAAATGTGTATTTTCTAAACACACTTTAAATGAAACTTTCCACATGTAAATTTAAAACCCAACTCCATTTAGGTACTTAAATTATTAGTTTATCATATTAATTTTACTTACCATCGAAACCCAATTTATTTGATATTTCCTGCCACTGGCGAGCATTGTATAGTTTATCTCTGAAAAGTGGCGAACTGCGATCATAAAATGAGGGGCGATTGCGAAACTCGCTAATTAAACTCAAATCGAATTCACCCATTTGGGGTAAAGTGCGCGGACGGCCACGTCGAGGTTGAAAATCGTTTATATAGGCCAGATTGACAGCTTCAAACTGTTGAAAATTGTTTTTCCTTCCTTTTTTTTAATGGAAAAAAAGAAAAGAAAATTGGCTTATTTTATAAACCACCACACTACCAACAACTTAATTTCCTGTGAATCCTTGTTTATAAAAAAAAATGGAAAAAAACTAATTCAATAAAACCAATTTATATAATTGAAAAATAATTGCAAATAAAATAAATTATCTTTAAATTTATTGATAACAATTAAATTAAAAAAGCTTTTTTGTTTTCTGCGTTTAAAAAAAAAAAAAACACAAACTCATAAAACAAAAACACAATTGTTTTTAATTTAAAGCACATGTTAAGAAAGAGCGCATGGCCGTTAAAAGTAAGGGACACACACACTCTTTTTTTCTTTTTTTTCCTCACACCTTTTTGTGAGAGTTAATTTAAAACGTCTCTTGCTAGCATTTTTTTGTGTAATTAAAATGAAAGAAATTTGCAACCATACTTAATATTTTTTAGTTTAGCGAGACAAACAATAACAAGAAAAATTTATATTTAAAAAAATTAATAATTATAAAGCTTTTCATCACATTGCGGTTAATTTATAATAAACTAAATCGTTAGCAAGAAAATAACAAAGCCAACAACACCAAATACAGACAAAATATTAATTTAAGCAAAACAAAAAAAAAATAAATATTAATTAAATTAAAAAAAAAATTAATCGTCAAAAGTGAACTTTGAAATTTAAAGATAATTTATTTTTTTACAATTTTTTTTTCACAAATTCAATAAAACTTACCTTTTTGAAGTTTTCTTAATTCCTCTTTATTTTATTATTTTTTTTATTTAAATGGATTCTCTACACACAAATTATGTATTTTCAATTAATTTGTTTTTTGTTTTTGTTTTTATTTTATTTTTTTATTTCGTCAAATATCAAAAATTTAACGTCTTTACTCTTCAACATTTAATTTTAAACTAAACTCTTAAAAAAATTATACAAATATTTTTTATATTTTATTTTTATTACGTTTGCTTTTCTTCTCTAAAATAAACGCGCGCGTTGTTTTGTTGTTGTATCGGTTGGTTTCTTGTTGTTTCGTCTCTTGCCTGCCTGCCTTGCAGCTTGTAGTTATGTATGCATGTATGTGGCTACCTACTGCTTTATTATTATATTTTATTATACGCTTAAATATAAAAATAATTTTTTTTTGTTCAGTCTTTTTGTATAATTTTTCTTGTGTATAGTGGTAATTTAAAATATAAAAAAATTTATGTACATCGATACGTAAAACTTAAACAAAATACAAAATAATAAAGGTTTAAAAAATTAAAAATAAAAACAACCACCATCATCATACCAAAAGCATAGCGGTTAATAGCATTTTGTTGAAATCACATACACACACACATACACTAATCTAAAGCCACTTGCAAACACAATCAAACTAACAAGGGAGCAAAATGTGTTTGAGCGAGAGAGCTCAAAAAGAAGAAACGACCAAAACATTAATGTTCGTCGTTATACTATGCTGCCACATGATTTGACATAATTATAACAGAAATATAAAAGGGAAACTAGAGTATCAAAAATACTTAGTTATAGCTTGTATAACAAAATTTTAAGAAATATCTACGGTAAACAAAATTGGATAAAACAAAATAAATTTTTTTTATCCATTTTATAGTTTATACGAATACCTATGCTGTATAATAAAAATTCACTATTCAAGAGGTACATAAAAAAAGAAAACACTTCGTTATGTAGAAGTTTTCGAGAAATGTTCTATTTTTCAATTATAATTTCATTGCATAAAGGATTGCTGTTCACAATTTCTTCGTTATAGCTATAGAGCATTTTTGAAAAACTTTATAATAAAGAAAGAGGTTGTTTGTAGGACCTCAGTAAGACTTGGTTATATCAACGTTTCATTGAATTTTTATTTAAATTATTTAATTTGATTATCAAATTTGTTTCTAGACAATCACACTTGAAATAAAAAAAATATTAAAGGAAAACTGGAGAGTTTCTAGAGTTTCTCTAGAAAGGTAACATAAAAAATTTAATTAATTTTATGCAGGATTCTGTTTAACCTTGTTTTTAATAAATAAGTTTTTTTTATTGTTATTTGGAAATCTTAAAAAAAATTATGGGAACCAACGACTCAAATTTTCATCCACATTTTCATTGGGCTCATAACATGGCAGAATTATACAAGATAGCGACAAATTTAGAACAAATATTGAAATGCAAAAACAACAGGCTTCTCTTTTGTCCTATGTGTCAAACACATGTACTAAAAAAAGAGAAAAATCGGCTCGCAAAAAAATTTTAACGTTTACTAAAAATAGCAGGAGATGTTCACTGTTCTACTATCAGTATCTTGTTAATTCTGCCATGGGCTCATAATATTTTTTTCCGTACGACTTGAGTTGTTGACAAGTCGTATTACTCAGTGTCAAGGCATATTCATTTACAAGGTAACTGCGCGAATACAAAAACAACCTATTTCACCTTTGAAATGTCAGAATTATATGCCTTTAGTAGTGAAAAGAAAAATTAATATACCCATCAAACCAAAAATATTAAAATAAAAATTTTAAAAAATATTGTCATTTGCCTTAAGCAAAATTTTAAATAAATTTCATTTATTAGACATATATTTATATTTCGTAAATAAATAATAATAATTAGCTACAGGATTTTTAATATTCTCATGTTGTATTGCAGTTTGACTTCCAAATGTTTTGTTGGGTACAGGAAGAAAAAAAAGGAACAAAAAGTTTTACTTACAAGGTAAATATGCCTTGCTCTGTGTTAAGAAATCGACAAATATTTCCAGTGTTAGCAGTTGTTCCATACTGTAAAGCTATAACTATAGAGTTTTAGAAACATTATTTATTTTTAACAGCAATTTAAAACATGCTATTTCTTTGTAATATTTTTATTCAACCATGTACTTTTATAAAATGGTGATCCTTTGCTTTTACAAAATGTCTTTTCTTCGAATATGTAAATTTTCCTTTAGATTGTTGGCTAGAAATTCTGTTAATTTTAGCTACTAAATCATAATTGCCATTTGAGTACAAAAGTAATTACATACATTCCTAGGAATTTTTAAAAATTCAAGGCTTAAGAGTAAACGATATTTCAGTTTTTCACAACAAAAAAAAAAAGAAAAAAATTGAAACAAAAAAAAAAAAAAGAAAAAAATTGAAACAAAGACTTAGTTTAACAAATAAATTTCAAAATAATTGATACAAATTAAGAAACAAGCAGTGTAAGGAATTCCATTGTATTTAAGACTGCAAGAGAACAAAATATTAATTCTAGTGCAGGTAGTACACAAGTACATGAATTGCATTTCAGGTAGAAAATGAAATTATTTAAGTAATCTCGGTCAAGGTCTCTGTGCAACAAATACATATTATATGTCTATACATTTTAATGTTTTAAATTATTGTATGTCATGTACGTATTAAATTATTAAGAAGATTTAGGTTTGTGCTTGCTGCACAGGCAAATTGCGAAAAGGACAAAGTAAAATACATCTACTGAGAAATGTAAGACCTTATGATATATACTAACACAATAATGAATTTCTATCAAATCTTAATCGACGTTACGTGTGTACAATCCTAAACGGCTGGACCAATTTAATTGAATTTCTGTGTATGCCTTTGGGTTACGCCTTGGAAGGTTTAGCGTCACAAATACACACAGGAAAATTATCAAAATCAAAAAGGAATTTAATCTGTAGGCTCTAAACTTTCTGGAATTTTTTTTTAAAGATTTTCGGAAAAATTCGTAGTATTTATTTTAACGGAAACTGCCAAAATTCTTAAGAACAGTACTGGGGTGTATGGAAATTTAAAAAAAAAAAATTTAAAATAGTCCAAAGTAACTTCTGAGTATTTGGGGGGTATATTACAAAGCTAGACAGTATCCTCTTTAAAATGATATGTGTCCCATCTCACAATCTTTAATGATTCGTCGACAAATTGCTAAAATCATTTAGAGCAACAGCACTGGAGTATATGGAAATTTCAAAATAATCCAAAGTAACTTCCGAACGAACCATAGAAGATTACGGGATGGCACGTATATCATTTTAAAGGGAAGGTCGGCCAGAATTGTAATCCATCGATCAAGTACTCAGAAAAAACTTTGCATTATTTAAAAAAAAAAAATTTTAATGCCCTTCTACCCCAGTACTCAAACACACGTACAGTCGAATTTTATATATATTATTAATATAATAACAATTACTTTATAAATTTTTAATATTCTCAAGTTGAATTGTAGTTTGATTGTTATATGGTTTGTTGGGTAAAGGAAAAAGAAAAATATTTAACAGTTCCCAGTTAAACAAACGAAAAAAAATATCCAGCTGTAGAATTGCTTTACCTTGTAAGAACATGCCTTGATTTATATTTTATTCCCTTCCCATTATTTCTGTAGATCTGGCAGCTCTATTTGTTTATAACTTTTAATTATTAAACGAATAAATTTTTCCTTTATTATTTTTTTATAAGTAAACTAACTCTCTACTTAAAATGAAAAGAAACCTTAATAATTAAAAATATTGTTTTTTTTTAAGATTTTTTGTTCGTTGTGTCCGATAAAAAAAAATATGGGAACAGAAATGAATGCAAAGAAATTTTCTCTTAGATAACTGAAATTGTCTCTTACACATGGAGGAATTAAGCAAAATATATATTTTATTATTTATTTTTTTTAATTGTATGTATGTATGTATTGTATAGTTTTTTTATTTTATTTTATTTTCTTAAGTAATCAAATTTAATTACATTTAATGAACGAAAAGACAAAATAAGAAAAACCAAGAAAATAAATTTTAATTTAAAAGAAAAAAATTTATGTATATACTGCTGTATGTATGTATGTAAGTGTATAAATTAAAATAAAATATAATAAAATGACTTTTTAGATAAATGTCTATACCGAAAGAAAATATATAATAGATAAGCAAAGAAAAAATTATCGCCTAAAGAAAATTAATAATTATTTATTTTATAAACAAGTTACATACGTTTCTATATATCTCTGTCTGTCGATATTTATCTGTATAGTAATGAATAATAAATAAAATTAATTGAGTAAAACTAAACGTTTGATACTTAATTTTCTAATCATTTTGTTATATAACTTAAGTAGTTGGGCGAAGGTGCACTTTACAATTAGATTTTGTACGATTAACTATAAAAATAAGGGGTCTGGGGTCAGGCTGGGTGGCACAAAAAAATTTAGTTTAGTTATTTTTAAGTGAAGTTTTTAGAGCATAATAATAAGTTTAAAAAAGAATATCTGTACAGTATAAGCCCTCAATTTATGCAATTTGCAGTTTAGCCTTAAATAATATTCAAAATAAAATTGTTACAAATTATATTTTCAGTACATAAAAAATATGTATTCAACGTCTACACAAGTAAAATTTTATTTTAAAATAAATTATAAATTTGGGAATTTCCAAAAGTAAAATAGTTTTAAAAATAATGGATCTATGACAAATTTTATATTACTGCCCTTATTATGGTTTATAACTTTTGGAATTACAACCTTTTTGTGTTATTACCGAGAGTTGTACTCTGCGTTGGTGCGATTTACAAAAACATAAAGAAATTACGAGTTATCAACAGCAGTTGTTTCAACTCAGTTGAGTTGTAAACCATAAACCAGTTAAGAATGATAAAAATACAAGATTACGCCTTCCGCGTAATGCGGACAAATTAGGTTACCCACTATGTTCCTATTGGCTAATAATTTATAGCTAAATAAGAGAAAGAGAGAAATAATTTTTTTTCTACGTCTTATAACGGGAAATCATGCACATGAAGTAATCTTTTATTTCTATCATTCTTAATGTCAGTTTTATCTATTTTTTTTTCAAAAAAAAAAAAAAATTAATTTAAATTTAAATATTTTGTTGTGTCAAACGTATTTGTATTCGTTTTCGATTAATTTTTTTCTTCAATTTCTTTATTAAATTATAAATTCCAAAAAAGTTTAATGACAGCACGATAAGGACTTTAGAACTTTAAATTTATACTGTAACAAGTTTATATGAAAAAACAAAAGAAAACAAAAGGAAACGAAAGTAGTGCAAAAAGAAACTGTTAAAAATATCGATAACTAAAATCAAATAATAATAAAGTTGTTTATTTTTGTTTTATATTTGAAAACCGCATTCTACCAACAATTTCAATAAAATTACTTATTAATAACAACTACAATATATTTAGAGAAAAAAAATATTTAATAATAAACGTAGCCAGCAAATACTTTACAATAAACAAAATAATAAAAAAAAATTTTAAAGCAAAAATTATATGAGTCATTTAAAAAATAAACAAAAAAGGGTACAAAAATTAAAAATAAATTCATACATACAGACATTCATATGCACATATTTACACAGTATAAACTTATATAGAAAAAAAAATTTATAAAAAATAATCTTAATAATTTTTTTTTATTCAAAGAGAAAATAATAAAAACAAATTGACAAAATGTTACAATTTATTAATTTTTTTTTTATAAAATTATATAAATAAACACACGTTGAAATTAACACAGAAAAAATATATCACATTAAAAAAATATAAAAAATAAACGAAAATAAGTCAGTCATTGATTTTTTTGTATTTAAAATTTATTTCACTGTATGTGTTTGTTTCGGGTAAAAGTGTGTCTAGCTGCACAAGGTAATTTTTCAAGTGTTTGGCTTTTGAGTTTTCAAGCAAAAAAAAATAGATTTTTTTCTTTTCAAATGAGATTTTTATGGCTAAATAGTCCTCTCAATAGTGTAATTGCCCAACAATAAACAATATAAAATATCTTGCACTTTTCATTGACACAACACGACACATTTGTTGTTTTCTTGTCTTTAGTTTTCTCATCAAATTCATTGTGAACTGGCCGCTTGAACTTTGCTTTACTGTTTTTTTTTTGTCTACACAAAATCCTTCAAAGAGACGCCACCAATTAAAAATTCTCCACCAAAAAAAAAAAAAATCGAAATAGCAAGCAAACAAAGAATCACCATATTTAACTATTTTTATCACTTTTTTTCCACATTTTATATTCGAAATTAAGTGTTAGTACTATTTCACTGAATAATCAATATATTTTTCTATTCAACCAAATAAATAATAAATACTTATTATAGGTACGTAGTTAATTTAAAAACATTTATTATGCTGTTGGGTTAACTTTTGTCGCCAAATCTTATTACGAGTTCCTATACATCCCTAAGACACTCACTACTTCGCTTTCTTTTCGCCTCTTCAACCCCTCTCTTCCACTAGTCATTCTTTCATAAAACATACTATCGCAAAAGTTTTTAATGATTTTGAGAAAAATACAATTTAATTTTAATTTTTTTTTTTTTTTTTTTTTTGCTATTATTCACTCACCCCTTCTTTTTCTGATAAAATACAATAAAATAAAAACAACAAAAACAATACATACACACAATTAAATTAAATTAAAACTAACAACAACAACAAAAATTTGTAAACAAAAATTATTTTATATTATTATTTATAACTTATAAACTTAAATAATTAATTCTCTTTTTTGCTTTTGTTGCTCTTATACAAGTACGAGAGACAATCGTATGGAACGAGCTTTGCTTTTAATGTTCACTGTAAATGCTTCTCTTAAAACGATTACATTCTCTACTCTTTTAACAGTAATAATAATAATAAAAAAAAAAGAATGGCATACACACACGTAAACATAAAAATTAAAATTCGTTATTTTTGAAATTAAAAAAAAAACGCATGTAAATATGAACTTTGAGATGAAATTATTATTGCTTTAGTTATTGACAGGGCAACAAAAAAAAAAAAGAAGCAGCACCAACAACGATAGAAATACAAGATTACGCCATCCCGAACATAAAATTGATATTTTCTAAGCATGTAGCACAAAGGACGTCACCCGATAAGTTCTTATTGGCTAATAATTTACAGCTAAAGAAAGTTTATTTGTTTTTCAAACACTGGACAAACTACGTCATCTAATGGGAAATCATGAGCATGGCGTAATCTTGCATTTCTATCATTTTTAAGAAGCATTAACTCCGAACCAACAAAAAATTTAATTTATTTTCCACCCATCTAAAATGATTTGATTTGTTTAGAACCAAAATGTTATAAAATTCGCTTTGTACGAAACAAAATTAATTAAAAAAAAAAGCAATAAAATAAATTTTATAAGTTTAACAAAGTTAAAGCGAAATATCGTTATAGAAACAAATAATTATAATACAAACTTAAGCTTGAAAAAACTAGCCAGCCGTTTTAATTAAAAAAGAGAAGTTCAAAAGCTTAATTTTGGACCAGAGCAAATGAAAACTGTTTCCAAAGTATTTTGAAGCTGATTTCACATCTGCTTTTGGTGAAAAAAAAAACTAATTATGCACACAACATTCGAAAAAAAAATTAATGGGCTGTTTTTATAACACAAGCGATTAATTCGTCTGGAAATTTTATATGAAAAGTACTCAAAATATTGAGTATTTTTCATACAAATTCTTTAGACGATTTGTGCTGTTTTTATACGACAAGCGATCAAAACTCGTCTAAAAAATTTGTCTGAAATACACTCATGTTCTTAAGTAGTTTTTATATAAAATTTCCAGACGAATTGATCGTTTGTGTTATAAAAACTGCACATTATTTTAAAAATTTTTCTTATTGATTTAAACAAAATTTTCTTTAAGTTGTACCTATAGGGGTTCTTAAATCTGCTTAGTAATTTTGAAAATATGATAAATTCTGTGACTAAAAAGAGTAACTTGTTTATGCAAAATTAAGAAATTTTTGTTTTTAAAAAAATTTTTGTAATTGAATTGCTTTGGGATGATAAAAATAAAACTCTAAATAAACTTACCCCAACACCCCTCAATAAATTGTTTGAAGAGACTGCGTCATGTGTGGTTGAGGGCACTGTAAGATACAAAACAAAAGACAAAATGATAAGAAAAATTCACAGCAAAATTTGAAAATTATTGAAAGAAATAAAAAAAACAAGTTGGAAAAAAGAGACTTTAATCTTAAAAAAAAAAAAAAAATCCGTGCACTTGTATTTTCAAAAACCCAAATACGCCCATTTCATTTGTTGGTGGTTGATGTGTGTGAAATAAAAAAAAAATAATTAAAATTAAATTTTTAAATTTTAATGCTGTTTCGAGCACTATTCCTAATTCATTGACATGTCAACATAAATATAAAATGTCTAAACTTTCTATAGGTCCTGGCCTTGTCTTGGTTTTCTTAATTTTTAAGCTTTCAACTAGAATTAAACGTTAAAAAAAGTTGTCAAACAGAAAAATAACTGTGTGTTTCATATAAAATTAAATTAATTTTTCAGCAGAATTTAGTAGCCGGTAGTTTTGGTATTTTTTGCTAATTTGAAAGAAGTATTTTCTATAAAACTTTTCAACATATGCAGAGAAATAGTTTGATGGTTTTATTTAACCCTGCACCACGTACTTTCTTCGTCGAATCGACGAAAATCGTTTCTTATTTTGAAAATGTCAAAAAAACTTGAATTATAATTTTTGTTTTTAATAAAATTAAAATTTAGTGTAAGTTTTTACATTAAATTAAATAATATTAAATTGTTTTCTTAAAAAAACTATTATTATTTTATTATATTCTGTTGGATTCTGTTAGCCCCGGGAGCAAGGGCGTACTTTCTTAATTTTTAAGATTTTTTTCTCTTATTAATCCTTTTTATGTTAAAGTTTGTTGCTGTTAAAATTTCATTGTTTTTAAAATAATACGTTACGGTTTTAATAAAAAGTATTAATTGATTTTTTTTTGTTTAAAATTAAAATAATGAAATTATGAAAAAAAATTTTTTTTCTCAATAAAACTACTTTATATTCTGTTGGATCTGGGACGGATTATAAATGGGCTTCGTCGATGCTACGAATAAAGTATTGAGAGTATTAAAAATAAGAAAGTTTTTTTTAGGGTTAATACATATATATTAGCTAAGGAATGACGCTACTCTAGATAAACCATTGACTTTTCCCATGAATATTAATATTCGTGTATGTTCTGTATTCCACACGGATTAGAAAAAATGTGGAATTAAATTTTTTTCTTATTATTAAATTAAAACTTATATTTTTTTAATTCAACCAATAATTTCGCAGACTAATTTAAGCAAAAATAAAATTTTAAAAATGGACCACAGAGTAGTTATGAGGTGCTGAATTTTTCAATTCCGAATAAAATATTCGGATTCGGAATACAGAACAGCACTGATAGTTGTGTTAAGACGCATTTAAAATTTCCTTTAAAAATTTTCTTAAACAAAAATTGACATAAACTGCTTACCAAAATTTGGCATTATAAAAATAAACTCAGGTTTTTTTGTAGCAGATATTTCAGTAATGCGATTCAGTAACTTATTACGAATGTATCGCATTCGGTATTTAGTAATGTTCCGACAAAAATATTCGGGACGATAGTTTCGTTCGCATAATTATATTGAAAACAAAAATTTGTTTTTGTTTTCAATACAAATGTGTTTTGCTTTCGTTCGCCTATAAATTAAAAAAAAAAAAAAAAAAAAAAGTTTTAGGACGACCTGTATTCTTGTGTTAAGATTTTTAAATAATTTCTTTTAAGATGAACGCGTTAAAAATATATTTTATTTGTATTTTTACAGTCATTTTTTACAGTTACACAATTTTAATCAAAACAAAACCGTATACTTTTCATATCACTGTACAGAAAATTGTAAGATTTAATGTTTAAATATGTATGATGTCGGTCATGTGGCCAATTTTCACAAGTTTTTTCTTATTACCAACAGCTGAAAAATTAGCTAAATTCATTCACAATACACAATTTTTTAAATCACAATTAAATAAAACAATTCAAAATAAAAAGATGTGAATAATAGCAAATTGCATATCGATCGATATTGCTTTTCGCTACATTTTCGTTTCCGTATGGAATCAATAATACGACCCCATATAACATATTTCAGTTTTACACCTGCAAAAAAATTATTTATTTCGGCACTTCACTTTAAATTATTTCAACACTTTTCCTTAAATTTTTTTTATTTATTTATTTTTTTTTAATTTAGGTTGTTTAGTATAAATCGCTTATTGGCCGGGACAAGTGCAATATTATTTTATATATATAAAAAAAAATTATGAAACATTGACACTCTTCCCCACCAAAAGGCAATTTACCGGTGATAATTGGAACCATTTTCTTTAGGTTTTGGTAGCTTAAAATTTTAATAATTTTTTCTTAATTCAGCGCACTGTAATTTAAAACATTTTTTCAAGCAAAAATCCTTGAACAAGTAGAAAAAAAAAACAATTTAAGACACACACACACGAAATTAAAAATTAATTTGAACTGTTACTGTTATATCAAATTTCAAAAAAAAAAAAAAAATATTAAAAGCGACAAAAATTTTTTTTTTTTGTTTTAATAAAATAAAAATTATACACAAGACAATAAAAAAAAATTAAATCTCTAGTTATAAAATATTAAATTACCGCCCTTAGGGATACCAAAAAGACCAGCAAACACTAACACAAACAAACAAAAATAATTTTATATTGAAAGCAAAGCAGGAGCAAAATGTTATTAAGGATTAAGAAATTACTTCATGCTAGAGAAGAACACGAGAGAGTACAGTTACGGCTATTAAGTTTAAGAAAAAATAATAATAAAAAAACGCTGTATGTGATGTGATGCGTTATTAAAAAAAAGAATTAAAAGAAATGAGTAGGAAAAAACATGAGGGCGTAATTATTGTGTCTGTTGTTGGCTCAGTATGGTTCTTCTAAAGTTTGTTTTGTATTGATGTTTCTGCACACACAAGATCCTCACCTCATCATCATCACCATGAAGACATTCATCATTAACACAATGGCCCAAAAATGTTAAGATAAGAAAAAGAAAATAGCAGTTACTAAGGGACAAAAAATATAAATTAACCCTTTAAACATCACAGGGGTCAAGTAATCCATTTAAAAAATGAACAAACAGAAAAGAAAAATTAATTAAAAAATTTAAAAGCAATCTCAAAACACTTAGCTAAAATGAGGAGCTTGATCTATTGAGGATCATCTGGGCTCATAAAGAAATCACCATTCTAGAGCGCTTGATAATTTGTTCCGATTAAAATGATCAGCCGGAGCCAGTTTTTTAAAATTAATTTAGCATAAACTAACAATCTCCGCACTGTTCAAATTTTGTATAACAAATGAAATCGTGCAAAATTCCCGTTTTACAGGAGCTTCAAATAAGCTTTTCTTTAATTTTTTTTTTTTTTTTGAACCGCTTGAGGGTTAAATGTTACATTCGGACATGATTAGCAATCGTATTGCTCTACTACACGAAGAAATATTATTTATTTGTGATGCCTAAAAATAATGGCTCACTGTGAGTGGGTTGGTTATCAATAGAAGGACAACAAGTTATTGTTGTTTTCCTGTCTACAGTTCTTTTATTTAATTTTTATTTTTTTTTTGGTTTAATATTTATCTACCTGTATCAAGGTTCGTTTTAATTCTGTTTAACTGGTATTGGTGGTAGGTATCAGCTGCAGCAACATGATCATCATCATCATCAAAGTCTGCTCTTCATGATTATATTTTAAACACGCTGTTCAATCTTTAATTCAAAATTTATTGCTTTCAAATTTCTTTCAACAGAAACTGTTTGCTGCTGCTACATTCAATTCAATCCACACATGATTCAATAAAAAAATCATAATACAACAACAAGGACAGCTCAAAAAAAATAGGAAAAAAGTTGGAAGATGCATGTGTGTGTGTATGTGTTTGGATGCTACAAACAAATAATTTTACCAAAATGTAAATGAAAGACACACTACACCACACCATCTTGAGCAGCAGATTCTTTTCTTTTGTTGTTATTTCCTTCTTAGGTTTTTTTTTTAATTCTTTAATTTTGCACAATAAACTCGCATAATGATGAAATGATGATCTTTAAACAAAAACAAATCATGCGGAAAATACTTTTATTTTCGCATGAAATCACCTTTTTAAACTCTTTTTGTAACTTCTTCTTCTTTTTCTTCTGTATTCTGCAAAATAAAGGTTTGTTTGTTGGCTGCTTGGTTGGTTTATGTCAATTTCTAAATTATTTTATTATTTACTCGTCCATTTATACATTCATTTTTAGCATCGTAATTTTTCAAACCACGTTTTTCCTTGTTCTTCAAAGAAGTGCATGGCTAGTGAGCTTCTTTGAATTAAATTAATACAGTGAGAGAAATAAGGAAATAAATTCAAATTCAGCTAGACAACTAGAAAAAATATACACAAATGCACTTGCTTCACATTTGCAAATAAGCAAGGGGGTTACTCTCTATTGCGATGCGAAAGAAAACGCATTGCAACTCAATGTAAAAATCATACAGATGCGAATGGTTTTTCTTTCGCATCGCAATAGAGAGTAACCCCCCAATACGTAAAATCAATAGTTTATAATTGGTCTAATTACGAGTGTCGCTGTCGTAGTCGAACTTACGACAAGCAAATGTAAATTATATGGCCACCATTGCCGCATATCACTATTTTCATCACGATAACGACACTCATAATCAGGCCTAATATAGAAACGACTTAAAGGAAATTTTCTTGTGAAATTTCGAATTTTTCTTTTAAACGTTAAAAACAAACCGTTTTCATTTAATGCTCATATAATGCCGTGGCACCTATAGAAAATAGGAAACCAATGCCAATTTGAAAAAACCGAGTGCAGATTTGAAAACAATTTGGTTTTTATTTTAAAATTTCATATTGAAAGAGATTTTCCAAAAAGAAAACCAAAGAGCTCAAAAATTTAAAAAAAAAAAAAGTTGAATATCCTTGAATATCCTGGTGGGTCGCAGGTTCGTTTTGTGTTCGGCTGTACAAAAGATCTTTTTGGCCTTTTTATAAAAATAAAAATAATAAAGAGGAAAGTAGTTATATAAAAACTGACTATTTACAAAACTCATTAATTAATATTCTTGACATTTTTTTTGTAATCAAATTATAGTTGTGGATCCTACGATATGCCACACCACCTGGTGATACTTATGCTGTTTCCATATAAAACAAACATAAACTTTTAATAAAAGCAACTTTGTTTAATTAGTAAATATAAAAAAAGCTTTGTAAATATGTGTAACGTATATTAAGCTTTTCACGTTCAATTCTTTAAGTTTATTTCAATTTTTTTTTTGTATTAACATTTCCGTTGTTTGGTTTTGTATGTCGTAAATTTATGTAGTAAAAAAAGGGGGAGTTCTGTCTAAAATGTATGGAAACTAGGAAGCCCAATTACAAATTCGTAACAAGAAAATAAAAGTTAAAAAAAAATCTGAAATTATTTTTTAAACGTATAAATTTATAACTCGAATCTGTAAAAATAAATTGCTACTTTCTTGAGAAAAAAATTGTTAGCTTGTGTAATTAAAAAAATAAAAATCGTCGTCGCGATGAAAACAATGATATGTGAGCAACGTTGGGATTACGTTTTATAAAGGGTGTGTCAGTAAGAGTGCACTTTTTCATTTTAAAATTAAAACAGGCATATTTTGAAAGAGTTGTGATTTTTCTTTATTAAATTGTAAGGAAGTATGGAATAAAATATCTGCCAGCAATTCGCTCAATGAGTTAATAGCAATTTTTCGAGAAAAAAAATATCTGTAGTACGATTCAGTAACTTTTATTACAAACATTCGTATCAAAAAAAAAAAAAAAAGACAACACAAGTATAACGATATTTTATTGAATTCGGTATTCAGTAACTTTCCGACTAAAATATTCGTACGATAAAAATCGTTATTTTTGATTACTATTTATTCGAATATTTTTGTGGGTAAATTACTGAATACCGGATTCCATAAAATATAGTTTTATTTAAAAACAAAAAAAGCTGAAGGAAATAAATGTTGCTGATATGCCTGTTTGCCTGTCCATCTGCATGAGTCGTCTGTCTTTGTTTAATGTTGAGAGGGCGTATTTGTTTTATATAAATATTTACATACCCACTCTTGCATTTACACACATTAATACACATGAGTACATACACACACTCGTAGAAATTATATTAATTTATGAATGTAATAAAAATTAATTTTATGCTAATGAAAAACAACAAAAATATTAAGTATGTGTGAAGTAATAAACTAGAATAATATAATTATTACTCTCTGCAGAGTATTCTTTTTTTTTGTTTATTTGAAAAAGGAATTACCAAGAAAAATTATATTCTTTAAGTCGTATTAATAACAAATAAAATTTATTTTAATGATTCAAATTTTGTAATTTTATTTGACATTGTAAAAATTAAAACTTATTAAAGTTCTAAAAAGAAAGGCTAACATACTCAATAAATACAGTGGAATTCGGTTAAGGCACACACTTTTATTTTAATTTTTAACTTTAAAATGTACTTTTTAATTCGAATAATTTAGTTTGAAACCGAATAACTTTAATTATTTGGGTAGTAGATTACAAATCTAGACAGCCGTCCCTTTAAAATAATATGTCCCATGCCTTAGGATAGAAGGGTTTGGCCACAGTAGCCTTCATCTCTCACAGACCACATATACGCTATTTTTGTACTAAGTGAAATTTTCAACGTTTTCTAAAAAATTTCACAAATACAATTGGGAGAGAAACTGTATTCGCCCCTCTTTCTCATAACAAGAATGTCAAAGTTGCTTTGTCGCGTTACACCGGGACCACACACGGCAAGTTTAGTTGGGCAATTCTTGATTTTGTAGGAGAGAGAGGAAAGAGGAATGGAAAGGGGTACAAACTTGCTCGTACTCAGTAATTTCTTTTTATTCTCTCTTCGTATCTTTTATAAAGATGTAAAAAAAAGAAGACAGGTAGTTTGAGGCTAATGAATGACTGAATACGAATGTTAAAATTGCTGAAACAAAATTGCTGTGGCAATTTTAAAAGAGAATTGAGAAAAAACTTGCTGTATGTGGTCCTAGTCTTATCGTCGCCCTCACATTCGTCAATTAACATCTATAAAGTCTCAATAGATCACTGTTGCCATTATGATGCAGTTTGGATCAGATTGCCTTCGCTGTTTTATGTAAATATATGTATGCTGCTTCACTCCAACTTGTCCATTGCTCTATTCAGAAATACCTTTCATTTGAATATTTTTATTCAAAACATATTTTCTTTCAAATATATTTTGAATTTAAATGCTTTGAAATCAAGTTTTTTTTTTAAATATTTTGTTTTAATGAATAAAATTTTTTACTAGAATTAATTTTATTGCAACTTTGTAAATTACACAAACATCCATGCAAATCAAGTCTAAATTATTTCGTCTGCAGCCTAATTCGCACGATTTGTAACTGTTATTTTTTCCATATCAGCAAATCAAAAATCTCTTATAGGAAACGATTTTATGCATTGAAAGAAAGAAGGAAGCAAAAACAAAATGTGTAGCTTTAAATCTACATACATACATACATACAAACATATGGTTACATGCAATCATTTCCTAAAAATAGAAAAGACAACTTATTGCTGATTGGGTCAACAACTTTTTTATTTAATCCTTTCTTTCTCTGAACCCTCTCCCCCCCCCCTGCTTCTTGTTGTTGTGTTAACGTGAATTCCTTAAAAGTGTTGCTTGTAAATTGTGGCAAGTTAAATTTTGTTTTGTCTTCTTTTGTTTTTGTTTTGTTTTGTTTTGTTTATTTTTACAATTTACATTTTCCATTTTCTGGCTTTTCCTGAAAACCTGTTGTAACTGTAACAAATTCTATAGGCAGAATGAATGACACAAACGATTCTTTACCACATTTCTCTTAGCTGCTCTTATGTGCAGTAGCTGTAGCTGTAGTTGTAGTTGTAGTTGTATTAGTAGTAGCAGTTTTATTCCACATCACTTGTATAACAAAACGACAGACAAAAAACAAAAAAAGCAACCAACTGTTGCTTTAGTTATTGCAGCTGCCAATGATGTGCAACATGCAGCATGCAACATGTTTAGGCTACTTCTGTTTAGGGAAACGGGCATCAGTTGTTTTACACTCTACTTTTTTGTTACCATTTAAAATACAAGTTTTATTTCTTTATCATTTACGTTTGTAGTTAGTTAGTATGACTTTAGGTTAGTTAAGTCTGCTATAACAATAACAACAATTACTACTCTTACTACTACCACTGCAATACTGCGCGACTAGTATTTCTGTGTGAGTTGCTTGGGGGGTTGATTGCAGTTTTATTTAGTGGCTTGTGCTCGTATCTAGGCTGGTTTTGTCTACAATTATTTTTTTTTTCATGTTTATTTTACTGTTTTGTTAATATTCTACTTTTAAACTCAGTCATCCTATCCTGTTTTTGTTAAATCTGTCTTCATACTTACTCGTCTGCATATGCAAGAAGTTGAGTGTGTGTGTGTGTTTGTGTGAAGTTATGTTTTGTGAGTGATTATGGCTGATGCTGCTGACCAACCATTTGGCTGGCCACCATTCTCTTTTTTATTATTTGTGACTTCAGGAGTTTGTTTTACGTTTGTTGGCTACATTGTTATAGTTACTGGGCCACTATCCTCAACTTGTCTTCTTTGAAATGTTGCATCATTTTTTTTTATATAAAATTTCCTTGCTAATAGTGTTGTTGTTACTTTAATTACATTCACAATAATAATTTCTGCTGCTTACTGATGCTGCCAATTAATGTGAAACATCGGGGTCGATTTTATTTAAAAAAAATCCCCAAAACTAATCCAGACTATTTTTCGACCTGTTTTGAAAGACTAATTACGTAACAGACATGCATACATACGCATACACGTTTTGTTAAACATTTTTGCTATTCACTTTATGGTAGTTTTTCATATTCATCCTTTAAAAGTATCAATTAAAATAAAAAAGTTTAGATTTTCAAAACGTTTAAAACTGAGGTGAGACTACATCGCCCCAATTTGAGTAATTTTCATACAAAAGTTGTAGGCGATTTAATCGGCTGGGTTACAAAAAACGTACACACATTTTATTGGCGAATTTATAAAATTTGTGAAATCTTCTCTATTATTCTCTTTTTATGCTAAATTTGTACATTATTTTGTAATTTAATTTGCAAGTAAAATAATTCTGTTATGGCTGTTAAAAACTTGGTCTTAGAACCGGATTGTTTATCTTTAAAATTGTATTTGGCAGCTCTGGCTGCAACAGTGCAGTGCATTAAACACGCGTACATTCTCTTTTTCCTCTTATTTCTTTGATATTTATTTAAAGTTTTTGTTAGAAACCATTTTAATTACTATTATTCAACTGAATTTATTTTCATTTTAAATTTTAAATTTGAATCGGAAAGGTTGAACAACTTCGTCATTCAAGAATGCAACATAATATCATTTATGACAGCCACGACTGGCTTGGCGCGATTTTTCGGTAAAATTCTTCATCTCTTGCCAAACAATATTCAGCAAATTGGGTTATGATAGACATGAGTTTTCAGCTTTTGAATTGAACTTTGTCAGCCTTGCTTCATACCATAGTCTTCATGCAAAATTCTTCTCAAAGAAGTGCGAGAAATGGTTCAGTTCACAACTCTGCATTGGCCAACTAGAGCAGAAAATGTAACATTAGATTGAAGTGTCAGGAGAGCTGCTCACATGCCTCTCAGCCTGAAAAACACAAGACCTATCCGATAGGCCATTTACAAGTGATATTAAGTTTTTTTTTTTTAAATTGTTTAATTTTTTTAAATTATTAAATTTTTTAAATGTGAATAAATTTAGAACTGAATTTTAAAAAAGTACAACTCATTTCATTCGTATGTATGTGTATGTGGGTGTCAAAATTAAGAATAAAAATTGAAATTAGAAAAAGGTCGGGCTTTGTGAGCAAATCTCCTTCTCTCTTTTATACACATACTTACACTCCAGTTTGAAATTTTTACTAGACATTTCCTACAAAATAACTTCTTCAGTATTTACAATGAGCCCGTGAGAGCACTTTGAAATCAAATGAAAATATTTTAATTCGTGTGTTTAAAATTTGTTACAATACGTTTGGCTTCACCTCCTCTCCCATCACACTTTGGCAGATTCGTTGTATGCAGTAGTTTTATCTTTGTTAACAGTCATGTTCTATTGACTTGGCCATATTTTTTATTCACTCAAAATATAAAAAAAAAAAAAAAAAAACACACACACACACAATTTGGTCAAATTGCTGTGGCACATGTTTTAAAATGTTGCCTGGTCTATAGTTTTTTTTTTGTTTTCTTTCCTCTTTTTTACCACTTCGCAGCAATGTGAATTTTTGAACTTTTTCATGTTCTTGCTGCTTAAATAAATGCCAATCAAAGAAAATATAAAAACACACAGAATCCAGGCTTAATATTGGCACAACATCCTCAACAACTTGAATCTTCCTCTAAAGAAAGCAAACCACTAACTTTGGCTACCAACAGAGAACCTGCCTTGTGGGTTGCCCGGTTTATGTGCTCATGCTGGTGTGTATGGTGTGGCAGTTTAACTAACCAACAAAGACTTGTTCTTGTTTTTAACGCTGGATTTGTTTAAGTTAAGTTCTTATTAACGTTTGCAGCTAAACTTTAGCATGAAGAAGCAAAAAAAATAAAAAATCAAGATCAATACCACGAAAAAAAATCACAACCGAATAGTAGATGAGTAGGAAAATATGTTTCAAGAATGAAAAACAGGTTTTCTTCTCTTGGCAGTTCTTGTTGTTCTTTTCATTTTTCGGTCAGGGAGTTAGTTGTTACTGTTCTCAACTATTGTTGTTGTTGTCGTTATTGTGGAGCCTGTTTATGAGAAATTATTTCCTTATCTTTGTTTTTGTTGTTCCTGTCTAAAATAAACAAATAGTTCTTATGCAGTTTTGCTAGTAACCGTGTGTCTGCTTTAGTTTTCCTTCCCCCTTCTCTGTCTCACAGTGCTGTGTGTGTTTGAGTGTGTAACTCTAACCGTGTTACAGTTATTTTAGACTACATTTTAGTTAGTGAAAATTACTAAACGGGAACAGGTTTAGTTTCAAGTTTCAAGTTTCAAGAATTAACAGAATTTTATCTAGACCTAAAGAAAGAATGGATCATAATTTTAGTTTTCATAAAATCGATTACTTTTAAAAAAATAACTTTAAATCTTTTGTTTTGAACTAAAGTAAGCTTTTGAAAAAAAAAACACACTTTTTACTATGACCATGATTATGGGCCAATCTTTCTGACCTTAAAGAAACTAGGCCGAACGAACTTCGTCTGTCGGACTTCTCTCTGCTACCTGGACACCAAGAGAACTTTTACAGCATAACAAAGCCCAAGTCGTAGTACATAATTATTGGCACACTAAAGCTTAAGACACCGTAAAGCAACCCTGCCTAATATGTATTTTACCCAAAACGATTAATTCACAATAACAGAAATATAATCAAGAGTACTTCGTTATGCCGACAAATTACTGACTGTGATTTTGAAATTTAAATTTATTTACCATTTTTCGAAACAATTGTGCTGGTACCGTAACCCAGACGATCAAATCATTTAGAAATTTAAACCAGTTGATCGCTTGTGTTATGGAAACATTTCCTAAATATACAATTAGCACGTTACGTTACGTAGTAAAAAACATTATTTTTATAAACCAGTAATTCCAGCAATATTCAATTAAAATTATATTTTAATAATTAAAAACATACCTTCACTTTATTATGTTGCGTAGATACGAAATTTCAAGAGATTTCACCAGCTGTAAATATACATAAAAAAATATAATTAATAATATTTTTGTTAAGAAAAAAACCCTATTTACTTAAATACGAGTATTTAGCCTTATTACGAGTGTCGTTAACGTAATTGAATTTGCTAAAAGCAATATTGGTAATACCATTCAAATGTGCGATTAATTTATTTTTTTTTATTCATTTTAATAAAAGAAAAAAATTCACTAACACTATCACCCATGTTCTAACGAAAGCGTTTAAGTTTTGAAAACTAGACCGCGCGTCGTGCCTACACGACTTCATAGAAGAAATCGCAAAATTTAAGTTAAGCAAAAACTACAAAAAAAATTGCGGATGCAAGATGATGACTTTACGTCACGCAAGTTACATGTTTATGTTTTATATGTTGTCGAATTTCATCTATATTTAATTTTAATGCATTTCAAAAAAATGTGAAATATATTAAAGAGAGATTTAAGTGCTATTTTCATAAGACAGACAACTAAATCGTCTACACAATTTATAAGAAACACACTACAATGTTTGCAAAACTGGGAAGAAAAGCAAAAGAAAAATTTCCCCTACTAAAATTACAAAAAATTTCTGCTTTTAAACTTTTTGCAAAAGATTAAAAAAGACGGCTTTGGGTATGAAACAAAGAATTTTCATGACCATTAGAGACCAAAGTGCTAATCACTGAGCTACAGTCTTCTAATGAATGTAAAATAGGCCCGGTTCTTAGAGAAACGAAAACATGCAAAATATTTAGTTGTGCACAAATCTTTTCTTTATTTTTAAGCTGTCTACTCTAGTCTTATTCATGAATTTTAAATTACGTGGTAAAATTAAAGAAGAAAAAAAGCAGCTCAATAAATAATAAATATTTAAAATCGTTGCTCTGTAAATAATTAAGTCTATTACGCTAAAAAACGAGATTTTATCGATAAGTTTATAAAATGTAAAATTGATTTATATTTTTGTCCTATTTTTTTATTAATTCTGAAATAACAAATAACTATTGATTTAAATAGAATTAAGTAAATTTATTATCATTCATTGGCTTCACCCTCATCATTAAATAAAAAAAATCAGAATTCTGAAAAACCATTCCCTCACTTTTTTTTTTTTTGCTTTGCTTCGTAATGGAAGGAGAAGAGCAAGCGGATGCCGCAAGGAAAAAACAACAAAGATTTAATTTTTTTTATATATTTTTGTTTTATAGTTAAATAATTATTAAACATTTAAATCAGAGCATCAAACTAAATCGTTTTATTCACACATGAAAACCAAAGCAACCCACAACGCAACACAAGGCATTGAAACAACTCCAACGCGTCCTGCCTACCAACAAACAAACACATAAATAAATATTCTCAAACAACTTATATGATCATAATTAAGAATTGAAGTTGAATTTTGCTTTTTTTTATATTTTTATTCAAACAAAAAATTCTTAGGAAATAATCTACCTGAAACATTTTTTTCTTTAAATACAGAGACGAAGAACGGACAATTAAAATGAATTCCTGAAACAAAACAACAGCAAAAACAAAGCTTAAACTTATATCATTTCAAAAATTGCTTAACAAACAGCTGAAAAAGAAGCCATGAGGAGAGGAAGGAAGTCGTTAAAAATTATGTGAGCTAAGCAAACCCGCAAATAAAAGAATACGTTAAATAAAAAATAGATTGGGTAGTTGGAGTAGTTTTTAAAAAGAAATACACAAGTAGTAGGAGTAAGAGCAGGAGTATTCACACATCACAATGGGTCGTAACATATTAAATATATCGTGGTGTCTCTATATCACAATATATTTCCCCATGTAATAATAAACTCCATGTCCACTACATTTATTGAAACAAACAACTAAGTCGTCATCAGTTTGTCAGCTCTTTAATCAATTGTCTGTCTTTTATCACTTTAAAGCCTTTTTAAAAAAAAAAAAAAGTAGTGGATCTTCTTCGGTGTAAAAAATGTACTTTCTGCTTAATCTTTAGCATTCAGAGCTTTAGCTTTTTGTTTTAAAATCCTGCTTAATTATCACAAATTTAAAGGCAAAAAGCAGTCATTTAATTAACTCTTTTTTTTTAATAAAGAAATGATTTTAAAAAAATCAATAAAGATATTCTCGTCATCAACGCATTGAGTAACGCACACTCAGGGGCTATTAGTGACAAATTTACAAGTGATAATGAATGACTTGAAGCCAAAGAAAAAAAATTTTAATTAAAAAAAAAATGCAAAAATTTTTAAAGAAGCAAAGATTAAAAACAAACAAAAAATATTATGCAGCCACATATAATTAAGAAAACATTATTTAAACATATTAAAAATGAAGCCGTGTAAATATAAATTTCATTGACAATAATTACAAGAAATTATGGGCTGAAAATTCCTTTTGTCAAAAAAAAAAAAAAAAAAAAAACATGTGCTCCTTTAACACAAATTAAAAAAAAAATAAATAAATAAATACTAAATACCACCTTTACAGATCTGCTGGCAAATGCGGTAAAATTTTATTGATCTCAAATGGAACTTAAATGATTGTATCTTTTTATGAGAAGAAATTCGAGATGAATAAAAGCAGGAAAAAAAGGTTGCAAAATGCAAAAATACATACAGCAGTAGAGAAGTGAAACAACAAAAATATTCACTTAAAAACCAATATTTTTTTTTTTTGGTGGCAAACTAAATTGTTCTACCGCAAAATGTACACAAATTCTTCGGTATGTTATTTACCTAATAAACGAGGGTAAACATAAAAATTAATTTCTGCAAGAATTACTTGAGTTTTTACATAAAATATAGAAAAAAAATTTCTACAAGAAAAGGAAATAATTTTTTACAAAAACAAGTTTCTACAGAACAAGTTTATATAAAAAAAAGAAATTAAAATGGCTATTTTATTAAGCCTGAGGTCGGTCTTATTTTATAAATTATTTATGGAAATTAAAAAAAAAAAAATTTTAAATAGTCTAGACGACCTACCCTTTAAAATGATATGTGTCCCATCCCGTAATCTTTGTGAGAAGTCAACGTATTTATGCATATTTGTACCCATGCACTTACATTTCTCCTAAACATATTTAGAAATATTTAATGACGTAAGATGTATTTGATAAATAGATATGCCATAAACACTAAAAAGATATAAAAACGTAACGGGTTACGTTAAAACATATTTAAATCGGCAGATTTATCTTCACTCACTTAAATTATACTAGCGACAGTATGGTACTTCGCTGACGAAGTCGCGAGTTAAATGCTGGTACAAAATATTTTAACAAAAAAAAAAAAAATTTTAAAATAAAATTTCCACAAAACCAATTTTACAAATAAAAAATTATAGAAAAAAAAAAATAAAAAAACACTTTTACACAAAAAAATGTTCTACAAAAAATTTATTCGAAAAATTTTAACAAAACGAATGTATAAAAAATTATTATAAAATTTTTTTTTTATATATTTTACATAAAGAGTGCATAATTTAAAAAAAAATTATACAAAACTTTGTAATTTAATTATCGATCTTTATAAATTTTTAATTATAAATATTATTAATTATAAAAATTAAAATATTAAGATTTTAAGCTTGAATAATATTTATAATTAAAAAAAATTATACAAAAAAAATTTTATACAGAACAAAATTTTATATAAAAATATTTTTTTAAACAAAAAATTTTAACAAAAAAATTTCTACGGAGCAAGTTTACATAAAAAATATATAAAAAAAATTATTCGAAAAATTTTAACAAGCAAATTTATAAAAAACAATTATAAAAAATTTTTTTTTACGTATTTTACATAAAACAAATTTAAAAAAAAATTTATATGTAAGACAAAAAAATTTTATATTTCATTTCATTTATTTATTTACAATAACCTAGACTGTTCTACTAACAAATTATACGAAAATTTTATTTTTACTTATTTAATAAAAAAAAAAAAATTTATGAAAAAGAGAGGATTACAAAACGTTGATAATTTTAAAAAGTAATAGAAATTCATATGATATTTTCATTGGCCGTAAAGAATTACAACCTAATGCTAAGAGCACACACAATTGGGATGTCCTAGCAGCGATGCCAACTTGGTGCTTTTGACACAATTTGTGATTATTTTCGTTGGCCTAAAATGCCAAAATAAAAATAAGCACTAAGATATTTGCAGTTAGTGCATTTTTCCAATAAATTCTGATTTTATGTTATTTTTACAACTAAACTGAACATATTTTTTCAATGTAAAACTTTAAATGCCACCAATTGTTTTGATATCTTGATTTATATCAGTATTTTTTGTGATTTGGCACCCCTTTTTTCAGGAAGTGTACAGATTATGAGAAACAAAAACTAACTTAACTGGCTTACAAATTTAGATGGATCTTCATTTTCAAAAATCGTCTAGTATTTGTTTAAGCTTTTGACCGAAAAAATTGTTATAGGCTTTTTCCTTCCAAAAAGTTGGTATCACTGCTAGTTTAAGTGAAAAAAAAAAATTAATAAGTATTGCTGAAAATTTAAAAAAAGTTTTTTTTTGGAATAAAACTGCAGTAATACGTAAAATACATAAAACTGGAAACTGCATGATTTAAAAAAATGCTATTTGGCATCATTAAATTCCAGAGTTGATATTCTGGTAGATAAAATTGTATTAAGAGAAAATTTTTCTCACAACTAGCTGCTACGGTAAATCGGCAGTCTAACAGCTGCTAAATTTTTATTTTGAATAAGGCTGCCAGTTTTTATAATGGAGCCGTGTATCCCTAAAATCAAATGAATTGCCTCGATTTCAATAAAATGCATTATAAAATTGTTTTTATTGCTGCCTGATTAATTAATTCTGGTGTCATCTAAATCAAGCTTTTGAAGCTTATCTAGAGATTACTTGTACTTGCTTTATTATTGCCCACTAAAATTGTATTTATTTAAAATTTTTAATACAACCCTCGTAACAATAAACCTCACCATAATCAAAAATAACAAACAGATCAATATTTTAAAAAAGTTTTATAACAAAATAACAGCAAGAAAACACACACAAAAGAAGAAACAATTTTTTAAATGGATTTCATTTAAGGAAGCACCGAATAAAAAAAATTGTATTGATCTTTTTGGAAATATTGAAAATTTAAAGTGAAATTCAAACACAACAACAACAAAAATTGTTACTAATATGGCCATTTCTATAACGTTTTCTTATTAAAATGTTACTGTATGTGAAAAAGTCTTTTAGCTTTAGCCTTTTTAGAAGTAGAATGAATTTATCTTGATATTTCTTTAAGCGGTAGTTTTTTTTTTTTTGTTTGTTTGTTTGTTAATACTCTTTTAGTGTAGAAATATTTATTTAAAATTTGATTTTTGGTTATTGCAAACTAAACTGAGAATCTTTGGTAAAATAATATTAAACGCCGCCTAATTTGACTGCCTGCTTGGTTTGCCTGATGACCCAAAACTAAAAAATTTTTACAGCAGAATTAAAAAAAAATTAATAAAACAACACAAAGACAAAAGCAAGAGATACAGATACAGATTATGGTGGCTATTCAAAATTCTTAGAATTAGTTAACCGAATCATGATCGATGGCATTTTTTTTTTTATTTTGTGTTTAGCTTTAAAAAAAAAATACACAAACAAAAATAAAATAAGTTGGAAGATGTTGAAAGCTTTTGACTTCACTGGGCTTAAGTTATTCAGATTTGGGAAAAGGGTTTTGGTATTTAAAATTTAATGTTTTTACGGAAATAAGCAAAATAATTTTGTGTGGTAAAAAAGTATTAATTCATATACTTTTATTTTCCAGCTCTGTTTATATGATCTACTAGAGACTCCAAAAACCCCTACTATTTACAAGACAGGTAGACTTAAATCATAGAAAGGACTCAAGATGTAATTAGTTCTTCTCTAACCTTTCTCTAACCTTTCTAATCGCTGAGTACAAAATATGAAAGAAAGAAATAGAAAAATTGAAAGTGACAATTACAATGTTATGAAAATGTGGAAATGGATTAAAAATGTATAATTAGCACAAATGCTAATTCATTTTGCTGTTTACACTCACATAAAATTTTGCCTTCTTCAATTACATAAAAAAAGATTAATTTCTTAAAAAAAAAAATTGAAATTCAATTTCGTTTTCATTTTCATTTGATATTTCAGAAGAGACCACCCATAAAGTTTGCCAGCAGCAACATAAAAATTATTTTATTATTATTCAAGCATCGATTAACCAACACATCTCAAAGGCAAGGCGACTTCATAATGCTGATGGCGACTGTATTTATGAAATAAACATCCCCTTTTTTTTAATTGTCAAATTCAAATTCTAAAACACTTGAAAATATGTCGCAAATTTGTGCTATGAAACGAAAAAAAAAGATAAAAAGAAAAAAATTTTTTTTTAAATCAGTTTGGCTGATTTTTAAAGAATTTTTAAAGAAATATTTATAATACAATGTATAAAAAATAACAAACTTCTGATCGCTGATTTTGGCAGTGGGAAAAAAGAGTCCACGTGGATTAGAAGTTTTCTCTTTTTTCAAACGTTAATTGTGAATTGGCGTAGGTAACAATGCACATCTCCCATTTAAGTTTATGAAATATTTAGCAAACTTGCGTAAAACACTACGAAGAATATTTAGGTGGGACTTTTTTTAACTTCTCTTTAAATATAAATATGTATGTAATTATAATAGTACTAAATACATTTGTAACGACAACAAAAAATTATTATTGCGTCATATACAAATTTTAACACAAATCTCCCCCTGCCCCCCATGCCAGAACACTCACAACAAATCATTTGAAATTTGTAAATGTTTTACGAGTCTATTTAAATTTCATTTGTATGAAACTAAAAGAAAAAAATTAAAAAGGGGGGAAACATTGTGACGCAGTAAAGTTAAGCTTCGTAGGAAAATAAAAGTTTACTATTTTACACTCACAAAAAACCTTCAGTAGACAAATGAAAATTATATTAAACAAGATTAAATTTAAATGAACACTTTTATTTAAAAATAAGCATGAATGAAGGAATTTTTGTTTTAAATTAATTTATCAATAACTAAAAATAAGAAATTAAAACTAATTTTTTGTTTCAAACCAAACTTATTTTAAACCTAAATAAATCTGTGAAACTTTAATCAAAAATTTATAAGGCGGTTAGTATAAAATTAAGTCAACGCTATTAGCTGACAACAATTACACAAATCGAGAGAAAATTTTCTCAAAACTAAAACATATTTAAGGAGTTTAACGTACGTTATGTTATAAAGCTTTAAGTCCAATCGCTATCATGTACATTTTTTTGTGTATCGATTCATTCTTTCCAATAGTAAACCCAGAAAGGTGGTATTTGCAACGATTCATGATTTGAAAAGAGCATTAAACTAGCATACTTGAAAGCCCTACATCACGGGAAGCATGTGTATTGTTTTACAACAAAAAGTGTTTGCAAGCCCTTTCAAGTATGCTTGTGTGTTGCTCCAGTTACCAAAGGATGTGGTATTAAGGGTGATGATACGACTCTTGTTGGTTGTTTGAAGCTACGGCCCAAAAACCAAGATACCACAAAGTACCTCTCTAATAATTTTAATTTCTGTATTGACATCATTGAAATGCAATTATAATAGTTGGAAGGAGTGTAGGTAGTTTGTTTTATTTTTCAGTAAATTTAGCTTTACTTTGGGTTTGTATGTAATACCAAGAGCTTTTCTAAAAGAAAACTGAGGGTGATTAAGAAAAATCTAAGCACGCCAGCTCTCTAAAGCACTTTAAGGTCAGTTAGTTATCAAATTCAAAAGGGAAAGATATAAAGTTAAAACTGGGAGACCTGTGTATTTATTTATTATTATTATTTTGTATTCAATTACATTACACATACACATGCACATACCTACACATTTACGTTAAGAAACTGTTTTACAAATGAGTCATTGCGATGAGTATCAGGAACTCTGTTTTCCAATTTAATTCCTTCAACTTTATTAACGAGGGTAGAAAAAAGCAGGGGAAAGATGTTACAAGGTTTGCAGTTAAGTTACTGTTGGCAAATGACGTTCTTTCTTTTTTGCTCAATTTTGTTTTTGTTGGTTAATACGCAACAACGCAGAAAAAATATAATTCTCAACAAACTACGAGTACAGCAGATTTGTAGTGTTTTCTGCTCAAACATCACGTGCTGCAACAAAACTTACAGCCAAGCCAGCCAGCCAGTCAAACATGTGGACAAACAAAAAATAACAAAACGTAGCCGGCGTTAATCCTTTGTTATGGGTATTTTTGTTGAACTTCTCTTTCAGCCTGTAGTCAATAGCACTTTGAAATGAGAAAATTACTTTAAAATTGTATTTTTATGATAATTTATTTAATTTTTTTTATGATGATGATTTTCTTCTTGGAACGACAGCGTACATAAGTTTTTTAATGTCCCGCTATATAATTAAGAAACATATTTAAGTGTGTATTTTGTATATTGCAGAGCTAGCAATGGAATGGAATGACTCTGCAGACAGTTGGTAGTCTGTCTCTCTCGGCGGGTTTTTTTTTAGGTAACAGGGGAAAGACAAGGAGAGAGGGGGTTTTATTAAATTAAAATGTATATGCACACAATTCCTAAATTTTGCAATTAGACAATTTAATAAAACCTACTTGTTGTTAGAATTTGTTAAACTTTTTTCTTTTGTTTCAAGAAAAAATTGAAAACACGTTGTTCTTCTTTTCTTACAAAATCTATAAAGCGTTAAAATTAAAATAAAAATCATTTACTTCAATAATGTCATGATTAAATAAACTAATTTTACAGTAGAGCCATTTAAAGTTTATTAGTACTCTTATGGGAAAGTTTTAAATAGTTTATGGTAATTGGGAATTGAAAATAAAACCCATTTGTTGTGAAAATACTCAAAACCAGTGCGTTGTACGAAATTCGTCATGCATGGCGTATAGAGTGTCCCTATTTTTTAGCCTTGGAAGTATTTTAATAAATAATTTTTTTTATTATTATTTTAACAAATGTCTTTTTAATTTAAAACAAACAATATTAATTTGTATGTCCGTTAAAATATACAATTAAATAATAAAATGTTTATAAGTTTTTTGTTAATATTTTTTACCTTTCAATTATAACAATTTTTTAAAATATATGTGGTCACCCTATCACATGTAAACAAAAATTAAATTAAAAACGAATTTATTTTAAATTGTAAACTGAAAAAAAAGGATGAAATTATTACAAAAGAAGTTAACAAAATGAAATGGATAATGAAATTAAATTTATGTATATCGCAAGTTTAAATTAAAGAAATGAAATCTGACAAAACGTTGTAATGATACAGTATAGGGTGCATTTTTTAAAATTGACTAATTTTAGTTATATAAAAATACATCATATTTTCTAGTAGTCAGCAACAGACCGCATGCTCCCCACACTGTGATACTATTGCCGGCATATCATTTTGCCTTTAAAATTTTTCAAGGTAATCAGCTGCCGGCCGACTTCAGAAACATGCATTTTTTCAAATTACTCAATAAAACTTTCTGCCGAATACTGGAAGAAGACTCAATAATGACTCTATAACGACTACAGGAAATCATACAAATTTGATTGTGCCTAATAGCGACACCAATAAAAATATATCTTTCGCTAATTTTTATAAATCGAAGACATTACGGTTGTCGAAGTCGTTCTAAAAACGAAGAAATGTGGCAACGCTGCACATATATTTTGTTTTGATGCTCTCGAGTTTCGACTTCAATTTTGTCAACCGTAATAAGGCCTATTACTGAAATTTTTTTCCATCTAACTCATTCAAAACAAACACTTCAGCTGATTTTGCACAACTCCTTTGGAATAGGAAGTTAATATACATATTATTTAGCCAAAAATAATTTTTTATAAATATAAATTTTGATATTCCTATTTATTTGTGTTATAAAAACAAAAATAACAACTACGGGGACATGTCGAACTTAGGAACGTTTGCACAGTTACCTTATTGTGTGTAGCGGGTCATAAAGGGCATGTGGAGAATGAAATGGGGGACTACTACGCAAAAAAGAAGAAACAAAGTCTACCAGACTGCAAGAGGGCCGAGCGCATTAGGGCAGAGATTGTTTTAAAACTCAGCAGAAATAACATAAAACTCTACGTGGAGCTACTTACGGGCCATTGTAGACTTAACTATGCGAACATTTTCTGTGCGAATGCCCAGCGATGGCAAGACACAGAATTACCTGCTTAGGCAGTGGAACACTGGTCCCACGAAACCTCAACATGATTACTCCTACAACAATTATGAGATTCGTAAGGAGTTGGGCTGCACAATAGATGTTAAAGGTCGCGGTGCGATTATAGCTCATAATGATAACAATTATAATAGGAGCGTTTACCATAGAGTACCAGAAAATTTACACGAAAAGGAGTTAGCACAAGTTATGTTCTACAGTGCGTTATTTTTAAAGGCAATAATAGGACACTGTTTTAAAATTGAGTATTAAAATCATTCAAATCGATCGTATCCCTTGACATGCCTGAATAACGTTCTTTACATTTTTAAGGTTATACTATGTACTGAGACTCAAACCCCCCTGATGGCCAGTACACTACCCGCCACTAATCTACGACACTTTCTTCAAGGCATTTAAATTTGTGGTCTTCCTTTACATGTTCGCTTACCTCAATGACTGGTTTGTATGAAATGATATTCTTTATTTTATTTCATACACTATAATTAAATATTATTTTAAGAAATCACTATCACCACTTTCAATTTACCAAAAATTAATCTTTAACCAAATCGCAATTAGAATTCAATTCACCTAATGCACTCAATTGCGCAAAGAATTTACAATTACTTCCGCAATGTCCATATAAGACCACTTTTAACAGATTACTGCCTAAAATCCTAAAGAATGTGCTATTTATTATTAAACTCTTTAATATGCACATACACATGTTGTTAGGTATAACGGTTCTTTGTACTCCACTATAGTACATACAAGCAAAAAATTATCATAAAAGAGAGTAAAACAAGATAATAATGATGTAAACTTATTATAACAACGAATAGTAACAAAAAACTTATGAAAGAGAATGAAAAAATTAAATAAATATAAACAATACATTTCTACATATGTATGTATGTATGTATGTGTAGTAAAGCCAAGCACAAGTTTATTAGACGATTGGTTATAAAAAAAGAACAATAATAATTTCCTCATCAATAACTTTAACGCTCTTTCTGTGAGAGTAACTGCATTTGGAATTATTTATTACTAAAAAATATTTAAGAGAAAATAAATATTTAATAAAATGTAGGTATAAGAAGAGTGAAGAATTTATGATGACAACGCAGGATTAAGAAAAAAAAGTCATTTAACAAAACCAAATCTCCATGCATACACACATACATATGTTTTACACTTTATAATAATAGTGATCGTAAGAAGCAAGCATGACTGGATGCTCATAAGGAGACGAATGCATACTCAGCAGAAATATTTGCAATTATACAAAACGACAAAAAAAAAACTAACTTTTTTTATGTGTAGAAAATACGAAATTAAAACTAACGAATAATACCCATCATCATCACTATTGTGCTAAGGAGTAGCAAAGAAACAAAATTAAATGCAATAACAAACAAAAGAAAATAATTTTGTTGGTCATGATGATTAAACAGTAATGTCAATTAATTTAAAAGAAATAAAAGCGTCACACTAAATAGTTATTAAAGGTAAATTGAAAACCAATTTATGTATAGATAGAGGAACCTATTTAATATTACATAATTAATGAAATAATGTTTTTTTACTATTCTGTAAACCGAATCTTAAAACTTGTTAAGCGAAAATTGGGAGTAAATTTTAGAAGGTATCTACCATGGCAGAAAAGAAAAAAATATTAAAATTACTTTCTCTAGGTGTGTTATAATCTGCGTTTCCAGGTTAGCCTTTTTTATTTGAGTTTTTCTTCTGATATTTAACCTTGAAATTTAGCCTCTGGCTTGGCTATCTTTTATTGGTTTTTCTTCACTAAAAAATTGTGAATAATATCACATAAGAATTAAAAATTTCAGAGGCTAATAACTGGGAAAATAAGGGCTTAAACGAAAAAATCTTCTTAAAATTAAATTTTCTATTGTGAAAAATTTAAATAATAATTACATGGAACCTATGAAAATTTTAATGCCTCAAAAATTCGGAAAATACTAATTTGCCCCAGAAATTCTACTTTTTTTTCTATCACCTGTGATATCTTTTTTTTTTTTTTTATTTAAAACCAAATTCATAAAAAATATTTTTGTTTAATAAGGGCTTATTAGCACATTTTCTATGGGAAATTTGTTTAATAAGCGCTTGTTAAATAAAAATATTTTTTATGAAATTGACTGTTAGTTTATAAATATGTATGTGTTTTTGTAGTTTAAGCGTTTGATCATATTCTATAAAATAATTTAATAAATATTGTCTTCATAAAAAATTTATAAATACTTTTAAAAATACTACATAAATACCTATGTAGGTATGTTTTTTAAAATTTGATATGGATGTACTTGTAAAAGAGATCACGAGCAACAATTTATTTATTTATAAGTAGGTACAACTTATTCCAATAACTGACATTTTTCTTGAAAATTTCTTAGGCGAATAAAATAAACCAAACATTTTTTTATTTTGCTTTAATTTTATATAAGAAATACCAAGTAGCTACATACTGACAATGAAAAAACATTTTCCATGTACTACAAGTGCAGCATAAAATTTTTAGTTGTTGCTAAGAAAAAAATTTTTAACTCAAAATTTATACAAAAACATAAAAAAAAAATTCTTCTATTAAAATAGTTAATAGCTTTCGTACACCAAAGTTTGAAAATTAATTAGTAACACCTAAATAACTTCATACATACACAAATGTACCTGAATACCTTTTCCTTATACAAATCGTTGGGAATAAGTTTGAAATTATAATTTATTAGTTCTGCAATAAAATAAAACCACCAAACAATAAAAAAAAAAAAAGAAATTAAAACATACTTTTTTTTTGTATCAAAAAAAAAAAAAAAAAAAACACTTCCTGGCCGCGTTTTGTTAATATTGCAAGCACACAGAAAAATATTTTTTGCATTACAAACATGTATTCATACATACCCACATACAAACGCATTCAATTCAACTCCAACTATAGTTCAAGATCATAATGATGACAGTTACGGGAGATGATTAAAATGACGCACCCACTATTTTCAAGTTTAATTTTACGATTCTCCTTCATTTCTTTTGCACACAAAAAACATTAAGCATCGTCAAAATTGCTTATTTTGTTTTAATTTTTTATTTTGCAACGGTACATTTTGAGTTTTGGTTTTTTTTTCTCACTTATTTACTTGTTGAAAAATAAATGTTATGATTGGGCTATTCGCCTTAAAACGGCTATTGCAAAAGAATTCTAAAAACATTTAACACAAGTCAATTATTTATATTTACACTACACTTCTATCTACCGTTACAATTTTTGATTTTAGTTCACACAAAAAAAAATTAAGAAAAACTTAGCCGTCATACGCAACCATCGCTGTCGAAGGCGCGCGCACAAGTGATTCCTTTTTCTTCAAGAAGAATAAAGAAGAAACTGATTTAAACAATTATGTTTGAAAACAGCCTGTTTTATCATGCGGCTATTTCACCACTTCGTGGTGAGTTTTCATGCATTGACGCAAGCGTGCAAATTTTGTTTTTCTTGGTTTTACAACATGTTGCCACTTTAGGAATCATAATTTGTAATGTTTTGTGGGCTAGTACATATGCAATTGGGTAGTTTAAAAAAATTTAATAAATTCTTAATTGTGCTTTGGATACCAAAAGTCATTGCTAATTTAAAATAATGCTTTCAGTGCTGCCAACAATGTTATTTTCACTGAAATATATTTATGAAACATTCTTATATTGGATGATAAAATAAATATGTATTTTATAAATAAATAACAACAACAAAAAAATGTTAAGTCAGTTTTAATTTTTATAATCCTTAAATATATTTTTTAATCCAGTTACTGATTTTTGAAATTTTCCATAATTTCAGCAGAAAAATTTGCAACAGTTTAATATTGTTAAAATTTTATTTTATTCCATTACATTGTCTATTACACAATTCATTTAAAAATATCCTCACTTTAGTGACTTGAATACGTTTACATTGTCAAATCTGGCAGCTATAGCTGGCCATTTTGGATTTTCAACAATACAAAAACAAACATTCAGTTATTTTGCATTCTCTCTCTTTAAGTGTTTGTCTCTATGACAACAACAACATCAAAATACCTAAGAAAACATCCAACTCTGTCGATCCAGCCAAACACTCACAACATCAAGCATCGAACCAAGCAAGCAGAAACCCACTTGATCTGAGATTTGTAAATAAATGTAAAGTTGTTCAAAGCAAATCCAAGGCGAATTCATACACGGTGATTTGTCAAAGTTGTGTATGGTCGAATTCTATGAACCAGAGATATCTTTTTTTGACAAATGACAAATAGTTTAAACATGGAGATACTTTTTCGTGTGCTTTCTGCCTTGTAAGTTACCAAAACCTAATTCCGTGAACAAGGTGCTCATTGAATCAACCTTCTCTGTCGCTACATTAATGTTAGTTGAAAAAGGCGAATAATAAAGACGACAGATACTACCTATGTAGTGATATATTGTAAAGAATGCAGTTAGTCAAAATCAAGACTTTAATAAAAAAATATTATTTTTAATAAGTCAAGATAAAAATCCACTGCTTATAGTTATCCAGACATATAACCTCATAAGTTCTAAGCAAAACGAGCAATACTTGATTGAAATCGGTGCACATTTTTTGATTTTATTCAAATTAAAGTCAATCTATCACACTGTTATGCGGGGCTTATACTACAAGTGTTAAGATTTTCATTGGATTTTGTCATCTGTGTTTCTTATTCCTCTGTTTGTGTGCAAAAATCCAGCTCTGATACAATGAAAAATATAAGCATTTAGAAAGTTTTCTAAGAATAGTGAGTTCCTAACTACAATCCGAGACTCCTTACGAATCTCGTATTTGGTGTAATACTAATCTTGCCTAGATCTTCTGGGACCAATGCCCCACTACCTAATCAGTTTTTTCAGGAGTCGTCTTGTACCACACCAATTTTACTCTTGTGATAGTTAAGTCTACAACGTAATGCGCTCGGGGTTGATGAGTCTCTTCGACTGCCGCATGCCCACTTCGGCCCTCCAGCAGTCTTGTAGACTTCGTTTCTACTTCTTGCGTAGAAGGCCACTAGTGAAGTTGTTGCTTACCCCGCAGAATGGCTCTTGACCTATGAAGGGGGTATCCGCGCCCTTTTTAGCTAGATAGTCCGCCATTTCATTGCCCACATGCCTTTCCTGACCCGACATCCACAATAAGGTAGCCGTGTTTCTCTCTGCCAAAGCATTGAGAAGTTCATGGCAGTCCCAGAGCAATCTTGATCGAAAGGAATAGCATCCTGGTTAATTAGAAGATGATATTGTTGTGAAATTGACCAAAGGGGTAACATGATTCAACGGCATGCATATTTTGAAAATTTTCTTTAAACGTTAGAAAAGGGTTACCATGATTATGTTAATTAAATTACATATGCACACATACATGCTAAAAGGGATGAAAAGCTTTTATTGTGCACATACACATACCTATACGCACGCACACACATTCTAAAGATGCATATGAAACTTTTACATCGGTATTCAAAGAAAATTAATGTAGACTTGAAGTGGATTTTAAAAGAAATTTATATGAAGGGAAAAATTAGTTTTTATTTTGATTAAATGCAGATCATGCAACATTTTAGAACAAAAAATAAATGACATTGAATTGATTTCTTTTAACATAAACAACTACAGAGATTTCAATTATCAGAAATGGACTGTACGTCGCATTCGGTATTAAATAAAATCGTTTGAAATTTTATTGTTTTTGTGTGAAATAATTTGAAAATTGCAATGCAAATCGAAATGAAATCCTAAAAACCTTTCAGATATTAACTGAAATTAATTTTTGTTTTCTTGAACTTATAAGCTTTTTCTAAAATTCAATGGAAAGTAGAACGTAAGCATGTTAAAAGGTATCGTATCAGAAGGCATTTAGAAAGCTCACTGGGTACAGTCTATGGTTTTTGGTTTTTTATGGTTTATTTCCCAAACATATTAGCAAACACAATTTTAAGACAGTAACCAACCACTATTTTTTTAATGTCCTTCTTTACAATTAATCAATCTTTTTAAAAAGAGAATCATATACTCATACACATACATATGCATATTTTCTTATATTGAATTTACTGTAACAAATTAAAAGTATTAAGATTAACGAGTTTGTTTTTTTTTCTCTATTCAAAATAAGAAGAAAATCCAGTTTTGTGTTTTGCTTTTCCTGAAATCCTCCCCTGAAGTAACCTTGGAAAATTTGCTAAATATTCACACCTTTTTGTTGTGATGTCAGTTGGGTATGGAATTTTTTTTTTTTTTTTTTTTGTAAAACGTTTCTTTCTTTTGTTTTTAATAGAGAGAAAAGAGTGGATATTTTGATTTAGTTGTTCTTTGGAATTATTTTGAAAGGTTCTTATGCCAGCAAACGTATGACATGACATGTTGTTCACCTTGATGTTTTGTTGTTGTTACCGTTAACATGTTAGAGCATGTTTGATCCTTTTGGTGCTGGTATTTTTTATTAGATTTTTTTCTTTATTTAAAAGCCTATAAAATTATTTTTTATTGCTTCATGCAATTTTTTTTCTTTTCTTTTTGAACGTGTCTTATCGATCGTAAAATTTTTTTTTATGACAAACAAGATTATTGTCTTTTAATTGAAATAATTTGGAATGCCTGGCGCTCCAATAGGCAACTATAAGTATGCTTTAATGGTAACGCTGTGACATTTCAGCAAATAAAAGTGGACATTTATTGTTACAGAAATATTTATATTAACAAAACAAAATAATAACAAAATATTAATCTTTATTTGTGTTTAATTTCAGAAATCGTGTTGGGTTTTATTAAATTTATTCTTTTACTCATGATATTCACATGAGTTCAGTACAATAAGTACCGAAGGGGATAGTATATCTATATGGACCATTTTATCAGACGCTACTCTGAGTCCTCAGTAGATTACTCCCAATTTTTTTTTTTGGAAACATTTTCTGGAATTAAGCACAAATAAAAATTTATATTTTGTTAAACTTTTAAATTCCAAGTAAAATTATTACAAAAGACAAAATAATTTTTATTTACAAAAGAAATTATTTTTTTTTTTTTATAAAAATAAGTGTGCCCTAGTGAACTATACCAAATATTTTAGGCACAATACTTCCCTCACTAAAAGTAATTTTTTTGTATTTTTGAACCGTACATGGACCAGCCTATAAAGAATATATATTCTGAATCTTTATTAATAGAGGAGTGATATCCGTCTGTCGTACGTGAAGGTGTTGAAATCACCTTTTAGAAGTCTCTAGGTTACCTAGAAATAATAATTGTCAGTTGTTGACGCTTTCAGATTGTTATTGAAATTCAGCTCGATCGGTCCATAAATAGGGAAACCGGAACTAAATCTACTTTTGCAACATTTTTCTAGATGGGGTTTTTGTCTTAAATGCAAAACGGGTGAAAAAATGTGCTATGCAGAAATGACGGTCAAAATATCTGTGCAAAAACTCAAAACAATCGGTCCACAAATAGCCGAGAAAAAATAAGAAATACAGCGATTTTTAAATTTTTTTTTGCGATTTCTGTTTTGTTTTATTATTATTATTTAATATTAGAAATTAATTCTAAGATTAAATTTTTTTAGCGAGCGCGAATGACTTTAATTTAGGCAGGAATCGAACCTGTTTTGATTTTTATGTGCGAAATATGTGTGCACACACTACTATTAACCAAAGCAAAATTACAATCCAATGCAGTCACCTTTATGAATTCACCGGCATGATTCGCTCCGCTTATTAGCTTTTTAACAAAACAAACAAAATTCACGGCACTAAAACCAATTTCGACACTTGAATTATATTACTCTGGCAAGCCTGATAGATTAAAAATTTCTATAATTTTATGTGTTAAAAAGGAAAACAAGAAAGAAAGTTTTAGTTAATAAAGCCTGCACAACATAGTCCTGGTTTTTCTTTTAAAAAACATTTTAAATGAAATAAAAAAAAGAATTGTGCAGCTTGTGGCAAATGTATGTTTAAGTGGCCTACAACTGCAATATGCAGCACGAGACAATAACAGCCGAAGTAATTAAACCACCAAGTTGCCAATTGATTACAAAAAAACATTAAAAAAAAGTATAAAAATAAAATGTAGCAGGTCCTTTTTTTCTTTATAACTAACTGAAGACCAAACCATACACGTACTAATGCAAAAGTGTTGGAACGTCTTTAAAACATACACAAACACACCTGGACATAGTGGCGGCATTTATTGAAACGCACACATACAGGCACTCATACATAAACCAATCATTAACAATAATGATTAAGAAAACAAATGCTGCTTTCCAGCAGCACCAGTTAAAAATTTAGCTTGTGCTAAAGAAAAGATGTACAAAAAAACAAACTAAGGCAGGTGATCTTTTACAACAAACATTTTTATGGTGGAGAATGCATACGAGTATTCAGTCAGTTATAATGTTGTCTTATTATTGAGTCTGAATGTTACTTGCAAGAGGAACAGCTTGTAAATGATTTTCTTAACCGGGTGTTTCTTACATTAAACATTGGTAAGATATACATATATACAAATTAGCCATAGCACACGAGTATGTATTCTTGATTAAAGCTTGTATATAGAATCCATACAGGTACTTGTCAGGATAATGTGTTGCAACTGAAGTTTTTGTATGACGACTGACTAAACATAAATAAAACCGAGTTTGCAAATGTAAAGAAATTTTTTGCAGAATAGAGCAAGAAAATAGCACCAACTGAATGAGAGAACTGTAAAAATCGAATTTTTAGTTGATTGATTAAACATTTTTGTGTATAATCATTCAAGAAACACAAATCCACAATTTGATTAAAAATCATTCATTAAATCATGTTCGAGGCACAATTAGAAACAGATTGTTTTTTTATGCTGTTCAATAGGATTGAATTTAAAAATCAAATCTCAACCACAGGCATATGTTTTGATTAAAATATGCAACAATACAAAGCCGTATTTCAATACAAATGCCCACAAACAAAAAAAAACCACTAATATTTTACTACGCACTTGTTTACTCAAACGTGTGTGATTGTTTCTTTAATACTTTTTTGCATATTTGTGTTTTTGAACTTTTGCATTTTACTTTTTACATTCAATCCTGTCGAACTGCATAAAAACCAATCAGTTTTTAATTGTGCCTGTAACATGATTTAATCAAATGTGGTGCATAATTTTTTGTGTGTTGAATAAATCACATACATACGTCGGTTTCAGATTTCTGATATGAAATTGGATTAATGGGTTTCTAAGATTTTCTTAAGACTTACAGTCTTAATCAAAAACAATACTAACAACAGTTTTCAGGGATGGGAGTAAGACCATGTGAATGCCTCATTTACCAAATCGTTTAACTAAAGAAAAATTTAGCGGCAAGCAATATCGATGGATATGCAAATTGCTATTATTCATTTCCGGCGAAATTATCTTATTATTTTGAATTGTTTCATTTAATTGTGAATTAAAAATAGTCTATTGGGAATGAATTGTGTTGGTGATAAGAAAAAACTTTTTTTAACATTAAAATAAATTTTAAATAAACAAAAAGGAAATTAATTTTCAATAAATAAAACGAAATTATTTTCAAAAAATAAAAAAAAAATAAGCTAAAAACCATTTTATTTTTGCAAAATTTTGTATTTCTTTTACATTTTTGATCTTTCTTTTGCTTCCGCGCAAAAAATAATTCCCATAATTGCGAAACGGAATAAATAATTTGACTCAATTTTCAATGAATATATACAGTTAGAAGTGCTTTGATATTAAAATTTAATAAAATTCAGAAAATGCAGTTAATCGATCCATATATTCCATAATAACTGAAATCCTAACGGAAGCAATGATGTGCCAAAATCGTATAAATGCAATCGAAATAATAACTTTTAGAACTTTCAAAATTGTTGTCCTTCCTCTATAATAACATAATTAAACTTAAGCAGTTTTTCCATATTGCCTCAAATTTTACGTTACTGTGCTGTTTTTCTGTTCTTATCTGTACATGTCTATTCATTTCTTTTTTAATACGCTTATATACTCGTATATGAACTTCAGTTAATTCTTTAAAAAAATATTCCTTCTTGTATTTAAATTTTAACTCGTGCCTTAAGCCTTTTTTTCTGTAAGATACTGGCTGGCTAGCTGGTACTGTTTCTTTGTAATTGTGCAAGTTGAAGCAACTGTCTTTCTTTTCTTCGTGCTATCCTACAGACTTTTTAAACTTTTGTTTTTATTGTTAAAAAAATACAACATTATTGTTGCAAATGTTGTGAAACTTACAAATTGCACACACAAGTTCAAATGAGTTAAAATTAATAAATTAACAATAAAATTCTAGCACAAACAGATGGAAGGAGATAGAAGTTAGGAAACATGAATAAATGGATGAAATATATGCAAAAAAACAGCAAACAAATATGATAATTGACACGCACACAGTTAGTGGATGATGTTTTGTGTAAATAATACCAGTAATCAGAGGTCTCTGGTAACCACAGGCCTTCCAAGGCTTGCTTTAAAATCTAATACTTGCAACTAAATATTTATTTAAACCAGAGGCCGAATTACAGCACTCGCTAGCAACTGAAAATGTTTGATATTTTAGTCGCTTTGTATGAAATTTGAAAATTTCGATTGAAGGCAAGCAGACTGAAATACATATGTAAACTGCTAAAAGAAAGTTCAGAAAGGTGCTGCTGTTAGAATGAAAGATGTTATGTTGCCAATCCACTTATAGAATTTGTTGGTTGCCATTTGGCTTTGCAACACTTCAAACCACACAAAAGAATCTAAAATCCAGCCGTTCGTTGAGGAAAATATAAAAAATATGAAGTATTTAGCAATAGCAAGTAGCACTAGCAAAGAAGATAATGAATTATTTGTTTTTTAGAATAGACATCTTCTTGATATGGATTCTTGGACAGGCAGGCTTCAGTTAGACGAATTTGCTAAGCTCGGCTTCAACATACAGGTTTCTATGTCAGTAGCAATAATAATTTTTTTTCTGCTTTACTACAGGAAAAAGAAATCTACAAAATTGCTTGAGAGCCGTAGCAAACAAGCGGCATTCAGAGAAACTCATTAACCTCGAACGTATTAAAGCAAATGTTATTCTTAAAGTCAGCAAATATGACATCAAGCTCTGCACTGGCCTGTTGACAGGGTAGGACCTACACAGTGGAATACTGGCCCCAGGAAACTTGCACAAAATGAATTCCACAGCGATTGTGAGATTTGTGATGAGTATTGCAGTGTTTTAGTTGATCATTGGGCTGCACAAGAGATCTTACAGATCGCGTTGCAATTATGGCCCTTGATAATAATAATTATAATGTCAGTAACAGTCAATCTGCTGCTTAGTACTATCGATATCTTTAAATAATACCAAGGAAAGAGGCAATAAAAAGTTTACCCATAAGAATACACTAAAATTTTACTTTAGAACAATATTTTCATGAAATTAAGAGTTTAAAATTGATAATTCTGTCAATTTCGAAAATTCGAAATTAAGTTCGAAAATTTAAAAAACTTAAAAATGTAATATCTTTGTGGATATGATTAAAATTTTAATTTTTTTCATAATATAAATATTACAGAGTAAAAATTTTCGAACATAAGAGTATGCCACAATTTTGCATTTATTATATTTAAAATGAGTTTTTATGAAATAATTTGATCTAAATTGATAATTTTGTTAATTTCGAAAATTCGATAGTAAGTTCGAAAATTCGAAATTAAGTTCGAAAATTTAAGCAAACTTAAAATTTAAATTTTTTTTCATAATATGTGTGTATGTACATACATATTACGGCGTAACAATTTTCGAACATAAGAATACATCACAATTTTGCATTTAAAATGAGTTTTTTTTATGAAATTATGCGTTCAAAATTAAAAACTCCAAATTAAGCTCGAAAGTTGGAAAGCATTTTTAAATTTCATATACCTACCTAGGTACATACAGATTTTATTACAAATTTAAATAGAAATACTTAAGAGTGCTCTGCTAGTCTGTTTAAGAGAGGCACATTTCTCTAATCGCATTTTATTTTCACATGCAAATGCCATGATTGTTCGAATAAAAAAAAATTTTTTTTGTTAAAAAATATTTAATTATTCAATTATTTATTTTTTTAAGCTTGAATTCTTATAATCAAAAATATAAGACAATTGTATAATATTTGCAGCAAGAGTGAATTTATTGTGATATTTTTTTACAATTTAAAATTCTTTGGACCTTAAAAAACATTTATTAATTTCTACATCAAACGAAATTATGTTACTCTTGTATGTATATCAAACGTGTATGTATGCATACAGTTTATATCCTTTAATTTAGGTTTGTATAAAATAAACACTTTTTTAAAATTATGCTTGATTCAACAGGTTGCAGTTGCATTAAAATGTGGTTGATGATGCGTGCTCAAACCTACAACTGGCAGATACAGCAACTGCATAGCTTTTATTAAAAGGGGTTTGTTTTTTGGTTTATTAACCAAACAAAGACAGCAAAAAAACAAAATAGATGCATCATTCTTTATTTATAGACAGTCCTGTCTATGGGGCTGTCTGTGCGTCTGTCTGTCTATCTGTGTGTCTACCTGTGTGATAGTCTGGTTTTTTGTCAGTCTGTCTGTCTGATATTTATTTTCTCTACTTATTTTCTTGTCACTAAACTCTTCTTCATTCATCATCATTCGTTTTGCTATCCTTAGATCCTATAGTACAAACCAACATACCCGTACACATTTAATTCTTCTCTATCTATTTAAAAAAAAATATTCAAAAAGGTTTTTTCAGCATGTATCTTTTTAAGCAGTTTGTTTGTAACAAACAACAGGTGTTGTGCGATTTTAGTTTCATTAATTTTTGTTGTTAATTTTTAAGGAAGATTATTTTGTTACAGCTGCTTTTTAAAGAGATTGTTAAGAGAATGTCGCTGCTTTTTGTTGTTTTCAAAAATATTTTTAGTCAAGTTTAATGAATAAGAAGGTTTTCTCCCAGAGCATGCACATCCATATGGTTCCAGGATATTCACAAGGCATTAATTACGTTACTCAATTTCAACTTTTCCATAGAAAAAAGAAACACTTTCATAAAAGTACTCGCATTAAAAAGTCCCAAATCGCAAATCATATCTGTTGGAGGGGATTGATTGTAAACAACCAATTGTTGGGAAAAATTAAACTAGGGAATTTTCGTTTTTAAGCGTTGCGCTGGTATTAAGGGTTGGAAAATTGGTTAAACAATTTCGAACACACTATATCGAAAACACACTATAATTTTGTTTTTAAGGCATTTAGAGCAATAATTGCATAAATTTAAGGTCTTAATATTGATACTTTTATTAATTTCGAAAATTCAAACACACTTAAAAATTTTCGAATACAAGATTTACTATTTTGCCTTCTTCTTGAATCACTCTATCTTTTTAAAAAAAAAACTAAGCATACATACAGACAGAATTCGAAATTATGTTCGAAAATTCGAAAAAGCTTAAAAATTTTATATTTTTGATTATAAAACGCTTTATTATAATTTTTTTAATTTTACTTGTAGTAAAAATTTTCGAACAAAGAAATACCCTAAAAGTTTGCATTTCTTACAATTTATATAAGTTTTTATAAAACTAGGTGTTCAAAATTGATGACTTGGTCAATTTTGAAAATTCGAAATTAAGTTCGAAAATTCGAACAAGCTTAAAAGTTTTATATATTTGAATGTACACTTAAAGTCGTTTATTTTTTTAATAATGTTGACACATTAAGCTAAGTTTGTCATGTATGTTTATCACTTGGAAGAATTAATTATTACAATTTTCGCATTTTCCATTTTTTTTAGCAAGATTGCTGTGGGATAGACTGGCTGGTTTGTAAATAAAATCAAAATAAAATACCCATATTGAATTGAAATATTGCTCTTTTTGTTTAAAACGTATGTACTTGTAGAAAAAACTATGGGCCATAATCATAGTCAGATAAAAGTAGGCTTTTTTTAAGAGCTGACTTTTGTTCATAAGAATTTTATGAACTTAAACTGGTTTTTAAAGATACCGACTTTAGTATGACTATGATTATGGCCTTAAGTATTTTTTTCCCTTTCTATTTTACATAATTTTTGAAAAATTAATATTATTTAGAATTTGTTTCAAAATGTTCCTCTACTATATATTTACAACTACTGACAAGACTGAAAAATTAAAGAAAATTTAAAAGCGGAGTTTTGAATTTTCTTCTTATCCTTTGGACGCTGAATTTTTTTGTTCGTTTGCTTGCAGATTCTTTATCAAAAATGACACATTTTGACACTAAAGTCTTGTGAAAATTAAAAATTGTGACTCTTTCTAAAAGAGAAAATTGTGGAACACATGTACCCCATACGTTGGCAAAAAGGTTAATCAAATATTATATATGTCATGTCATGTCACTTACTCAATTTAAGAAATTACAATATATTTTCGAAACGTAAGCTATACAGATTTAAAGTCAATGCCTCAAAATACTTAGCCGTTCGATCTGCCCGAAATAACATATATACACACAAAGTAGCATATAGAAAAATCTATATTGTACTCTCTTACCATAAAATCGTACGATTACTTAGGATAATGAAGCGTGGCTTTGAACACTAACAAAAATTTTGAGAAATTAATTTCTAAGCATTTAAAAGAATAATTTCTATTTTAGTTTTTGTTGAATAAAGAAATATTCACTGAAACATTTCTTACCCAAAGTAACAATTGCCTTGAGTTTTAAGACCAAAACAATTAATTTTAATCTTTTTAAAGAAAATTTCCTTGATTTATTTTAAGGAAAAAATTATTTACTTAAACGAACACTAAATCCTACTGATGGCAAGCAAGTGTTGGTTCGACTAAACTAAGATTTACACAATGAGCCACAAACAAAAAAGTAAAAGATTAAAATAAAACAGGTAAATACACACCGTGGTCAAACAATGACTGAAACAAATTCTAAATTTTGACTAACAAAACATTTCCAAAAAATGTATTTGAATAGATAAAATGAAGGAATGCAATTTGAATGGATAGATGGATGGATGTATTAAGCAAATAAACTCTTAGTTTGTTAAAGCAGCTACAGCAAATCCCTAATTATCCTTGAACATGAACAATATGAATAATATGAGTACGACTAACAGATGTTTGTTTGCATTTTTCGTGAATTGAATTGAATGCAAACTAAATCGATATTTTGTTTTTATGCTGAAATATTTTTACACGTAAAATGCGTAAAGCAAATGAAAAACAGTTTGTGGAAATCATCTTTAAATGAATATTTTTGTTTTTGTTGTGCACTGCTGTACCTTAATTTCCTTCGTCCGTTCGTTTTAAAAACCATGATTGTAATTTCCTGTAAATATTCCAACACATGTTACCCACTACTATTCGGTACATATCTTTAAATTAAATAAAAAAAAAAATGAAATAAGAAAAAAAACTGTGCAGGATGGTACAAGCAACATCTTTAATTTTGACAATTTTATTGTTGTTGTTTTTTTTATTGAACAAACGCAAAAAATAATCTTATCAGTGGCTGGCTGCAAATTTCGTGGGAGCTTTGATTTTTTCGTTATGGGTGTAGTAAGTGTGTGTGCGTGTTACTGAGAAAGAAATTTTCAGTTTTTAGAAATCTTCTGTAAAGTATTTTATTTGTTTTACTGTTTCATTGAAAAATATAAAATTTATTCTTTTTTTAAGAATCCAAAATAAAAATAAAAAAAAATTCATGCGTAATGCACTCCACTGCAAAACACACCTGTCGCAAAATTTATGTGTTTCTTTGTCGAATTTCGCTGTTTTATTTTGTTTTTTTTTTTTTTTTGGAGTCAACATTAACAAAATTAGAGAAAACTTGTACGGGAATAATGCTGGCTTATATAGCAGCCAAAAGTACCACAATTCAGTGTTTTAGTTTAGCTACTTTAACGACCCAATTTTTCTATGAAATTATTTCGTTTGGGATATTGTTAATCGAGCAAAGCAATGTATGGGGTCTTACCTTTTAATTAAATTACCTACCATATTATTCAAGTATTTAAGTTTTTTTTTTTCAAAGAAAAAATTTTTTTTTACAAAACTTTCTGATAATCAACTTAAGGCTGGTAAACAATAGACTAAAACCTAATTTCAAGTCGATGTTTAAGTATATTTATAAATTCAATGGAACAGCTATTTCCAGCTTCAGTTATTACAAATTATGTTGTCTAACTTTGCCTTTTTTTGTATAAAACAATAAATCTCGAGAACCAAAATTTATTTAAAAAAAAATATAATAATTATTAGGCATGGAAAGTCAGTATCCAAATTCACTATGAAACCTTAGGCAACACAAAACAAAGTATTTCTCAAAAAACGATATTTTTGTAATATTCTATACAAGCAAGCGCTTATTTTGTTGAAAAACTTAGAACATACACTACAATTTTAGTTGCGCAATTCTTGATTTGTAGGAAAAAGAGGAAAGGATATTGGAGAGGGATACAAACTTGCTTGTACTCGCCAATTGCCTTTTATTCCCTCTTCGTATCTTTTAAAACTGTAAAAAAAGACAAGTAGCTTGAATGTTAAAATTGTCGAATTTAATGTGGTTTTAAGAACTAAGAAAAAAGTACAATTTGTTGGCTAAAAAGGTCTGTGTGTTTGTCCCGTATTAGCTCAAATTAAGCTGCATTTCCCAGGTCTGCTTAAAAAAAAGACAGTTGCTTGATGGGCATTTTTTTGGTGCATTTATTTTGGGAGTCTGTAAAGAAATTATATATACAAACAGGGCTTAAAAAATTAAAAATGAAAGAAATGAATGCTCCACAAAATATTAAGAGACAGACCATTACAAAACAACAACAATAACCAGCCAGCCACAAGAAGAGCCAAACAGCAGCAACAACAACATGAACAAAGAAAAATAACGACAAAACATTAAATAAAAAAGACTCCTTCACATCCGTTTTCTTTATAACACAACATACAAACTCAAACACACACACACAATTAAATGCATTTTGTCTGCTGCGTCATCGTCATCATTGTGTGGCTCTTTTTTTTTTGTGCCATATTTTTTGTTGTTCAATATTTTTTTCCACAAAAACAATGAATGTCCATAATCATGTTTGGAGCATCTTCATTTTTATTGTTGTTTGAGCAGTATTTTGCAGCTTTTAGTTGCAAAATGTTTGTTAAACAATCAACCAAAAAAGCAGCAGCTGCCAATATGCAACATGTGTATAAATAAATGTGCCTGCGCGTGTGTGTGTGTGTGTATGACTGCATGAAAGGAAAGAAACATTAAATGCAACCCAACCACCAATATTATTATTATTTTTACCACAACACAACACATCACACCACACTACACCACACACCAGCAGCCTCTTCATTTTCATGATCGTCATTCAAATCATTCTGATCGTTAAGCTCCACACAGGTTGAAGATCACTCACACTCGTAATGCCAAAATAACAAATGTCGTCTTTTCTCTTTTTGTTTTATAACTTACAAAAATGGTCCATAAAAATATAAATAAAACGGAAAAAGCTGAAACTGAAAACTTTTTTTTCCTAAAAACATATTCCACCCATTCTGAAAAAACAAAATTTACCCATGTAAAAAAAGAAATTTCGAAATTGTTGCATTTCGTTATGAATATTTACTCATGTACTCACACTCAAATATTTATCACACCCCATTTATGTAAAATTTTAGGTTAAATGCTGCTTTTGGGAGCAATTAATTTATAAATTAAGGGAGGGAAAATCGAACTCAGAAGATGAAAAAAAAAATTTAATTTTTGATTACCCTTCTGGTTAATGACAACTTAATTTATAAAACAGTGAAGGAGAAATTTTGTGAAAAGAAGGAGAACCCCCCCCCCCCCTTCCGCTATTAAAAAATTAAAGTTTTTGGTATCGAGTAAATTTTTTTTTTAATTTCATTCTGCACCATTTATTCTTAAAGAAATTGCCGTAGCATCGGAACATGTCTACTTTACAAGTCTATAAAAAAAAATCTCAACTTTCTTAAAAAATATGTAGGTATTTTTATTTTAAAATAAAAAATCACTCTTACTGGGACACCCGTAGCGGTTTTCTTTACAATCCAATAAAAAAAAAAGTGCACCATTTGAACAGACTTTTCAAAGTTGCAAAATATCTGTCAGATTTTTCTTGCTATAAAATCATACGATACGTATTTAATTGAAAATGTTGGAATCGTTTTGTTTAAAAATAAAAATTGTATAAATTTTTTTATACTACAAATTTCTTCTTTAAGAAACTACCACTAGACTAGTGAGTTTTCCATCCCTGAAATCAAACATTCGTTTACTTGTCGTAATGAGATAAACATTTGTTTGTTTCATTTAATAAATGTTTGTATGCCAGTCATAAACTTTAGAATCTTAAACTCACAGAAGGTCCAAAAAAAATTTTTTTTCTCTTACATTTTCTTTTCTTTTTAAATTGGCAAGAAGAACAGAAAACAAAAACAAGAACAATAAATTTATGATCATTTTTGTCGTGAGAATTTTAAAGTTTTTGGATGGACTTATCAAACTTAACTTAATTTCCAACTTAATTATTGATAAAATTGTTATTACGAGAAGTAAGGAAAATGCAGTTATTTAATTTAAATCAAATACAAGGAATTGAATAATGAAAATTATAATTTTCTATTGCATGTCTTGTTTACTTGTTGGGCATTTTTTAATTGAAAGGGCAGATATGCATCCGCCAAGCACTCTCAGCTAAATAAATATATGACTACGGCAAGACAGATAATGAATATATGCAGAAAACTAATACGTTCTGTGACATCACTCCACTTTTAGCCTGTAGGCGGCAGACTGAGAAAAAACATTTTTTTTTTAATTTTCAATGATTTTAGCAATAAATCTTTACAATTTAATAATTTTTTTATTATTATTAGTTAGCTTAAGATCTTAATGAAAAAATTGTTTTTATTTTAATTTTCCGATATTTCGACTTTCTTTTGAAGGTCTTCTTCAGGGAAATTTATTTTTATAATTTATAATTATTATTATAATATCAACTAATAATAAATTAATAAGATCGAATAATTTAATAAAATTATTATAATTTTTTTATTGTTAGTTACTGATTAGGTAGAGCCCTAACTTTCGGAAAAATTTATTTTTCTTCATCGACACCATTTATATAAACATTTGGGCTATTCTAAAATATTTAACTTTCGAAAAGGAAGTTTCTGAAAGATCTTAGTTCTAACAAAATAAAAAAAACACCTTTTACTTGAATTAATTTTTTTTAATAACTCAAGCAGGGTCTGTTGCATTCCAAACTTTTTGGAAAATCAATTCTGAAGTAAAGGAAGCGACAGGAGTTGCTTTATTTAAACTGTTTTCTTTTCAAAATTTAAATTTTTTTCAAAACTAACGGTCATTTCGAAAAATTCAAATCTTTTGTTTTAAGAAAGAAAGATTTTTGCATAAAACTTCCGGCTTAAAACACAAAAAAATTTTTTATTTTTTCATTTATCGTAATCCAATATCTTTTTGTATGCAAAAGTGAAAACAAAAACTAAAAAGCAGATGATAATTTAAGCAAAAAACATTTTTTTTGTCAGATTTCAATTTTTGGTACCGATATTAATTACATGCAAAAAAAAAGAAAGAAAATACAAGCAGAAGAGATTAACAGGCAAATTGTAAGAATTTGTGGTACTAGTATATTTTGTGTGTGTTGATGCACCAATACCTCGCTTTGCGTCGTTTCGTTTTACATTTTTTCGAAATTGCGTCGCTGCTGAATTAGTACTTTGGACTATTTTAAAAAATTTTTTTGAAAAGCTGTTGATTTCAGTGATTTTAGTGACTTCCGGACGAGCCATAGAAGATTAAGGGGATCATTCTAAAAGGGAGATCGTCTAGATTTATAATCTACCGCCCAAATACCCAGAAGTTCCTTTGGACTATATTCAATAATTTTTTGAAATTTTCATATACCCCAGAGCTGTTGCTTTTAGGGATTTTTACCATTCCCCACTTTGCCAAGCACTATTCACGATTTTTTCCAGGGAAATTACCAAAGTCAAAAAGGAATTTAATCTGCTGGTTCTAAACTTTCTGGAAGTGTTTTAACATTTTCGGAAATTTTCGTAGTTGTTATTTTATTATGCAAAACGGAAACTGCCAAAATACCTGAGAACAACAGTACTGGGGTATAAGGAAATTTCAAAAATAATCCAAAGTAACTTCTGAGTATTTGGGCGGTAGATTACAAATCTAGACGACCTACCCTTTAAAATGATATGTGTCTTATCTTGTAGTTTTTTTTTTTTTTTGAGAAGTCAACTTATTTACGCATATTTGTACCCATGCACTTATATATATTTCTCCTAAACATATTTATAAATATGTCATAAATACTAAAAACATATTTAGAAATATTCAATGACGTAAGACGTATTTTATATATAATACTAAAAAACGTAACGGGTTACGTTAAAACATATTTAACTCGGCAGATTTATCTTCAATTACTTAAATTATATTAACGACAGTATGGTACTTCCCTGCTGACGAAGTAGGGAGTTAAATGGTAGTATTACATATTTTAGTTTTTTAAATATTTGCTTTGTTCAATTTTCTTTTTAAAAAGTAGTATTTTCCTAACCCTGGAACCTATCTTCGATCTTTACATGGTTTCCTATAGAAAATCATAATTCACTTTGCGTTGTGTTTTTTTTTTTTTTTTTTTTTTGGAACGTAACCAGGACGCAAAGTGAGGTATTGGTGTATGTGTATTTGTGCTTGCATGTGTGAATTCTAGAAATTTTTAAGATTTAAAAATAAAATAAGTAAACAAATTCATATGCATATCCATGATGCACTCCACTGCCTTTAAGAAGAGTAATTTTTTTAAATTCGTAAATTTTTCTTTAAAAATATATATAAGAGCTTTCCAATGAAATGGTAAATATTGTTTTAAATAATTTTTTTAGTAGTTTTTAATTATAAATATTTTTCAAATTGACACGAGAACCTTTTTTTATCTGTCAAAAAATTCTTATGCCTATACAACATAGGTATATGCAGCAATGGAGATCCAAAATTAGTCAGCTGCTTTATTTGCTGTACCGTGTATAATTCTGCCATAAGCAACGCTAAGCAATTAGAAAATCAAATTTTGACAGGGCGTTTTGTAGTGAAGTTGGTTGCAAAACAACTGTTTTTTATTTTCGGTTTGTTATTTTTGACCAGTAATGAAATGTTAGCTATTTTTTTTAATTTAGCAGTTTTAACTCGTATTTTTATTTGTTTTTAGTGGGTTATATTAAACAAGATGGTTAACACTACTGTAGAATATACGCACCGCCACGTACTGCTACAAATTAAGTTGGACTGTTAAGATCTTAATATTTTAATTTTTATTATTCGATATTTCAATACAAGAAAGTCGAAATATCAGATAATAAAATCTTAAGCTTGAAAAATATTTATAATTTATCAGTGCTGTTCTGTATTCCGAATCCGAACATTTTATTCGGAATTGAAATATTCAGCACCTCATAACTATTCTGCGGTCCATTTAAAGATTTTTTAAAATTTTGTTTTGCTTTATTTTGGGTGCGAAATTATTGGCAGAATTAAAAAAAACTTAAGTTTTCATTTAACAAGAAGAAAAAAAGTATTTGCACATTTTTTTAAATCCGTGTGGAATATAGAACATGCACGACTATTTTTTTAATCTAGAAATAATTAATTTCAGATAAAAAAAAAGTCAAATTAACATTAGAAAAATCCGTTCTAGCATTCTTATTTCAATAAGCAATAAAATATTAGCGCCGTTGTGTTCACTTTCAAATTTTAGATATACCATATACGACTCAACTTTAGCTTAAAGTTTAAATAAAAATAAATTATTTAAGTAATCGAACCGTCAAATTAATAGATACTAATTTGTTTGCTTACGAGTGCTAAGTAAAAATAGAATAATATTTTTGAACTATTGGCTGGGTAACCTGCAGATTGGTGGGTAGTATGCAAAACCTATCAATCTGGGTATCGCAGATTCGATTCCATCTAGTTATTAATAGCAAACCCTTACAATTGAAATATAAATAAATCGAATGCTGAATACTACTTACCCTTAACAGTTGTTGGTTAGGCTTTTACATTATTTAAAATTATTTTATTTTTTAAACCGGACCGATATATTCTATCTTTTAAAATATTTAAATTTTTGGCAACACTAATTCACACTAAACACGTGCTTTTTACTTCTTTTTATTATACATACATAGATTATTCCAAAAACAATTGTGATTACTTTTGCTTGTTTTACTATTTGATTTGTTTTTTTTTTCTTCATAGCATGCTAAAAGAAGCAACAACAACTCATTTGCATACTTACACATATTTACGCACCCATTTCTTTATTAGAGAAACCATTCGGACATTGCCAAAAAAAAAAAAAAAAAAAAAAACAAAACACGAAGGCTTAATAACGCCATAATAAAAAAAACAAAATTTTGCAAATTTCTTTTTAATCTTTTCATTTTCTTTATTAATATTAAAGTTTTACACTTTTTAATATTGTTTTCACCAATGTTTTTTTATTTAATTATATGAAAAATATTAACATTTTATTACTTTTGCTAAAATTAAAGCCTTTTTACACTTTAAAATAGACTTAAATACGGAAGAAATTTAGAACGACCGATTTCAATGATCATTTTAAGAGAACTAAGTTTTTTTTGGCAATTTTAAGAGAGTTGCCAATTAACATAAGATTTTTTAGTGTGATAAAATTTTATTGTAATGCGCCTTGTGATAAAAGTGGGCATTTATGTAAACCAGTGGGAATTCAATTTTTATTTTGTTTTATACATAATTTTAACATTGATTATTAATTCTAGAGTTTGTTAGGCTGAATTTACTCACTTCTTCTGAACAAAACTTTTTACCCAGTTTTAAATTAATGGATGGTGTTCTGTAAAACACTGCTATTTTATTTCAAATCAATTGATTTACAAAAAAAAAGTTGATGTTTTGCAAATTAGCTTTTGTAAGATAGATAGAATGAAGTAACTGTAAAATAGACTTAAAAACGTTTATTAAAAAAGTTGAATTCTATTTTTGTTCAGGTAAATGAATCAAAGCAGACCTTTAACTTTTTGATTCCCTTTTCCATACAAACTAATTAACTGTGGACCCTATTGATTTTAAATTATGAACTGGTAGCTCGTTATTTATTTATCCACTGCATAAAATGCAGTGCTGGACAAAGTTGTACAACTTCAGCTTTTAAAATTTTAAAAGAATTTTATTTAGCGTTTCTTGACCTTTTTAAATAAAAATAAAAGTAATTAAAAGTCTATCATGCACAGTTAAAATTTAGATATGCTGGTAATCATTCCAAGTACGCTAAAAATTTATTTAGGATTTTCAAAATTGCTCTAATAGAATTTTTATAAAATAGCTAAAAAATATATAAATCAGAGTTGAACAAAAAACCATAATTTGATTTAGGTTCTAACATTACACACACATATTCACATCCATCCATATGAAAATGATATTGCAAATTTTGTTATTTTGCTTAAAGAGTTTCTTTTTTTCAACAATTAAAAATAAAATTTGTAAAACACAACAACAGCTAATCACTCGCTCATATGATGTGTTTTTTATGATTATTATTTTCACAAGGGCAGATGTTCAGCTTAAGGAAACAGGAAACAAACACGAAATTTATTCAATTTTAGTTTTAGGCTTCAGGAAAATTTTTTTGTGTCCAAGGTAGACAATGTTGGCACATCGTTACAAACTAATAAAAAAAAAAAAAAACAGAAAACTATTTTAAAGTGCCTGAAACCAACAACAGCAATAAAAAGGACCAAATAAAAGTGCAATTGATTATTCATTGTGGTTAATTATTTGTCAAAAATAAAAATCACTGCTTTTTTGATAGACTGCTTGTTATAGGCTATTAAGTTAGATTGACCAAGGGCCCCCAAAGAAAAAGATGCAAGAGAATTCATGTACGTTCTTTGGTTATAGGTGCCTAAAGGATGCCAAAAAATTAAAAAAAGGCATAGAATAGCGATAGAAAGTAATTAAGGAGAGAAAAAAGTAGCAGAGAAGAGAAGAGAAGAAGAAGAGTCTGTCACAAACGAAATCAAATATCGCTCAGTTATTTCAATAGTATCATATTTCACAGGAGACAGTTTAAATTTTGCAACTTGTTATCCTCTTATTAAAAAAAACATTAATTTTCTTCTGTGGCGTTTAGAGTAGGTATTTTCTTGAGTTATAACTGTCTTGAAGTAAATGAACGATATACATATTTAGGATGGCCTCACTTATTTTCTTTCAATTTTATAGAGGCTTTAAGTACTTTTTGTACACATTTTCATTATTTTATGCATTTTACTAAAACTAAATTTTTTTTTTAAAAAAAGTTTACTTGAAATCAAAGCACTTTAAGTCTTGGGCAACACCAGGGCATTCCAAATTTTCATTAAAATAGCCATCTACAAAAGATTTTGTAAAAAAATTTTTTTAAACTCGAAAATAATTTCAAAATTTTCATAAATAAACCAGAATTACATTTGCATTTTTTTTTTTAATTTTGCAACGATTCAGATTTCTTATTTCACAAATAAACTAAAAAAAAGGCTTAAAAATTTTAATCCTGCCGAGCAAAATGTATTGAATGAAACAGAAGGTAACAAAAAAGATAAAAGAAAAAAATGACACCACTTTTCCTGTTGCACAAGTTAGAGGCAAAAAGGTTTAAAAAGATACTTTTTTTTTGGAAATCAAAATTGTAGCAATTGTAAAACAACGCAATTGAGATGAAATAAAAATAAGGCGTAACTACCCAACATCCTTTTGTTGTAATTCAAACAAATAGTTCTCACAATAAGTAAAATCAGTTTGAAAATTACGCATTTCGTTCTAAAAATTTTCGTTAATGCGTGTATGTATGTGTTTTTTTTTTTTTTTTTTTTTTGCAAGAAACTAAGAAGGGTGACAAGGACTTGCTTTAGAAATTTTTTCCTTAAGCACACAAAAAAATACATAGTACATACAAATGGAAATGTGTGTGCTAGTACATGCCAGTATAAGAATTCATAAATTATTTATATTTTGAATTTGAAATCCTAAGAAAAAAACTTTGAAAAAAAAAATTATTTTTTTACAAATTTTGTAAAACAAAATATTAATCTTTATTTGTGCTTAATTCCAGAAATTGTGTTGGTTTTAAAATTTATTCTTTTACTCATGATATTCTCATGAGTTATTTATTCAGTACAATAAGTACTGAAGGGGAGAGCATACCTATATGGACCATTTCATCAGACACTACTCCGAATCCTCACTAGGTTACTCCCTACTGAGAATATCATGAGTAAAAGAATAAATTTTAAAACCAACACAATTTCTGGAATTAAGCACAAATAAAGATTAATATTTTGTTAAACTTTTAAATTCCAAATAGAAATTATTACAATTTTTTAAAAAAAATTTTTAAGGCCTTATTGTTTTATTTAAAATTTTTTTTTCAATGCCTTGCTCAAGTACGTTTTAACACTTGCAGCTTTTATCTGCTCAAGTACAAGTCAATGTTTAATTTAACGGAGAAATGAACTTTAAAAAAAACAAAAACTTTTTTTTGCAGCAATACATAAGCAATTAAGGCTCTAATAAATAAATAAAAAAAATATAAAAATAACAGTTACTCTGGAGACTTACGAATATCAAGGAGTGGATATTTAATTTTAAAAACGAATACAGTTAGCACAAGCAAAGATATTTAACGCAACATTTTTCATACAATTTCAGTTTAAAAATCTTTGCAAAATGTAAACCCAAGTCACTTCTGAAAAAGATACTCGAAATATTGAAATATTGAAAATAAAATTAACAGATTTTTAATTGAAGAACTTATGCTTGAAAAATAGTTATTATTTATATAAAAGAAAATGTATTCAAATTTTCCTTTGCAAGAATGAAATTCATTATCCTAAAAGTTTGACAAAAAACCTGTTTTTTTTTTTAGCAAAATTAAGAGTTTTTTAATTTAAAAATTTTTTTAAAATTAAAGCGATATAAAAATCGGCGATTTTTTCTATATTCATATAGCGTCATGAGTTCCAAACAAAACGAGCCTCAGTTAATTGTAATTGATGTACAACTTTTGACTTTATGTCCAATGAAGTGATGATACTTCATCCCACCTGCAAATCAAACACGCCAAAGAAGCACTAGCGGAGTGCAGATTTCAGATTAACAGTTTCTCTGCTACAAAAATTGGTTTTCATTTGTATACTTGTGTTATTTAAAGCGTAAATTAAAAAAAAAGCAGTTGATATTAAATTTTTATATCAAAAAGTGGTATAAAAGTGTGTCTTGTCTTGTATATAGTATAGAAATTTTAGATAGCCCTCAGAAAAGATAATTTTTGATCATTAAAAAACAATTTAAATTGATTTGGTAAATGGTAAGCGTGGCCAGTTTCTTGAAGTATAGAAATCGTGTTTACTAAATTTCAGAGAAATTAATTTTAAAAATCTGTATGGCGAACAAACAAAAATGCATTTTATTATGATTTTTTATTACAATAAAACCACTGTGCTTTATGATTTAATTTAAAGATTAAAATAAATATTTATAAATGTAAAAAAACACAATTGAGAATAAAGATTTCTTAGTAAAAATTTAATTCAGTTTATAGTGACAGACAAAATAATTTTAAATTATGCAAATTTAAAACGAGGCATACCGATGAAATTAACATAATAAATAATTACAATTGAGTACATCACAATATCACATTTTCAGATTTGCGTTTTCTCAGGCAGGAAACTATTTTCCTAAAGGAATCTGTAATAAGAGAGAACAAACAAGAAAACGTGGGAAATTTTAAACAACAACAACTCAACTAATCATGTACAGTGGGATGAATGAAAAGAAGTTCAGGAAAATTTTAAATTTAATTTATATAGAAAAAAATGTTTTTAATAGATTTTGTAAATGATTCAATTATTTGTAATATGAAAGCTAATGATTTCTATTTATTGAAAATTTGAATTTCTATAATAATAGCACATTGACGTCATTTCACTAAAATTTACTCTACTAAAAAAATTATTGAAAGGGAATAGACTAAACGCCAAAGAAATTTTCTTCTTATACAAAAGATGGTGAGGACTCAGAATACTCTGAATAGTAATGAAAATGTAATTAAAAAAAATTATGAAAAAAAAATTCTTGTGTCGTATTTAAAATTTTATTTTACAAAAATTTTATATTTTATACGAGTTCTAAATTTCTAAAAAAAAATATTATATAAATTCCAATATTGGATGTTATAAATATATGAAAAATATGTATATAAATTTTAGAGCTGTGTTCGAAATTTCGAATTTTAATATAATATTAATTTATATTTAAAAATGTAAGTACGTATTGGTTATAATTATTTTCTGTTTAAAATTTGCAAAATTTTGATATACAAAATTTTATGTTCGAAATTTCGAATAATTTTTTAGAAATATTATTTACGTATTATTATTATCAATAAGGGCTATAATCGCACCGCGACCTTTAAGATCTATTGTGCAGCTCAGTTCCTAACTACAATTCGAGGCTACTTATGAATCTCGTACTTTCTCATATAATATTTTTTTGAAGTATTTCAAATTTGTACAGTCATCCCATAATAAGCTTGTTTATGTTCGAAATTTGGAAAAAAATTTTAAATAAATTTAATTTTAGCCTAAAATCAGTATTTTCGAATATTTGAAATTAAATTTGACATTTAAAAAAAAAAACTAAAATTATCACTTCGTAATCTTTGCCATATTGCAAAAATTTAATCTCAATAAACAAGATTGGAGAGTATATAAAATTGAAATAATTTTAAAATCTTTGCATCTATTGTTGTTACACTTTTTATTGCTTTAATATACCTACCTACCTATTCCATATTTGCAAAACAGAAACTGGTTAAATAATTTTTAATTAAAGAGCATTTAATTTTACTTATTTGCACTCGTGCCATAACAGTAGATTTTTCTGCAATTTTTTGTTTTTTTTTAATAATTAATTTTTGCAGATTTCTGGCAACTTTCTATTCCTAACTTTTTATTATTGAATAATAAATTAAAAATATTTTTTGCTCCACATTAATAAAGCACAAGTTATCATCCTTGACAATCAAATGAAAAAAAGCTTATAAAAACAATTAAATAACAACCAACAAAAATACTATTGTTAAAATAATCACACATACAAACTCACACTCACCAAGCACTACAACTGCTACTCATTTGTGTACAACTAATAAATCAACAACAACAATAAAATTAAAGAAATAAAACACGTAAAACGCGATCATATATTTACAAGAAAACAACAGTTTTTTGTTAAGAAAAAAAAACAAGAACAACAAAACTTCATGCATGACATCTGGTAAATCAAGGATAATATCAAGGTAAAAGGATGGTGTATAAAGCCAGTAAAAAAATATTATTCAAACACAAAGCCAAATAAAGAAATCTATAGAAAAAGAAAGAAATAAATATAAATAAACTATGTGGACAAAAGATGTGAATATAAAATAAAACAGGAGCTGCAAAGACCAACTAAAAAATGAAGAAGAATTGGTGTTCATAAGAAAATGAATTAAAATTAAAAAAATTTATGTACGTATATGAATGACTATAACACAAGTCCTTTTCATATTCTGCTCCGATATGGTTTTGCTAAACAACAAAAAGGATCTCTTTTATTTAGTAAAAAAAAAGAAAAGAAAAAAAAAAAAGAGGAGCACTTTTTAATGGATGAACGAACACAAGAAACTGGTTTGATTGGATGAAATGGAAGCTAAAGATGAGGCACCACATAATAAAGCACGTATTTTGGAGGCAGATGTTTGGAAAAAAAGTAAATAAAAATAAATAAGTACGAGTATGCATGTGTGCCACCAAGTATGTGTGTAAAAAAAGTAAGCAAATTTTAAAAGGTGAAAAGCTTTGCGCGAAAATATTTCTAAAAATTTTATTTCATCAAAACTTTCCTACAAATAACACCTTGAGATAAGTTAATAGAAATGCTATGAAACCAATTTTCAACGAGGATTGTTAAAAAAATTCTTCATTTCCCAAAAAAATTTGATGAAAAAAATGTAAATGAATCTTAAATTAACGGTGTTCGTAATAATGAGTAAATTAATAATAATAATAATTAATAGACATTTTTTATTACTTTGACAGCTTATCAATCGCATAGCGCCAAGGTGCATTCTGTCGATGATCCTAATACATAAATCATGCTGAATTACACCGAGGTGATGTGTTGTGTTAGGTCTTTGTGGTTTTATTCGCATAGACTTGCGACCGGAGAAACCACCCCTCCCTCTTAGAAAAAGTCTAATAGAATAAAATCTTTAAGCTTTCACGCAGAATGTCCATCTTTGTTCATATCATGCAAGTCAAGCCAATAGAAATTGGTAATCATTGCTTATAAATAGTGCTCGCCATTAAAGATGATGGCCTAGTCTGTGTGTTTCTCACAGGAAATTTTGCCATATGTACCCATTGCTGAGCGCATGATTATTTAGGCCCTGTTCAGCTAAATGCGAACGAAAGCTTCTTTCATATAATTTTATTGCAAACAAAAACAAATTTTCACACATTGCTTTCAAAACAATTATAAGAAAGAAGCTTTCGTTAGCGCTTAGCTGAGAAGAACAGATTCAAAAAATTACAATCAATTTAACAATGTCGTTGCATTGAAAGCTCAGAAGTTCCACCATCTGCATAATAATATAGGCGCTTTCAAAGCTTAGAAGTTATTTTTGCTAATGAAGGCTGAACCATACACAGTAAGGCATTTAGTACAACAAACACCTTATTGTATGTGTCAAATAAAAAGGAAGAAATTCAATGCAGATCCGCTCATACAGTCACACACACTTTATGTATCTATTTCGAGCACAAAAATAATGGCGCTCATGTAAACAAATTTTGACAGCTAAAACGATGGACAGCAAAAAATGTACAGCTGCTTTTAATGCTTTACCGTGTATAATTCTGCCATGGGCCTGATTACGGTTTTTGTTTTTTTGGGTTAGTGAGGTAGGGTTGAAAATGCTGTCGCACTTACAGTGACCGTCGTCCCTGCGTCATGTGGTGTTTCCACTAAAACACTTTCTCCTCCTTCTCTGGGATGGGTCCACCATATTTTTAGTCAGTCCTTAAGAAGCTCCTGCTTCTGTTGGTGTTTCTTGGTGGGCCTGATTACGGTTAAAGTTCCCAAAATGAGCATTCTTTTAAATTAAAAACTGAATGATGCTGATATTTTACTTTTAAAATAAAATTACAACGCAAAAGTAGGAAATTTATTCAAAATTGTAAATCTAAGCAAACTTCTTAGTTAAAAAATATGTTAATAACTTTTAAAAGTCATCCTCGTATGAAATTTTCGAAATAGCAAGAGAGTGTATAAAAATGAAAGACAAGAATCCTTTTTTGTATAATAATAATACTTAGATATGAAACTGTCAGTAATTTGGCACGTGCATCAAAAGTCCTTTAAAAACATGTTTCCAATTCAAAGTCCTGTTAAAGTTTGCAAAATTTTCTGCTACAAACAAAAAAAAATAAATGAACATCTGCTGTAGGCATGTTAAATTATTTCAGCAAGGATCTGTTATAAACACAAACCACTATACACACAAACGCATATACTTATGTAATTGTGTGTTTGTGTAGCTATACACACATACACATGTTGCTGGGTACTTTTGAATTTTAAGAAATTTAATTATTCAACATTGAAACCAGAAAAAAAAATATTTTCTTGCGATCATTGTTATTCTTCTTGCATTTACCAATAATAGATATACATATGTATATGTATGTATATATACATATATATTTCTAATATTAAAGATACCTACCTAGAAAGAGAAAAAAAATACCTACATTAATTATTTGTAAACTACTTACCTTTCTGGAACATGTGATTATAATCCTAGATTTCTGAAATCTTGGCATTACTTTTGTTATGGAAATGTACCGCATTTATGTATGTACGTAGGTATGCTACACACACATACATAAATTCATATTGTTTTCTTTATACAATGCATACAAACATATGTACATACATACCGACATTCATTCATGCAAAAGTACTCCTTTTTACAAAGGATTTATTTCCAGTTGAGATTCCTTTATTTTCAGTAATATTTCAAAATAATGCTATTTTAATTATTATTTTTATTTTTTGCTTGTGTATAAAAACCAAACCATCACATTGTTGTAGAAAAAAGAAATGAACCAACCCCTCTAGTTCTTTCTGTTTTTTTTTTTTGTTTTTTTTTTTTGTATTTATACTCTTCTTTTTTTTTTATATGCTAGTTCTAGTTCAAGATCAATAACATAATCTAGTGGTGTTTTTTTTTTAATTTTTTTTGTGCTAATTTTCCCTTAAAGTTTTACTTTATTCGTGTGACTTATTATGCAATGGGGGAACACGAGATCTTTCAAATTACTGGAGGAGAGTCCTAGCAGGCAAGTGGCAGTCCAGGAGACTCAGTGATTCCAAAGTTATTAAGGCAGAAATTATTCTAAACCTCAACAAAAACTACATTAAACTCTACAAGCTGCTAATGCTGTTACATTATAAACTCAATCACTACATGAGTAACATTGATGTGGTACATAATGATTTCTGTCCCCACAAATTATGTGCATTTGCCCAGCGGTGTGAAGACACAGAATGAGATACCTAGGAGTACAGGCTTCAGAAGATCGGGGGCCTTAGGTAAAATGAACTAAGCAACAATTACGATTGATTGTCTTAGCTGTGCATTGCAAACTAGATTTTGCAGAAATAAATATAATACAAGTAACTTTAATGTAGAAAGGAAATTCGGGGGGTCGGTCATAAATTTTCATTTCTGTGATAGTGGTAATGATATACAAACATATTATCTATACAAATATATGCACAAACATACTTGAAAGGGCTTACAAGCACTTTTTATTATAAAATATTATACATGTTTGTAGTAATTTGTGACTTTCAAGTATGCTTGTGTAGTGTTTTAGTAAATAAGTGTGCTCCAGCATTTGGTTTTTAATTTTTTCCATCTAGTTTTATATGTACATTGAATAATTAATTTGATTTTATTATTTTTCATCATATTCTCTGAAATAATATATTAAGAAGTGAGTGCAATAAATACCAAGGAGAATATCAATTATTAATTTAAAAATAACTGAACAATTTTTCTATATGTTTCTCTTTATATTCAAATTCACAATAAAACCATCAGTAAGAACATCAGAGTTGTAGAGAGTTTTAAACGCCGCTAATACTTATCAAAGCAATAAGCATAACGTCGTAAGGGCAAAAAAGTAAACAAATAATTAGCATATGTTTCTGTTTCCTTTCAAATTAAATATATTTAATCAAATATCATTAGTTTTTTTTATTTTAGTACAAAATGAATTTTAAAATTATTAAAGTAAGCGAAAAATTAGTGCCTGAGAATTATCTAAAACTAGCAGTAGAATCGCAAAAGTCAAAGGAAGTGCATGTAAAGGAACTTTTTGAAAAGGTAAACAATCGGCAATTAAAAAATTAATATTAATGAAAACCTATTTTTAATTTTATTAAGCGTTCGTTACCGGGAGATGGTTGGAGTGATGACCTAATAGAATACACGGTTCAACAATTGGCGTGTTTAGATAGTAACAATTTTCCACACAAAGCGGGTTTGGGCGAAAGGGAGGCGCGTATAATTTGCAGTAAGTAAATTAGTTTTTTTTGTAGCACACCAATTTGGTCCCACAAAATTACAAACACAGAGTATAAATTAAAAACTCCAAAATATAGCAAATATCTTTAAAACAATAATAATTTTCTTTAAAACCTAATATTTGTCAACAAAACTAAAACTTTCAGATTTGGTAGCTCGACGACATTACAATTTTGGCCATGGTGTAGGGAGATCTGGTGATTTATTAGAAGCTCAGCCCAAAGCTGTTGGTTCCACAATACTATCACAATTAACAAATGCTATGCTTCTAGATCTCATGCACGCTATGGGCATAAAAAACTGTAAAAGTTGTTTTCTTGTACCCATGGCCACAGGAATGACTTTGTCTTTATGTTTTTCGAGTATACGAAAACAACGGCCTGAAGCTAAATATATTTTATGGTCTCGCATTGACCAGAAATCTTGTTTTAAAAGCATTACAACTTCAGGTTTTGTACCAATTATTATAAATACAAAAAGAAAAGCTGGCTTGGATTTTTTGTTTACTGATTTGGAAGAATTTGAAAAAAAACTGGAATCAATTTCTTCACAAGAAATTTTGTGCATAATGTCCACTACTAGCTGTTTTGCACCACGAAACATGGATGATATTCAACAGCTTGCAAAAATGGCTGCAAAATATAATGTACCTCATATTATCAACAATGCTTATGGTTTGCAATCTTCATACATTTGCTCACGTATAGAACAGGCAAGTCGCACAGGACGTGTAGATTTCTTTGTACAAAGTACAGACAAAAATTTATTAGTACCAGTTGGAGGAGCTGTAGTTGCGGGATTTACTACAGAAACAGTACAAAACGTAGCTAAAACATATGCAGGTAATTATTTTACTCTTAAATTGTATATTTTTTAGAAAAGATGCCATCTGATTTTTAATTATATTTAACCAGGCCGTGCTTCTAGTTCACAAAGTTTAGATGTGTTTATGACTTTGCTCTCTTTGGGTAAAAATGGCTATTTAAAGCTTTCTAAAGAACGTGAAGAAACGTATAATTATTTAAAATCGCGTCTTGCCTATTTTTCCCATACACATAAATGTACTTTTAAATATTCAAAATTTAATCCAATATCAATGGCAGTATTTCTTCAACAACTCTCAGATGATCAACCAACAAAACTAGGTTCAATGTTATATACAAGGGGGATTTCGGGCACTAGAGTTGTTGCTAAAGGCTGCAATAAAACTATAGACGGTTATGTATTTAAAAGTAAGTTTTCACTATATACATTTAAAATAATTTTTATAACTCATTTAACTACACAAATTTGTAGACTGGGGAAGCCACGAAGATCTTGATGGACCACCATATTTAACGGCTGCAGTTTCCTTGCATTTAAAAATAAATGAAGTAGATATTTTTGAAAGAAAACTTGAAGAGTGTTGGAATGATATTAAAAAGAAAAAGATTACTAGTTGAAATTTTGCAACATGCTAAATAGCTCTGTAAATTTACATTTCAGTCTATTAAGGAAAGAGAAAAATAGTCTTGTTTCCAATAAATTGTAATCAGTAGATATCAGTATATGCATTAAATAAATTGTACGAAAAGTATTCCAAACAAATTTAAACAATTTAAATTTATAACAGAAACAGAGGTGCATTTATTATGTATTAACAAAACAGCTGCTTATAACGCAATCTTGACAGACGAAACGTCTTCACGGTAACCTGAGCTCTTCATCATTGAAATTTACTTTTGAATGAACGGCTGAACTTTGATATGCAAGCAGAAAAAATAATAAAAATTTTAAACTTAGTACTAACAATCGAAAAAAAATTAAGCATAACTTAGGAATAAATTAAATTTAAAAAGAAATTGAGTTATTTAAAAGTGAAACATTCCATACGATAAAAGTGTTATACAGAAAGCAACTTGAACTGCAATCAAAATATTTTCAAGGGATTTGTTATCTTGAAGAAGCACGTATACCCAGGAAAGGGGTAAGGAAAGATACAATTGCATTTAAATACTACGGTACATACATACATGGATTAAATGTTATTTTGGTGAATTTAAGGCAATTTATTTTTCAGTTGAATGTTAGAGATAATAAATTTATCTAACAAGTATAGTTTACATTTTAATGTAAATGTTTACAACAAGTGCCGTGAGTCATACAGCAAAAGTTTTTTTTAATAGACAACAAAAAACATGCAATTTGTGGCTCCTCTGCAATAAGAAAAATTTCATCAGTTTTATATTAAACACGTCATAAATAAAAACAATTTGTTTGTGCCGCTACCTTTTTTGTTGGCATTTTGGGTTTATATTTTCATTTGTAATTTGGAAAACTTCGTGTTTTCAAATTGTGTGATTCAGGAAAAAATTCAAAGTTGAGTATAACCAAATCTTTAGGTTTACGATATTAATTATAAAATTAACTTTAAACAAATCAAGACGTATCTGTTTTTTTAAATCAGAATTTCAAATTATTCACTTTTCGAAACATCTTCCAAAATCTTTTTATAATCATAATATTCAATTTTAAATCAAAATATCCAACTTAGTATTTTTAATTTTGCTGACTGTAGGATACCCAAAAAGTCAACCGTATATCGTTCAACACAATTTTGGCACAAATTCGATTTAGCCAACAGAGTTTTCATTAGGTTTTCTTGTATTTGATGCAAATATATAAAAAAAAAAAAAAAAAATTATGAATGAATTATAGTTGCTGTTGAGAAGAAAAGGTTCACGGATGATGCCACAATCCATTTAGTTGAATTTTATAATTCTCTAAGTTTAGTCGTAATAAAAAGTTTTTATCGAATCAAATCAAAAAAAAATATTTGTTTTTCAACACACTATTTAATTGTTTAACTTGTAAAATTGAAATAAAATGGATTTAAATGTTAAAATAAATAAAGTATGTAAGAAATAATTATTACAAATAGAATAAAAAACTAAGTATAAAGACGTGTTTTTGCCTTAGACAACACTTTTCAAATCAGACTTTAAATTGGGTCGCTACTCATAAATACTTTTAGATTTGAAATCATATGTATACAGACAGGGCTTTCAAAAGACTACCCTAAATAATGAAATTTTTATTTGAAATAACTTTTTATTTGTATTTTCCAGCTTATTGCCATGACCACCGATGCAGAATTTCTTAGTTCATATGAACGCATAAAGCTAGCTAACAAATTGACACTTAAAGAAATAGATCGTGCTATTGAATTGGAAGAGCAGGACAAGCCTTTGGAAGCGATTTCGGCCTATGAAGAAAGCTTGAAACTTATTGAGACAGTGTTTTCTATACCAGTTGGTCTGCCGGACAACACAAATGGTATTGAAGCTGAATGGTCGGATGCTTGTACAACTATACAGAAATTAAAAGGAGCCAAAACAGAAATAACATATAGACTAAAGATATTAAGGCAGCAACAAGCACCTGTTGATTGTGAGGCAAGGGAGGCTCAAGAAAATGAAAATGAAGATCTTAGCGAGCCAAAAGCTAAAAAAAAATCAGCTCTAGTAGAAAATCCAGCTACATATTACGATATACAATATGTTGGCGGTGGTACACCAAAAACTTATAAACAAATTGCCAAGGGTTTGAGAGATGTTATAGCTGATAGGGATATACCTGTATTGTATGATACTTTATTTCAAGCTCAAGTCAAATTGTACAAAATTCAATCGAATGGTGTGGTACAAACAATGGCGGTAAGTGTTTAAAGCCTGTTCAGCCAAATGCAAACAAAAGCTTCGTTCGCATAATTGTATACAAAAACAAATTTTCGTGTATTGCTATGTGAACGAACCTTTATTTGTTAAAATGTGGGTTTAATTCTGTATGTCTTTTATAGACTTTTCAATACCTTCGATCTTCAGCTAATCAATGAAATAAATAAAATTTTCTATTTTCAAGTTCGGAACACAATCTAACTATTTTCACGGATTTAAATGCAAAACAACAACACAACGCAGTAACCGAACAACTGTTAGTTAGTTTTGATATACTTTATCCAATTTATTGCTAATTTTTATAATTTGAAAAGTAGATTTTATTATTAAAAACAAAATCCATTAGTATTCTCTGGAAATAATTTTTAAAGCAATCCGTTACGTAACATAGTATTGTTTTTATTGTAATCACTAACAATACGTAGTTGTTTGATAATTTATATTACATTTACAATCTTTTTAGGGTGAAACGTCAATGTCATTGGTAATGTGCACAGTTGGGGGCAAATGGAAATATCTGAATGGAATGTATTTCATACAATGTTCAATTAGAGGTCAAGTTACGGAACAACCATCAACCTCACAAGCCAATGATAATATGATATGGATTTATCCTTTGGTACCAACAGTAACATCATGCTATCGCACCGATTTTGGCGCATTTATATTTCCGGACTTGGAGGCCAGTGAAGCTGGTTCAGCTTTTGGCATAATATTAACAAAACCTTCAGATTTAAATGAAGATCAATATGCTGACTTGCAGCAATTCTTTTTAGATCTTCTAGAAGCTGTTCTAGCTGGTCACATTGAAGAATTACCACAACCCTTAGCTGATAGGCCAACGAGAGATACCAGCAAAGAGGTATCAAAACACATTGTCACGGCTGCTGATTTTATTGCAAAAGGTTTAGTTAAGGGAGCCGAAAAAACTGGAGAGCTAATGATGAAAAGTACTCCCTACATTATTTCAAGAATAAAACCAGCACCCGAAAATCCTAAACCCGTTTCTCAAGGCATACAAACAACAGTGGAAGTGGCCAAGGGGGTAACAACAGCGGCGGTAGGTGTAACGGGCTGGGTAGCTGGCAAAGTGGGCTCAGCTTCAGTGGCTATAGGTAGATTCCTAGCACCGCATATACAACATCATGGAGCCAATCTCTTGCAAAAAACTTGTGGTTATGATCAGCAGCAAGCTAACAGTAAAATGGAGGGAGCTTTAACATTGGCAGCTGGGGCTGTAGAGGGTTTTAGTACTATAGTTGATGGCCTGGAAAAATCTGCCGCCATACTGGGAAATAATTTAAGTGAAAACTCTGTAAAAATTATCGAACACAGGTAAGTTGAAATGGCTTTTAAAAGCATTTCAAATAATTAATTATTTATAAACCTTTTAGATATGGATCACCAGCTGGCTTTGTAGCTGCTGATACTTTTGATACTTTGGGCAATGCTTTCATTGTCAGTCGCAATGTCAACTATATGCTGCCGAAAGGTATTGCCAAAAAGATGGTAAAGAATACTGGAATTGCAGTCATCGATGAATACAAACAGAACTATAAGGGAGAACAACAATTTGTAGCCGCTGGAGCTTTATATCCTGACTTGAGAGCTCTGCGAGATAAAACTATGGAGAATTAGAAGCACTAGTTAATTTAATACTACTAATGCTACCTTAAATGAATTTAAATTAAACAAATCGAATGTGCAGGCATATAACCGTATAAATTTTTATGTTATGTTAATATGACTTATTTAAGTTGAATTTGTTATTATTTAGTTTTATTTAAATCTTCCAATTTTTTATATGCAGTAGCTGTTGTTTGCACTTTTTTAGTAAAAATAAAAAAATTCGGTGTTTAATAAAAAAAAATCTAAATATCACTCAGAAACAAATTTGATTTTTTTTTTAATTTTTGTCAAGATTTCCCTATTTTATTAAAAGAAAATTTATTTCTAAGTGTAAAAAGCAGAGTGCGTTGGCAAATTATGTTTTTTTTTACAAGATAATGATGAAACTAGTGCCTGAAAGTCTGCTCTGTCGAATAAACACATTTTTCTAAAACAGGCATGTGTATTTTATTCAACGCACATAAAATGGTACACAACTTTTCAAAAAGATCATGTCCGAGGCACGACTAGAAACTGATTGTTTTTTTTTTAATCAAAAAGCGAAATGCAAACATTCAAAAATACAAATATGCAAAAAGCCACACGTTTGAGTAAACTGCTTTTTAGATTTAATTGTGTTAAACAACATAACAAAATCAGTTTCTAAACGTACCTCGAACATAATTTAATCAAATTTTGTGCAAGATTTTTACTCTAATTGTTCGTTTATAGGTTTTGATTGACTACACAAAAAAAATTTTTTAATCATACACAATCAACTAAAAATATGATTTCTGCAGTTCTCTCGTTATAATCAATCATAGTCATACAAAAAAAGAATTTGTGCATTTAAAATCATTTTTAAAAAGATACCGTGTTTAGTGCGACTACAATTATGGGTCAATGTTTTTTTGCTATTATCTCAGGAATAGTATTTAGACGATAATGGGCGCATGCTGAATCTGATTTTTCTTTAAAATTGACTTTTCATAAAAATCAGGAAAAAATATAACCATTTAGTTTTACATTAATTTATGAGTTATGTTGTACAAATTATAAAAATTAAATACATATTATTTTCAAATTCTTTTAAAATGTAACCACAAATAGTTTTTAATCTCTACTGAAAATTTTGAGTTAATATCCTCTTATAGATGAAGTGCGATATATAGCATTTGTAATTTTTTTTAATTATATTGATAACAAAAATTAACACGTTGAAAAAGTATTACGTAATGAAAATTTAAGCAATTATACTCTTACGAATACATACACTTTTCCTTATTTCCCTAGTTTTCGGTAGGCCTATAACGATCGGAATGCGGCAATTATTATAATTGTATATACATAAATGTTATTTTGTATGTATGTAAGTTTTTATTATAATTATTATTAGTATTATTGTTATGCATAAATGAATAATTTATAGATTTTTTTTCCTTTTTTTTTTTGCATATAAACAATTCACATATGTAAATATTAAATGTTATAATTAAAGTTATTTAATATTTATAATTAATTTTTTGAGTAAGTTTTTATAGAAATAGCCTTAAATAAATTATTCAATACAGAAAACATTTGCTACTCAATCAATCAATACCTACTAAACACTAGTTTAAGATTTAAAATTAAGGGAAGTGTTTAAAAAAATTATAGTACAATATTATTTAAATGAATAAATCAAAAACAAAAAAAAAAAAACTAGATCATATGCAATATGTATATATTTGGAAGAACTTTAATAAAAATGATATACAATCAGTTTGTTTAATTATAAAGTCTTACCATAAAGCAGATTTAATAAAAAGAACTTGTACAATAAAAAATGTTGTTGCCAGCTGTTTTCAAAACGTATAAATCAACAAAATTATTAATATTATCCCTTATTACGGCCCTTGATGGCAATTGAAATTTCAATTGAAAACTGATTTGAAACGACAGTTTTAATTTTAATAGGAATAGGGCTAAATAATCTAAGTTAAGTGAACTGCATATAATAATTTATATTTATCAATTATATTTACCGATTACTTTTAAAAGTAAAATTTAGTTTGATATATTCCAAGGCAATTAATGTTCAAGGAGTTCCAGATCACTAGCTATATTGGTTACCAGGGGGGTTATTGGTTAGCAGAGTTGTATTAATTTTAAAAATTTTTAATTTTTTTTTTTTTTTTTTGAATTTTCTACATAATTAGTTTTTTTTTTAATTTAAAATTGTCGAAATACATAATAACCCCCCAGCACAAATTACATTTTAAAAATTTTGGTATTCTCGATAAATTCATATTCAATATTTTCAAATTAAAAAAAAATTAATTTTAAATCGTTTTTTTTTTAATTGTTTTTAAGAGAAAATATTTTAAAAATTCACTTTAAATTCAACATTAAATGGTAAGACTTTTTAAACAAATTACATATAGACATATACATAGGTACATATAGTCTATTTAATATCTTATATATATGGCACATATAACTTAAATAAAGAATAATAATAATTGAAAATATGACAATATACATACACGCTTACATATGTATAATTCAAAATTATGCAAAATACAAGTACATAACAAAAAAAAAAACTAATTAAATATAATAACACAAAATATATGAATGTATGTATAATTTAATGAAATCGTAAACATTTTCACGGCATTATTATTGTATAAATTATTTATGGTAAATATTAAAAAAAAAAGAAACAATTTGTTTAAAGGTGTTTAACTAACTGGCAGTAACTGACTGCATACATATGTATATTAAAAACAATAATAACTATAAATATTATTGTTTCAAGTATTTTTGTTTGCATTTATTAATATTGCAAGTATTTCGATGCATGATCGCCAAAAACGTTTAACCAACAAACACCACAATCGATTATCGGTTTTTTATAAAAATATAAACACTTGCATCACTTGTTAAAATTTCATAGGCATATACAATACCGTTAGAACTTTATAGGAACATTAATTTTAGCTTAAGTTCACAGTGCTTGTTTGCTTACGGCAAAGATATTTAAAAAACACCTTCTCTTGTAAAATTTCATAATCGTTGATTAAGCTTTTTTGGCGGCCATGGCTCGATACAATAACTTTTGATTTTTTTTAACGAAATTTGTTTAAAAATATTATAGAATTCATTATTTGAAATAATAAAAATAAAATTTTATAAGCCCTAAAAAAATATATTTACACATTTTCAAATTTATATAGATCTTTCCCAATGTGATCACATGATTCTTATTGATCTCCATATAAACCAATATGTACGTATATATGCGTGCATTTAGTAATAAGAAAATCAGAGAAAAGAACTCTTTATTTTTTGTAACGTATATAATAACTTATATAATAAAATAAAATTATAAGTTGGTATATAAAATTGTTATCTTAATTATTATTTTAGGTTATATAAATACATATGTATATATAAATATTCAAGTTAAATAATTAATTATTAATTAGAAATATATTTTTTTTTCTGTTAAGGAACACTAAATATGTAAATTTTTATGATTTTTGTTTTTTTAATTACGACACAAACCCTGTTTAACAATCAGCTGTGGGTTGCCACCAGCCGCTACTATTACTTGCGGCATTCTCAGTATTACCACTAGATGTTGCAATAATAGCGTCTTTATTTAAGTGAGTCTCAATATCGACACGACAAATAGGACAATGTTTGTTGGTAACCAGCCATTGGTCCACACAGTCAGTATGGAATAAATGCATACAAGGCAAACGTCTGAAAAAGTTGCCAGCGATAATTTATTAATGAAATTTGTTTGTATTTTATAAATTGTTTGTTGTGTCAATTACACTCAGCTAGTTTTCATGTAACTTAAAGTTAACTATTTGCAAGTAAGTAAGAAATTATTATATGTAAATGTATGACGATCAGTTAGGGGAGGGATTGTGTTTAATTTTATTTACTTAAATTATATTTATTTGTTATTGAACAAAGCTAATCTGCCTTATTACGGTTGTCAAAGTATAAATGTACTTTTGAATTTCAACTACGGTTTTAAAATCGTAATAAGGGTGAATAATATATTTATAATATAGTAAAATAAGAAATAGCTCACTTTAATTATTAACAAACATTTATTGTCTTACTTACCTCACATCGTTTTCAATTTCAAATAATGATAAACATATTGCACACTTTTCGGCATCTTCATCCGTTTCACTCGGACGTCTAACACGTCTATATTTGTGAGGCAATGTGTTGCGTTCAATAATTTCCTTAATTAAAAAAAAAATATATGTAAATTTTCAATAATATTTTTCAATATGTATTTAAATAAAATTTTACCAAAGTTGCTCCTCTTGGTGGGCGTATAGATGAACCAATAACAATTCTTGGTGTAGATAAGTCAATTTCCACATGCACTGGCGAGTAATGATGAAACATATGATGATGCACAGCTGGTCTACGTAACACTGGACATCTTCGATTTTGCGGCTGAGGACGGGAATCATAAGGGTAATAGGCCTAAAATATAAATTTTATAAAACTATGTCTCTAAAGGAAAATAAAACTGTGCAGTAGGCAAACAAACTTACAGGATCCAAACTTGAGACTGGACCGTTGCGACCATGAACACAAGAGCACACATTTGGCATTTGCTGAAATCGTGTACGAAAACTGCTTGTTAAATTTAAGGGATTCGACGACAAGTCAATTGGCGTTGGTGTCATATGGCGTCTGTGTATTTCTTGAACATTGTGTTGTCGCAACCATAGATTTTGATGAACCAAATAGGGTGGAGGTGGTCCATGACTACCCGATGACGTACGGAATGTGTGAGTGTGGGTATGTGGTAGACTGTGGGTGTGTGGTATGGTATGAGTATGACCATGATGATTATGTGTGATAATGTGATTTTCATGTGGACGTGTTGTAGTGTGTGCATGTGAATGATGATACATGGGATGAGGATGATATTGACTGGCATTTGGTGTAGTTGAGCCAGGCGACATAGACAAATGGGTGGGAGGTGGATTCATTTGTCTTGAATTTTGAGTTTCCTGTAGCGAAGGCTGTAAATAAAGGGGAGTAGGTGGTGGAGCATTTGGATTTGAGTTAATAACTCCCACTAAGCCCAGAGAGGGTACAGGTGGCAAACTGTTAGTATTACTATAGTGCGTAGTGTTGTGTTCTGTAACAGTATAAGGATTAAATATAAAGATAGGTGGAGGTGAGTTTGCCACGGCTGGCATTGGTGTTGGTATGGCAGCAGATGATTGTGGAACTTCGTTTAAGTACGAACGCCACACGGACCTCAAACGTGAAAAATCCGCAGTATTCGTTGTTGTACTGTGGCAATGTGGTGCCATGGACAAGTTCCCAGAAACTTGTTGCTCTGATGTCGTACTTGCAGCCAAATTATTGTTCTGCTGCCTACTACTGACAGGTCTTTCTGTAGATTCCCCATTTTGATCTGGCATAAAGCAGTCTATACAAGGGTCTTGCCAAAGTCGAGAATTCATAGGCACAGCGCCTTCCGTTGAGTGAAAAGGCAATGCCGAATACCCTGCTGTAGATTGGTGTGCCCTTTGTGGTTCGGTGGACGATAAAGAAGATGACGGACCCTGGACAATATTATAAGAATCATTGGTGGGCGATAAGACCACGGAAGGTGAAATAAACAATGGATCCACGCCATACCAATCTTCACCCACTTGAGGAGGTGTTAGACGAGCACTTGTTGTCGATGACTGATGGTCATTCGTCTGAGCTTGTGTTATTTGATTATGATGGTGTTGATGTTGATGTGACGTAGATGAAGTGGGTTGTTCAGATGTTGAAGACATTTCTAAAGCTAAGGGTGATTCATCATCGGCTGTTAAATCTATGGAGAGTATGGGTTCACGACTGGAATGCACAAATACCACTTCATCGTCTTCACCATCAGTTGTGGTGGTCGTAGCATCCGACAACCAATCTAATTGAAGATCTGGCGCAGTTAATACTGCTGGCGGTTTAATATTTATTTCATTTGATTTCGATTTTGTGTTTGCGTTTGAGTTTGTGTTTGCGTTTGCGTTTGTTGATACACCTCCTCCAGTCATTCTTCCTCTAGATGTAGAAGGCAGTACATTAATATCAGTTGTATTTTGCAACTGGACCTGTGAGTTATCTGACAGAACAAAATTTTGCGCCTGGTCAGATGAAGTAATGGTCTCTAAACGCCTTCTACGGTGCGGCAAGGGTGGCGGTGGTGGAGGTGGTTGTTGATGCCCAGCGTATGTAATAACATAAGAACCATTTGAATTAATAGTAGTTTCGTGATCCCGCCGTAATGCCGGCGGCATTAGCGACATACTATTGTTGTGAACTTCTCCCGAGTGATTTGAATTTAATCGCTGAATTTTTGAAACTCTTGGCAAATCCTCCTCTTTTGATTCTTTATTTCTATCTTCCGTACGAGTATAGCGTAAGTGAAAACGATTTAATGATGGTGAACTAGATGAATTCTCGTCATTATTATGCGAGTTGATTTCATTTGCTTCTAAATGTTGGTCAGAAGCTGAAGGTTTGTGTAAATTCCAAGCCACAGAAGGCTGTTCGTAATTTTCCTCATCAAAGTTTTGCCAGTAGGATCCATTAAACTCAGAAGCTCTTAAGCGTACACGTTGTGACGTAGACGGTTGATCATCGCTTAACCGTCTAAAAGAATTACTACTTAATGTAGTAGATTCGACCAAATCGACAGAATAATTATTTCTTGTATTTGAGGAAGATGATGATGAACCAGCGGCAGCGTCAACGCTGCTACCACTACCAGTATCACTACCTCCACTACCATTTCCAGCATGATTGGAAGAAACCTGTGATGAAGAAGATGTTGATGTTGGTGATGATTCGACAACATTTGTGGTAGTTGACTTGTGCTTTTTTAGGGCGGCCGCTGATGTCGTAGTAGTAGTGTTAGTAGTTCTAGTATTAGCAAATTGTACATGTTCAGCTTCTGAAGCTGAAGATACTTCATCATGATTATTTGGTGGTGCTGGCATTACCAATGAAAATGGTGAACCTCTGCATGAGTCTAACTCCTCGGTAGGTAGAGTATTCAAAGAATTAGAAGTAGTAGAAGCAACCTCATCTTCATCACGGTGAAGTAAATTATTGGAGTCTTCATTATTATTGGAGGAATAAGAAGTAGGAGCAACCTCATCGTAATGAATTCTAGCATCAACCATTTCACTGTCATTATTGGTGGAGCTATCTTGAGTATTAAAAATAACGTTGGTGCCTGAGGTGGAATGAATTTCTGCAGTCATGGATCTTTCAGTCTGTGCTTGCTGCGGTTCGTTGGCTATAGTAGCATTGGGCAAAGCTGGACAAACACACATTTCACCAGCTGTATGTTGTGTATTGCTACTGTTAGAGCTACAGTTGCACGTTTGGGTAGACCGTGATAAAGGTACCATATAGAAACCACTGTAATCATCGTTATTGTATTGGTGATGGGGATGGTGCTGAAGATGCTGATGTTGGTGTGCATGTGCATGTGAATGTGAAGCATGATGAGAATGATGACCGGGATTCAATTCCACCGATAAAGGACCGTTGAATGAACGTTCAGCTAAACGTACAACCGGCGCTGTTGATCTTGAAATTTGTTCTCTATGGTGCAGATGTTGATGTTGTTGTTGCTGCTGTTGGTGTTGCTGTTGCTGTTGATGTGGCTGTTGCTGAACTTGTGGCTGCTGATGCTGCTGTGATACATTGTGATAATGTGGTCGACATGCTAAAGAAATTTGGTGATGATGAAGATGACCACCATATGGACGCTGATGACGTTGATATTCACCACTACCTGATTCATATTCTGTTACAAATGACAAAGGCGAAGATCTGCAAGCATATTGACGTTGATAAGGTTGATGTTGATGCTGATGATGATGATGGTGATGATGAAAATGATGACGTGGATAATAGTGACGATTTAGCTGTTGTGGGTGTGGTTCAGTTGATGTTGTCACTGTTGCCTGTGAGGTTGTTGCTTCTGTGTTGTACTCAGCCGAAAGTGGCACAAAGTGTGTTCGACTGGCGGATACCTCTGACCCAACATCCTTCATTTACAAAATAATAATTAATATAAAAAAATAGATTTAATTTTATACAGGGTATGTGCATATTTCAAAATATTAATTACTTCTATAACATATACAGTTTCATAGTTAGCTGCTTCCACTTCTTCATTAAGGTGCTGCTGAACTTCAAGTTCAACTTCATTCATTTCATGATGATGTGTACGTTGTTGTTGGCGTTGTTCAGAACCAAGATGTGTTGTTGTTGATGGGTTTTGTGATTGATGACCATCACCTTGACTTCTTTCCATTATTTATAGCCCGATTTTTCTGTAGTTACATACATATATGTATATAAATTAATAAATAGGTAAAATGCAAACTAAAATTTTTATTTTATTTTTTCCTGATCGAATATAAAAAAGCATCTTTCAAAACTTAATAAAAAGAATTTCCAAGGACAACGAATACTACTCCAAATTTTTCGGTCAAGAAACTGTTTACAAAATCGCTGGAAAATTTGTTTCTACTGAACATTATTATTAAATTAATAATCCACCCATTTGTTTCAGCTTCACAAATCTAATGATCTTAAAAAAATTTATATATCTGCATATATTTTAGGATTCAGTAGAATTAACCATTTTCATATTTCAATATTTACATCTCTGCATTTACATAAACAAATATTATAAATGTAAACAAAAACAAAGAGTACAAAATTGTACCAAAAATAGTAAACAAGAAAACAAGGCAATAATGAACAAAGATAACAAAACTAAAATGATGATTACAAAAGAAATTGAGATAATTTCGTAAAAAATCCTACAGACAGACTGGTTCACCAATGATGAGTAAGAAATGAAAATTAAAAATACTTTGGTTTTCTGACAATATTTTTAAATACACACAATAATACATGTATTACAATAAATAGTTTCTTACCTTTTAAGATTTTTTACTTCAATAGTAAAACTAATTAAAATTAAAATAATATAGACACTTAATGGTAACGAAAGCCACACTAAAGAGTAATGAATTAACATAAATAAGTGAATGTTCTAAATTGGTATTTTCTGAACGAAAAAAACCACACTAGGTAAAAATTTTTATTCTTTACTTTTTCAATATTTTCTATTGCTTTTTCTATTTTTTAATATGCTGAGACTGCACTCTTATGAAAGTGAGCTTCTTTTTTCTTCACGTATTTCTTTTTACTTTTCATTTAAACGTAAAAAAAAGTCACAGCACCAAATACACACACTTGTCTGTCATTTAATTAAAAGTACTATGTATTTAATTTATTTTTCCACAAGTTATCATCTTTATTACATCTGAAATTACATTTCTTTAATAACTCCATTTTATATTGTTTCTTGTTTGACCGTGCTTAACAATTTATAATTTGAAAAATTTGTTACTCGCCGAACAAAAACTTTGATTAGAAGATAATTTTCTTATATCAAGCCAGTATTGTAACTTAGCGATTTTGCTATCGAATTAGTAAGTGAATATATAAATATAAGTTGTAATTTTTCTAAGCCAATATTGATTTGAATAAGTGTTCAGAATACTATATTATGAAAAACGAACAGTTTATTTGTATTAATTGTTCAGAATAAGGATTTATATAGAGAGAACGTTGTTTATATACATATATACAAATTCTCCGATTATGTAAAATTTAGCGGGTTACAGAAAAGTTATCATCACTAACGTAAATTATAACTCTGAACACTTCCATAAAGAGCTGCCAGCATATCTATATCAACTAAATTAATGTCTCTTCCGAGTTGACTGAAAATATTTTAGGTCTCTTCAAAAATATTACTCACATATTAATATTTTTTATTATAAACATGTATATGGAATTTTTATTAAGTTTTTTTAATTGAAGTCTGATTTACCGATGAGAAGAAAAATAATATTTGACCGAAGTTAAGCAAAAGTCGATTACGGATTAATATTTGCATTTTAAAGTTTTTTGAATTAAGACGTGAAAACATTGGCGTGTCTGGCAACCTTAAAACGTCAAGTATCAATTCATAGTGATTGTCCTTTGTAGACTGAAAATACCCACAATTATTTTATTTTGTTATCGAGTTGGTAAACTTGCGTCTATTTTGTGTTGATTTATAAATGTTTAGAATTATTAAAAAAATAGAAAAGTGTATTTAAATATTTGAAATTTCATATATAAATTTATATTTTTGTTAAAATTGCTGGCAAACAACGAGCGTTGTTGATTGTAGAAGAGCAGAGAGAAAATTTTGCGCGCCAAGAATTGTAGCAAAACATTGCTCGGTAATAAGAAAAGTTGGAAGCATGGCTCAAATTCAAGATTTCCAAGATTTGGTCTTGAACGCCTTACAAGTGATTGAGTTTAAATTAAGTAAGTTTATTGTTTTTAGGCTTTCCAGTTAATTGTAATCTGCTTTCTTTAAAGTACGCTCGAGGTCAGATTTACAAAATGAAGAATTGGCTTTCCATCCGATAATGGCCCATCAGATATTTGGCGAATCTGAAAGCATATTTGGTTATAAAGGCTTAAAAGTACGCATACTATATACAGCAGGTCCATTGCACATTTACTTGGGCATAGAGTATGACAAAAGAGTCAACGATATATTGGAGGGGGCAATTGAAGCTGATGATGTTGTGGGAACTCTTGCAGAAAAGCTTCCCGATGGTTGTTATTTTGTAAATATGGACGAATTTCTTAAAACTCTAGACAAGGCTGACAAATTTCAACCTTTTGGTGAAAAACTTTTTGAATATGTCATACAGAACGAAAACGGCACGGAAAGAACATTTGAATTTTATAATTCGAACTATAAACAGCCGCCTTTTCTAAAATTTTTCTCACGTTTGCAGACATTTGTATTGTGGTTTGTGGACGCCGCTTCTTACATTGATGTAGATGATCCACAATGGTCTTATTTTATATGGTGGGTAACAAAATAATACTGATGTCACATACATATATTTGTCTACGTATGTATTTGTTTTAGTTATGAAAGATATAAAAACGATAACGGGGACGAGTCATATGCCACTGTTGGCTACACCACCGTCTACGAGTATTATGCATATCCCCAAAATGTACGACCACGTATTGCGCAAATGTTAGTTTTGCCACCATTTCAAAAGCTGGGCATAGGCACAAAATTTTTGCAAACCATTTACAATTTCTATCAATCACAAAAGAATGTTATAGACATAACAGTGGAAGATCCTTCAGATGACTTTCAGCGTATGCGTAATTTTCTTGATACTAGACTTTGTATGAAGTTGAAATCTTTTCAAAAGGAAGAACTTAAAAAAGGCTTCAGCAAGGAAATGACCAAAGAAGCCAGAGAAACCTTAAAAGTATAAAAATTTTACAATAAAAATTAACATTTTTTTAAATTAAATTTATAAAACTTGCAGATAAATCCACGCCAAAGTCGTAAAGTTTACGAAATTTTACGATTGTTGTATACAAATAAGAACAACAATGATGAATACACTGCTTATCGATTAGATGTGAAAAAACGCTTGAATGGAGTCTATCACAAGCAAATGGTTGATATCAAAAAGATGGAAAAAGCTAAAGTAGACACTGAGTGGCTGCGAGCGCGTTTACCTAACATGAAGTTGCGTCTTGAACAACTGCAGGATGAATATTTGCAAGTGGAAAAGGAATATCTACAAGTCATTGAAAAATTGAAAGCCATTTAAAGGAACACGTATTGGTATTTTTCTTTTTTTATTATCACCTTTTCATTTGTATTATTTCACTATAAATTTGTTTCTTTACTCATTTTTAAATTATTTAAAATAACACTTGAAATCATAAAATGATACTCGTTTCAATTGAATACTAGCTAGATTACTTTTATATAAATAAAATTGATTTTCTCTTTGCTTCTTTGTTTGCTCGCTATACAAATTTTCGTTTTCCAACGGATTAAACGTGAGTTTTATACTTGGCTAAATACTGTGTATTTGACTTGTAGTAAATACTTTGGCAGAGGAGCTGACGTGTGTGTAAAGTAGAATATTATCAGGTGTGTTTTATCAAATTTACTGTTTTCCTTTGACTAATTTCGGAAAAAAAGTATTTTCAACTATGAGATCCAATGAGCCGTTCAAAGGCACGTTGGTGGCATCCTTGACAACTTTCTTTGTTGTTTGAATTGGTTGATAGGCAATGAACAACATGTTTCTGGCAGCTGCTATGTGCCACCTTGGACATTTGAGGGAGTGGTCATCTCACTTGAACTAGATCGTGGGACTTGACCTTGTTATAGTTGCTTTACAGTGGGATTTCCTTAATCGCAGTTGTATGCAAATAAGTCGCAAGTCACAGTGACTGTCAAAGTCAATACAATGTACCTCACCGAGCAATTTAATTTTGATTTATTCGACAGAGTTGTGGAGAATTGAGGGGACAATTCCATGATGTTATTTTCAATATACCAGAAGTTATTTTTGAAAGTGGTATAAGTCCACTTAAAAAAATGTGTTAGCATTAATTTTAATACGATATGAACACCATTTTATCTATATACTAAAATGAACGCTGGTTCACTAATTTAAAAAAGTGTACTTATAGCACTTTCAAAAATAACAGCTCATTTTCATAAATAAATAGCAAAACCTACAAGTTGAAGCTGATTTCCTTTTCGTGTAGTAAATGAAACAATTCATTCCTTTCTTTTGTTTTTTGTAAAAAATCATTTATTATTGGATTTGTTTTTTCATAATTAATTTATGGTAAAATGTTTTTATGTATGTGAATATGAATGTTTGTGCAATATGTATTGAGTATGAGATCTACTTGTAAAGAATATTTAAAAAAATTAATTCTGTTACATACAAGTTTTTAAACTATGGAAGTATTAATAATATAAATTAAGAAAAAAGCTTAGAAAAGTAAGAAATAATTTAAAAATGTTAAATTATAAAATATTTTTTGCATATACTCGTATTTAAACATTGAAATTTATATTAAATTGCATTCCAATTTTGCGAACGAGCTATGATCCTTTTATTTGATTGAAGGAAAAAAAAAATTTAAATTTATTTTAGTATTTCTTTTTGCATAAATTGGCTATTTTGCTTATTTGGTATCAAATTATATCTTTATTTATTTATTTGTTGTTTAATTTAACGAAAAAATTTCAAGATTATGGTGCTGCTTCTATAACACAAGCGAGAGATTGTTTTTCATACAAATTTTCTAGACGACTTGATCGCTTGCGCTTGTGTTATGAAAATAGAACATAAACTTTAAATAAAGAAAGCACCAGCAGTAGTGGCTATCTACTTTGCAAACCAATTAATTTTATGTAAGTGTGTATATTCAGTTTAAAATATCAATTGTAGGAAAACACAAATTTATATGGGGAAGAGTGTGTAAATAATTTTTCAATTCAATAAATAAATTTATGACATTTTCGAAACTACAATAATCAGCAGCCATATTCTACAAATCTCTTTGACAAAGTGAAGAAAGTTTTGAGAATGTAAATCTATATAAATAATTTTCATATTCTGTTTGTTTGTTTGCTATAAAAATGTTTCTTTCAAAACGGATTTGTCTGAATTTTGACACATATACTCCAAAGCAAGTCACCATATACTTTTTAACCGGTCACGCCTATTTTTACGCCCACGTTTCAATGATTTTCATTCATCGCTGCTCATAAAGATGTGTGCCTTTACTTTATTTAAGCCTGAAATTATGCTTTGACATATTTTATTTACCACTTTAGTTGGTGCCTAGCAAAGCCATAAGACAGTGTTTGGAGTAGTGAATAGATTTTTTAACGATTAAAAAATCTATTTGCAAACGGATTTCTCTAAAATGTGTTGCATATGCTTTCTATACTCTAAGGATTCCGACTCACGTAATAAAGCACTGGTCCAGGTGAGACTGGGCAAAAACATCTAGAGCCCAATTATGAATAAAAATTCCCCGGTAGTTTTTTCACTGTTCAATTTCCTCTTGTTATAAAAAAAATTTCTCCAATTTTTAACATAGCAAGTCATCTGATTTAGGGAATTTTCTCCCAAAAACCAAAAGTTTCCCAGGGAAAAAGTCCTTGTTAATATTCATAATTGGCATGCTAGTGTTTTAATAATTTGCCAAATTAATAAAAAAAAAAAAATTTAAATCCCAGTCAAACTAAATGTACTCCGGAATGTTCATAAAATGGCTACATCAGTGGGCAAAAAATATCAAAAAATTTTGAAATTAAAAAATTTAAAAGAAAAAAAAAATTGAGTAATTCTGAAAAAAGAAATAAAAATTGAGTGGAATAAAATCGAGTTTAACAAAAATATTGACCAAGAAAAAGTAGAAAAATATTCACAAGTCCTAGTACCTCGAAGCTTTTATCCTTCTGAATAAAAGCCAATGAATTTTATAGAAGTGTGGCATTAGTAGGAAGTTGTTCCTGCTTTAATAGTTTAATTTTTATTAGCATCGATCGAGGATTTGAAATAAAATCGGTATTCCAAAGTAGTGGAATTTCTGATCTCTTGCATTATAATTGATTCCGTATTAATCATTGATTGTAGAAGACATTGTTTGTGAGGGCCTAAAAGAACATTGAAATGTCCTTCGATTTAGGCATCCTTAAACCATTTTGCTGAAACTTGCAACATAACTGCTCGAAGCACTAATCTCTACTTTGATGAATTTCATAGATTTTTCGAAAAGGACAGAATATGGCTGCAGAAGGCTTATTATATACACACATAGCACATACTTCAATCCAAAAACAAAATTATTCAAAAATGTATGTAACGTAATATCTTACGAAAATGCGTTCTTGCGAAACGTAAGACAAGCATACGTAATGACCACCCACCATTTATTGAATAATTTTATTTTTTTTATATAATTTTTTTTTCTTATTTGCTTCCAAAATCAATTAAATTATAGTATGAGCAATTTTTTATTCTTGGTTTTCGTTTTGTTTTTGCGTTTTTTGTTGATAATTTTCTTTGGTTGCTTTAGCTGTAATTGTGCTATTTAACATGATCCATATTCTTCCATCCATTTCTCAAAACGACTAACATCATCTGCCGATACTGATTTCTTAGTACGCATCATGGCATCTTGAAAGTCTTGCAGTGTGATGGGTAAATCAATTTCTTCACGTCGTATTTGTCTTATCTCTTCTGGGGTACGTCCAAAAATTTGTCGTCGCATTGGCATCATGGCGGCATCACGGCAAACATTGCTGATATCAAAACCAGAATAACCTTTCATTTGATCGCCTATCATATTGGTATCTAAAGAAGGCGTTAGATTGACATCTTTCAAGCAGAGTTTTAATAAAGCTGAACGAGTTTCCTCTGGAAAAAATAAACAAATTTAGTAGTAAAAGTGGAACAGCTTTCTGTAATAATTGAATCAAAGTTGTTACAAGGATTTTATAATATTTTTTTTTTTTTGATAAAGAAATGTGTATGACTATGTGATGTTACTCCAAAATTCATAATCTTCCCATTTGAAGTCCTGGAGATCTTCTAAGAGCTACAGTCAAAACTTAGATCCTAAAAAAATTGCTGCAACGCAGACACATTTTGTTTCTTACTGCCCATCTAAATAACTGCCAGAGTAACTACTGCAAGGCATACCCAACCCTTTTTGATATACATATACCAGCAGTAGTTGGTAAGGGTTTTTACTAAATATAATCCATATCTATATTCTGTCAAATACTAAAGACTATATTTGTTCTTTGCTCTTCAAATAAGTTTCAGAAATATCCTACTCCGCTTAATCTCTAAATACATTTTTATTAGCTCAATCAGGACGATAGGAATAATTAGAATTAGGAGCAGAAACATGTCGCCTGGTCCATGCGGCCAAAATAGACCTATTGTAACACTATTCTAAAACTATAAATTCTCCCTAAGTCTGGTATTCATTAAGAATTTAAAGATTTTTCTTAAGTGATTTGTCCGCCATGTCAGATGGTTGTAGGTCGTGAAACGAAAAATAACGAAAAATGATCCAAATTAGTGACATAATATATCGTTATATGATTTTATTAAAGCCCTAATTTACATTTTAAAAAATTTCTAGAGGAGAAGTTAAAAAGTCAATAACATGAAAACTTTTGGCAGTTTTTCATTTCCACAATTAAAAATAACATTTTTAAACTGAAGCTTGAACTAAACAAAACTTCAAAAAGTTTTATTAATTTTTCATATTATCGACTTTTTTGGCTTCTCCGCTAAAAGTTTTTAAAAATAATTTAGGGCTTTAATGAAATAATATAACGATATGTTCTGCTGCCTCTTCGTCTTCGTTTAGGCTGATCCCTATTTGCCAAGTGTTTCAATACTCTACAATTTCCGGTCAAAAATCCCGTGATAAAACGAATTTGTGACTGGGTCAGGCTCAGTAAGTCGTTTGTTCTTCTCTGAGACCGGATTGACATGACTGTTTTCTCTACCCTGATACCCTTTGTTTCACACCAGATTGTAGACACTTTTAGCTACTTTCTAATCTTGAGCTTGATAGAGCTCCAGACAATCCGCAAAATTGTTCTGGGACAATGAAACTACTAGCCCCTCATTTTCTTGTGTGTTTGTCTGCCTTATCACTGCTTACATAACCAATATAACCTTCCACCCATATCAGGTGCTGTTATTAGATACTAGTCTCTCCAGAAGTATTAGCCAATCCAAGATCAGTTTCGATCTAAACTCAAAGGCACTGAGTGTTTGTAATACTGCCCTGTTGGCAGAGTGAATATAGATGTGACTGTTTTTTCTAAGTTCTTTTCTTAGGGAAAACTCTATAGCATGTATTTCGGCCTGAAAAAGTGAGTGAACAGTTACTGACAAATAAGCTTCTTCTGGGGTCTGGATTAAATACCAAGCTTCAACATCCTCAAAGGTGTTCGAGTCATTTGTGCACTACATATACATGTGACCTTACATAGGATTTGGGTCTGTGATGCGTGAAGTTGTATTTGCTTTGACAGTGATCGCTTAAGATTACAAATTTCGCACTTGTTTCAGTAATTTCTTGAAGGAAGACTTAGCAAGACTTCAAGGGCAGCAGTCAGAGTTGACTTAATTGGGCCTGTTCTAGGACGGGGAAAACTTCTTCCAGATCTGGGGCCAAAAGTTGGTTGCATGTTCAGTAGCCTCCCTGCCTTGGTGCCATTGAACTTAACTGTCTCTACTCAGAGATTTCGGTGATATGTGGCTCCGAGATAAGTTCTCCATGTCTGGAAAACAAAACTCGTAGCATCATGTATTTGCCAGACTTATTGATTGTAAAGGGTGGCTTATCATGCATATAGTGTGTATGGATATGGAAGCATCGTTTGGGGAATTTATCGGAAAAATTATAAAACCCTTCTACTAAAGATATGGGAATGATGGATAAATTTGTAAAAGAAGGAATTTTGAAAGTTTAGATCTACAAACTATAAGAAATTGCTCTAAATTCAGAAAAGTGCTGTTGGCGTCAAAGAAACGAACGCGGATCAATTATCGACATAGCGATAAGCGTAGTTATTGCCTAGTGTTTTAAATCTATGAGTCTATGGCGCCTGCCTAGACTGGTGAGTAGTGTGCTAACCTATCAATCTAGAGATCGCAGATTCGATTCCTGCGTTACCCTGAGTGTTTTCTTCAGACAAACAATAAAGTACCGTGCCATTTGTGTTAAAAAAAAAGGATTTCAAAGAATAATAAAAAAATTGTATTACTTCTTACCATTCGGCAGCGCTATATAAATTCGTTTTTCGAAACGTCTTCGAAAAGCTTCATCAATATCCCACGGATGATTAGTGGCTGCCAAAACCATAATGATTTTATCATCTTGCGTTGTGGCATTTAATCCATCCATTTGTATTAATAATTCAGCTTTGAAACGACGACTAGCTTCATGCTCCGAATCACTACGTCTCGCTGAGCATAATGCATCGATTTCATCAATAAATATAGTGCTGGGAGCATAAAATCTAGCCATTTCGAATAGTAGCCGTACCAACTTTTCACTTTCACCACGATATTTTGATGTCAATGTGGATGAGGAAACATTAAAAAATGTGGTGCCACATTCAGTGGCCACAGCTTTGGCTAACATTGTTTTGCCCGTACCTGGAGGGCCCACCATTAAAACACCTCGCCAAGGTCTGCGTATGCCTTTGAAAAAGTCTGGCATTATAATGGGCAAAACCACAGCCTCTTGGAGTATTGATTTGGCCTCATTTAAACCAGCCACATCAGTCCACTTAACACCCGGATGTCGTTGCAAGATATCCTTCTCTAGAGTTTCAACTAAATGCGGTTCATAACCGGAAGATGAGAAAACTTTTGATTTTGAGGAAGTTATCGGTGAATTCTTGGGAGTGCTTTGTGAGGTTGAGTTTTCCTCAAGGGAGGTAGCTTCCTGATCGTCCGAGTTTGAATTATCATCCAAAGAATTTTTCTTGCCCTTTTCTTTCAGTTTCATTTGAGAGTTGATAATTTTACGGGCTCTAACACGTTCCACAGAACGACTTTTACGTATAGGCATTGTAGAGGTCTTTAATGAACGAGAGTTGCGTTTTTCTGAACGATCAGCCAAAGAGCCAGTCGCCACATTATGTGAACTACCATGATGACTTAAATTAATTGAGGGCAATGTAGGCTGTAACTCTGGATCTCTCCGTCGCAATGAAGATATCCATCTATTGTCATTGTGTGTGGGAAATGATGTTGCATTGCCATGTATGGCACTTGTTGCGGGACCATTATTTGCTTGGGGCAAATTTGTATTTGGTCTTGGTTGTGGTGATACTTCTGAAAGTATTGAAATTTTAGAAATTTAAAGTTTTGTTTAGACTATGGCAGCCAACCTTGTGTTGGTATTCGATTTTTTAATCGTATACCTAGACCTGTTGAAGATTGTGGTGGCGGCACCAATCCTCCCATAGATGTAGTTCTCGTTGTCTCTGTCTTTTTTACATTTCCTGTTTTTGTCGGTCTATGAGTTGTGGTTATTTTGGTAAAAGCAAATGGTGGATATTGATCTAATATTAAAGAGTCCATCATGCGGGCCATGTGTGATAGTCCTGTGGGAGGTGCGGCTGAAGAGCTGTAAAAAATTTCATACATATTTTAATGTTTTTGGAAAAGGAAGTGGGAGTGGAAGGATTTTCTAATGCTTGCATGTTTTTGAGAGCACTGAAATTTATTTTCAAATTTTTAAGAAAGATAACGGTCGTTGTCGTAATGGAAACAGTAATATGTGGCAGCTTATGGCTAATTTGACTACTAGAATGTCTTTCGTAACACCAACTGAGTTTAATTACAGGATTCTTTAAAATATTTGAATGGTAAAAGTTTGTAAATTAATGAAATCCTGGAATTCTTTGCATCTTTTCATACTCGTATATGAAAGCAAAAGTTGAAAAAAATTTTAAACGTGCACTTAGACGGAAAAGCATAGTTGACAAATGCTTTAAGTTAATGAGGATTGGCAATCTCTTTACTTCCTTGAATTCGGTCAAATTTGCAAAATACACCTCTTTTAGAAAAATAAACCTAATCCAAAATCAAATAACAACAAGTGGATGATGATTTAGACGAGCACCTGCCTTTGGGCCTTATTTTACCTTGGTCAAGCCACAGATGGCATTTTGGTGTACCACTAAAGCACCCATGTCCCGCAGGTCATAGTTAACAAACTGTGTGTGTTAAAGCTAAGCCACACACACCATCCTTGATGAGGTGTTCGATCGATCTAAAACCCGTGCAGTAAAGTGGCTCTATATCTATCGAATAGCACATCGAAGAACAAGTCATTCAAAAGTGACAAGTCTTATTTTCATGCGAATCTTCAGGTAGCAACCACAGTCACAACATGTAATCCCGAAGTTGACCTCAGCAATAAGCTATTCCAGATTCCACAGCATGTGCATTATGGGTGCGCACGAAGTCCACAAAGACGAACAACGAACCAGGGATGTTGTCTCCAGAACATCATCCATTAAACTGCATAGGGTTGGATGGAATGAAGCTCAGTACACGGACCCCTACATGCAATGTGCGATAAGTTAACCCTTTAATTCAATGAAGCTTCTTTTGGGGGTAGCAGTTTTGAAAGTCAGTGGTAGGACCTCGAAGTTTTCCTTCTGTCGGATTCGGCAATTCAGAGTGCCGGAGCACCCTTTTACCTCGGGGGATCCAAGAGGGAACAGGATAAAGCCAGGGTTGTAATACCTTTAATAACCGCCAAGCTATAAGTAGCATGAAATCTATTGAAGTTGAACGTTTTTTTAGCACTAACTGGCTATTTGAATAGAGTTCGTCTGAGTTGACCGCAAACAAATTGTCTTACTAAACTTTTCTGTAGGTCTTTTTAAGACTTCAGAAAGTTGATTTCAACATCACATGTCCGGTGTAGACAAAATAACCCTATATCCTTTTCATTTTACTGTAAAGGGTATTAAAAACTACAAATTGCATGACAATATGTTTGTTCTTATGTCGTTTTTCTATTCTCCTTTTTACCAGACAACAAAAAAAAAAAAAAAAAAAAACTCGCGCGTTTAATGTTTCATTTAGACACCCAAAGGAGCTGCAGTATTTTACAACTATTTTAAGTGTTATTGGCTAAAAATACAACAAATATAAAAATGAAAAATTGCGACAATATTTTTTATCAACTCCCATCTAAATTAACAACAGACAAAGTCAAAGCCAACCACAGTAAAACATGGAAGTCTGAAAGGTCGCGTTTATAAAAGTTGTTTGTGTATGAGTGTGTGTGTGTGTGTGTGTGTGTGTTAGAAAAATATTTAAAGTTTTCAAATAGTTTTTTAACTACCTGTATTCACACACACACACAGAGTTCATTTTAAGTAGAAATGAAATTATTAGCTTGTCAAATTATTATTTAGGAATGTTTGTATGCATGTCTGTATTTATGTATGTATGGGTATATGTTCTTTGGTATGTATAAACTATATAAACTATATAAACATGTCATTATTAAAATAATTTACTCTCTTAAAGGCTTAAGGAGCCTAGCAACAATATTGACATACAATTAAATAGAGTTCATTGAACTTACAGGTGAATGGGCTTTAAAATGGCTTGATTGTTCACAAGCATTTAAATAAGTTTGTAAATTTTTATTTGGTTGGTTTAAATGGCAGACAACGGCCATCAATCAGAATCACAAGATTCCGTTTTAAACTATACACTCACCAAGTTACCGCCGTAAAAAGATGTAGATCAGCACTGTGATCTTTTTAATTAATATAGCAGGGGTGGGTACACAAAAAAACCCTGCGGCTTGCGACCCACATGCGACTTTTTGAAGGATTACAAAGAAACGGATTTAGAAAGAAACCATTAAGGTCGTTTGAATGGTATATATATCAATAAAGTAAACTTGTATATTTCTATAACAAACAACATTTTTTTAATTTTTTCGCCACTTTTCAAGTTTGGAGATGTTTTTATGCAGTATTTTATTAAGGAACCGTTCAATTTTTTATTTATTTTCAAAATATGTTTATTTATGAGTAGAACCCAACTTTTTTTTAATCCGTTAAACAGTTACTGAGTTATTGAACTTTATTGAACTTTTCCGCCATTCCACTCAAAACTGTTTTGCTTGGCCTTTTTTTTTAACTCAGCCATCATCAGTATCCCGTTGAAGTGATCAACAATATTCTGACATCCATTTTGTTTTATTTTCGCAACCATTTCTTGGTAAAAACGGTCGCCTTGTTCATCGCTGAACTGCACAGGTTGGCTGTGAAGAAGCCCAAATGTGTCCAGCAAATTTCTTCATACGCACGTTTCAAATGGTTTTTCTGCCTGTTAGATGTAACTCACGAGATGGCCATATACAGGGTGGGCCAAAAGAAACCAAGGGGTGTAAAAGTTTAATAACTTTTTTGTTTATTAATTTTTTTTTTATTTTTTCTTTCAGATTATATAGACAACACTTGGAGAATTTATAATGAAGAGGTTCACAACTGAACAGAGAACCAGAACAATAGAATATTATTATTTAAACCAGAGATCAATTATTTTAACGCAAAGAGCATATCGTCGACATTTTAACGTCAGAATTTCGCCCTCTGAAGCGATGATTCGTTGCTTAGTTAATCGTCATCACCAACATGGCAGCGTAAGAGATTTGCCTCGAACCGGTAGACCACGTTTAAGTCGCACTGCGGAAAATATTGAACGAGTACAGCAAAGTGTTAACGAAGCACCAGAAACATCTGGCAGAAGGCATTCTGCTCAGCTAGAAATGTCTCGTACGTCACTACGGCGCATTTTAAAAAGAGATTTACAGTTATACCCATATAAGGTGCAATTGGTCCAAGAATTAAAACCCGCAGATCATCGGTAACGTCTAAATTTTGCATTTAAATTTCAAGACTTGGCCAGAAATTAAATCAACTTTATTGAAAATTTGATTATGAGTGAAGCTCATTTTCATTTGAATGGCTTTGTTAACAAGCAGAACTGTAGGTTCTGGGGTTCTCAAAATCCAAGAGCCATTCATCAACGCCAATTGCACCCCATCAGGTGTACAGTATGGTGTGGGATCACATCTGAAAATGTCATTGGGCCCTACTTCTTCGAGAATGAAGATGGAAGTGCTGTAACCGTAAATGGAGAGCGGTATCGTTTTATGATAGAAAATTTTTTACGTCCTGCTCTTGAAAACAGACCTGGTATGTGGTTTCAGCAGGACGGAGCCACTGCCCATACTGCCCGAGACACAATGGCACTTTTAAGTCAAATTTTTGGAGAGCGAATAATTTCTCGAAATTCGGAATATATTTGGCCAGCGCGATCGCCAGATTTGACAGCACCCGACTATTTTCTTTGGGGTTTTTTGAAGGAGCGAGTGTATGTGAACAAGCCAGAGACAATCCTTGAACTCAAGGCAAACATTGTTGCAGAAATTCGAACGCTACAGCCACAAGTTTTGAAAGATGTTATGGAAAATGCTCTAAAAAGAGCCCATCAGTGCGAAGCTGAAAACGGTGGTCATTTAAGAGACATAATTTTTTATACTTAGTGTAAAAAAATTTCCATTTTGTATATTATATAATCTGAAAGAAAAAATAAAAAAAAGTTAATAAACAAAAAAGTTATTAAACTTTTACACCCCTTGGTTTCTTTTCGCCCACCCTGTATAACCATCATAGTGATTTGGTGCACGACTATCCTATACGCACTAAAAAATTCATTAACAGCCGCGACGTTGTCTTCGCTTCTATGATTGTTACACTGTGTAATAATTTTCTTCAACTAAAAAAGCCTTCAAGACTTGAAATATTTTAAATCGTTTCTTGATTGTTTTCTGAATCCATTTTAACTTAACGAATTAAGAGACATGCAAGAAAGTCAAGCTCTAAAGTTAGTACTGTCTAGTGAATCGAAGTATGCCTGCATTGAAAAAGGTTGCTTCTCGAATTATTTGAATATTCGGAACAACGTCATAATGTAAATCATTTTATTCCGCTTTAAAATTTGTGACATGCAAAAACCAATCAGTACTAAATAACCAGCATCTGATTGAATTACTTAAAGTGAATCTTTTGAGTGAATTAAAGAATTATTGTAATATTCAAATAATTTATATTACTTTACACATATTTAATTGTTATTATTATTATTTACTAGCATTTAATTCGCTACTTCGTCAGCGAAGTACCAAACTGTCTAGTTCTAGGATTTTTAATACAAATAAAATCAAAAAGTATCATTAAAATATAGAAAAAGTACCATTTTGTCAGTTTATTGAGCACCGTTTGAGCCCGGTCTAATAGTTTTAAATTCGTTAATGTAAAAAAATCAAAATGTAGCATTCAAATCAATAAAAAGTATTGTTATGCCTTTCTAATGATTTTTCACTTTGCTTAAGACCGTTTGAGCCCAACTTTGTATTTCTAGGTTCGTTTTCATTAAAAAATCAAAAAGTACCATTTTGTTTTCTTAATAGTTTTTTATTTCATTCAGTACCGCTTAATTCTACTGTCAGAAATCTAGGTTTGCACATAACATAAAAAGTTGCACTAAAATTAATTAAATATAAAGTTCAATTTTATTTCGCCCTTTTGGTACTTTTTTTCTCCCTTGAAATTTTATTTTTTAAATAGAGTTTTATTGGGTTTTGCAAATTAATAATAGAATGTTCATATGCTGCATCAATTTACATATATAAAAGTACATATTTCGAAATAGTAGTAAAAAGGGGAATATATACTGCCCCTTATTTGCTCGAATTCTAAAAAAGTGCCAATATACAAGGTGGGCTAAAAGAAATCACCCTATTGGTAGATGCTCTTATTTTTGCAAATGGCAGTCAATGTCAAATCTGTTTTGACAGTTGTGAACTAGACAGATGTAGAATACAAGTGAACAAGCCATGAAGCGATACACTCCCCAAAAACGCGGTATGGAAAATTTTTCGACCAATATCATAATGAGCGACAAGGCTCATTTCTACCTCAGTGAGCACGTGAACAAGCAAAACTATCGCTTCTGAGGCACCGAAAATCCACGAGTGATACAGGAGGAGCCATTACACCCGCTCAAAGTGACTGCATGGTGCGCTGTTCACGCTGGAAGAGTCATCGGGCTGGTCAAACGACAACAGTGGACAGTGCACGCTATAGGGCCGTGTTAACCGATTTTTTTCTGCCGCAATTGAACGAATTAGGACTGGAGGACATGTGGTTCCAACAGGACTGAGCAACGACATACATTTCATTTTCATTTAGAAAAAAAAAATGAGAACCAAACAAGATCGGATGACTTCTTTTGGCCAATCTTGTACATTGGAGACTTTTTAAGAATAGAAGTATACAGTTTAGTTGTTGTTGATGTGATTGTTACTCTGAAAGATAAATGGGGTTAAAAAAAGGTTCCATTATTAGCTTTTACCCTTTTTATCTCGCAAATGTACAAATGTCGAAAAAGTACCAAATACCCATCCGCTTATTTTTTTAGTAAAATATTTTGTAGCTTGAACTTTGGCTCTCTCTGTAGTAGTCCCGGAGAAATAAGAAATTCAATTTTACCCGTTTTTATCCCTTTTTACCCCCTTAATATTCGAATTTCCAAAAATCCCTTCTTATTCGTCCTACACATTGGGACAGGAACCTGCTTACCGAATTTTAAGTCCGTAGCTTTAGTCGTTTGGGCTAAATTCAGTAACGTTACTTTTTTATATGTATAGACAACATTCAAAATGTCTGTGCAAAGAAATCATGGCCCCGAAAAATTAAAAATACAACCGATATTTTAGATTTTCATTAATTTCTTTTTTGTTTTTATAGGCATTTTTAGGCTGTACATGTGCGTAATGTGTATGGACACAAACACGAAACCAATCAATCGTTTTTAATGTGTGTGTGTGTGTGTGTGTGTAAAAGAACTACAAATACAAAATAGATGCTAGAGAAGATTTTTTGGGTATTTTAATTTCTTTATTTGAAATTAAATATTTATGTTTGTTTAAAAAAATGCTTGCAAAATTTATTTCGCATTCGTATTGGATTATTATGACTTGTGTAATTTTTTATAAGTATCCTAACCCTTAAAAGCTTTCATTGTTTTGAGTAAAGCTACGGTCACATTACACAAATATTTGTTGAAATAAGCGTAACCACTATTTTTTGGATAATATTTTTATAGTCTAAAATGACTTTTATTACATAAAATTAATTCAAATACTCGTAATATGATATTAAAAGTAATTTGTATTTTAATAAAAAATTTGATTAATCTAAACAAACATTTTTTCAAAATATATAAAAGTATCTGTAATTGAAATAGTGGTTACGCTTATTTCAGCAAATATTTGTTTAATGTGACCGTAGCTTAAGTTATTTTAATTCAAATTCAGCTTTATAAAGATGTACAGAAAATTTTATTATTTGTAAAAAAATGCACACTTTGACGTATAAACACACGCATATTCACTCATACAATAACATTTTCAATAGAAGGAACATTCATGTGATTCCGGCATATTTAAAAAAAGCTATAGTCACAAGATAATTGCCCCAACTAAGTGCTTCTTTCAATATGCCGGTATCACAAGAATTCTCGTTTGCGCAAGCTAAATAAACAAAAGTTATGAATAACTGGGGACATGAAAGGCATGTGAGTAATAAAATGGTGGAGTAGCTAGTTGCAGAGCAAAGGATCATAGTCCTTTTGCGCCGTGAGTAACAACTTCGCAAGGAAGAGAAATGATGACTTGTAGTAATCAACGTATAAGGGCTGAAGTTGTTTTGAAATCTTTCGTTGAACTGCTATCAGAAAATTATATACTCAACTACCACATACTACACCTCTTGGCGGTTTAGCATAAGCTTTAATTGGGGAGCGCTACCTGCAGGATCTCACTGCACTGTCGACTATATAGGTCGGCTTCGTTAGGAGCAACAACTGGTTTAAGTGACATACTCGTTTTCTCTTTCTTTTGTTCCCTACTTCTATTGCTATGCGTCTTTACTTTCTTCTTATACAGAGATCACAAAGGAATCACGTGGGAGAGCACCCTAGTGAGCCCCTAACGTGACCCCCTGTGCAACATAACCTAACCTAGCACACGAGTAAAATCGTTGTGGTACAGAACGACTTTTATCGTTTCTGTCAAAAAGGAAAAGAAACATCGAAACATAAACTGCGCGATTGTTCAGCTGCGTTAAGACAAAGCATGAGTAACCTAGGCATCCGAAAACTAGCCCTAGGCCAATTTCTAATGAGTCCTACAACAACCATGAGATTTGTAAGGAGTCTTGTATTGTAGTTGAGATTGTGGCTCATACAAATAATAAATAAATAATAAAAAACCGAGACAAAAAAGGTAAAATTAAAAAACGATTAATCAAACTTAATTTCTGAACATGAAAAAAACAATTTTCTTATTTAATGTGTTTTTCTATTAGGTGAGGGCGTTTTTTGTTGTTGTTGTTGTGTTAATTGAGTTTCTAGTAGATCTAATCGATTTAATATCCCAGCAAAAAATAATGGAAGCCAATATCTTTGAAGTGAATTTTAATCACTTCAATAGCTAATTATATAAATTAATACATAATCTGTATAAGGTAAGCAAAAATGACATTAAGTATTCAATTTATGTATATGAAAAGTTGTCAACAATTGTCTTCCAGTGATCGCTAATGTAAAATTCAAAAGTTTTTTGTCAAAAGGAAAAGCTCTTTGTGATTGTCATTTTTCCATTTCTTTTTTTCTCAAAATGATTTTGTGGGATATTGTGCACGTGTGCTCTGGAAATATGGTTTAAAATCTGTTAACATGTGACAATGCGGATATGAGTATGTTGGTAATAGGTATGGGTGCGTTCATAAGACGTAACTGTTGTGCAACTGTTGAGTGTTTGTCTTAGAAATGCATATTATAGTTGAGCAAATTCACTCAAGAGTTGCGTATTTGCTACTATGTTTTCCATCATAAAATATTTTAGCTGCCTAAAGTCGACATGTTAAATTTAAAACAACTCCTTCAAAATCGGTCAGGAAAAATGTATTACAAATTCTGTATTATTACCATTATGGGCTATACTAGCATCGCGACCTTTAGGTTAGGTTAGCCCAGTTCCTAACTACAATCCGAGACTCCTTACGAATATCGTAATTGTTGTAGGACTAATCTTGCCTAGATCTTCTGGGATCAATGTCCCTCTACCTAAGCAGCTTATTCTGCGTCTTGCCACCGTTAGACACTCGCAGAGAATATGTTCCGACGCTCAACAGTGGCGTCTTATAAATCAATCTTGTTTAAGGAAGTGTTGGGTCTTCTTCTTGCTTTTTTATTTTGGTGGGGGAAAAGTCCAGCTACCATTTTGATTGCCTATAATTTTGCTCAAAGAAAAAAATTACTTTAGTTTTCATACAAAGTTTATTTAGTCTTTAAAATTTTCTTTTCGTTATGATTCGTTCTGGTGACCGCGATTCTCTATGCAACTTTTAACTCTTTATGGCATTTTTCATGACATACTGCAACTTCTCAGGCTGAATTACTTCACTTTCATTACGAATATTATCTTTAAGATGTTGAATCGTTTGGAGCTTATTCACATAAACTTTTGATTTTAAGAAACTCTATAAGAAAAAGTCTTGTGCTGTTAAGTCCGGAGACCAGGATGGCTATGCTAAATCACCATTTCGCGAAATTAGCCTCCGTGGAAAAATGTTATTTAATAATTGAATTGTTGAACGAGCTGTGGGTGCTGTGGTCCCATCTTGCTGAAACCACATATCTTGGTACCGTTTAGCAGTAACAGTTGAATTAGAATTAGAGTGAGGAGCGGCAACAAGTCACCTGGTCATTGCGGCCAAAATAGACCTATTGTAACACTACTTCTAAGTTACAAATCATCCCAGAGTCTAGTATTCATTAAGAATTCAGAAACTTCTTCGTTGTAGATAATGTTGTCTTAAGTAGCGAAAACGGGTCCAAATTAGACCATTACATTGACTCCAACACTTTGGTCATTTTCAAAAAAATAGGGACCAATGATGTTTCCAGCATGAATACCACACCATACAGCTGTTTTTAGTTAATGCAATGATGTATCATGGATTAATTGAGGATTCTGTGTTCCCCCAAACCGACTGTTCTGTCCCATGTAAACGATAAATTGTGGTTTGGTGAGCCATTGGGTGATTAGTATATTTTTGACGCAATTTCCGTTGGAACAATTTTTTAAAATAAATATTGTCACTATTTCTGCTCGTTCTTGTGGCTTATATTTATCCATAATACAATTTAGACGTCTACACAAAACAATGGTTAAAGCGAAACTGAGCTAAACGTCACATAATCAAGATGGCATGCAATCAAAATGGTAGCGGGACTTTTGCCCCACCTTGTACTCGTACATTGTGTGTCAAATGATGCAATAACACCAACACACTGAAAAGAATATCGCCCCTGTTAAAGAAAGTGTGGCGGAGATCCTTGTGGGCTTTGGATCCTGCAATATTCGAAAATATGACCAAAATCCAAATTGGCTTAACAGTTATTTCCAAATGCTAAGGCCATCATTCACTCAATGGTTTTTTGTTTTTTTTTTTTATTAAAATTAAGTTTTTAATTAAAAAATACATGTTAAAAGATCCTCTAAGGCCTGTTATTACAACTTTCGAAAGTTAAGGTTAAGATTTTGTTTGCCAAATAGCCGGTTTTTGGATAAAACTTTAGAACCAAATTTAGACACACTATCCGATATTTAACTTATCGATAGTTTAAATTTAATATCCAAAAGAAAGCTAGATATTTGACTTATAAAATCTTAACTTTAACTATCGGTAACTTGTAGTAATGGGTCTAAAAGGCAGCATGTACTTATCGTAAGATTGTCTTAGAGGCAAAGAAATTCAATATGGGATTTTTCTTTTAAAATATGTACTTGCTTTGATAAAAGAAAACTTGATTTTGAATTTTTGTCAGTTACACAGTTTTTCTTCTAAGCTAAGGTTTTATTTATTTATGTAAGTAGTTTGAATTTGCTTATTAATAGAAACAATTTTTATATTGTAATTTAAATGCAATTGAGGTTAATTATTTTAACCCACTTTAACAGTTTCACTTTCATTTACTCATAAAATTTGTAAGTGTTCCGTGTGGTCATTTACATTTTGAAAAGATATTTGAAGGTCTTTTCAAGCATACCTTATGCCGATAAAATATTTGTTATTTATGTAAAAGATTTGCTAGAGATTGTGCTTTCGTTGCATGAAATTCAATTTAAATACATTTTGATATGATTTAATAAAGAAAAGTAGCGTGTGCGTGTGAATGTGACTGCCATGACCTGATCCCCTAACAGCAACAATGTCATAAGAAGTTTTTCGTTAAAAGGATTAATTATGCTTGAAAAATAAATAATATAGGGGGGTATATCCAAATATTATGGTTCACAACTCAAGTTGTCATTTTTGTAGGCTTTTGTCAACTGCCGCAACACAGAGTTGTAATCAGTAATAGCACAAACAGGTTGTAAAATTAAAATTACAACTAAAGTAGAGTTGAATTGTGAACCGTAATAGGGGGATAACCATAGTATAATTATACAAATTTTGTTAGTGTAAAATTAGATATGGAATGTCAAAATGATGAAAGAAAACAAAGCATAATGGTATTATTTCGTAAACAAACAAAGCAAAACGAAAACAAATTTTGATATTCAAGTCTAATAAAACACAAATGTAAACAAAAAACACATGTAGAGTTGCTTCCACTTGATTAATTACACTATGGTCATAACCAAGGTATATTTACTTACAAGGTAAAAGCAATCCTACAGCTGGATATTTTTTTCGTTTGTTGTACTGGCAACTGTAAAATTTTTTTTCTTTACCCAACAAACCATGTAACAATCAAACTACAATACAACATAAGAATATTAAAAATTTTAAAGGTTTTTATTATTACTTATTTATGACATATAAATATATGTCTGTCATAAATAAATTTTATTCAAAATTTTTCTAAAGACGGATGAAAATGTTTTTTTTTTTAAATTATTATTTTAATATTTTTCTCAAGTGATTCGGTCTGTTGGGTATATTAATTTTTCTTTTTACTACTACAAACACATAATTCTACAACTACATGCGTATAGTTCTGACATCTCAATGGTAAAATAATTTGTTTTTGCATTTGTTAAAGTCAACGTTATCGAAATTTTTAATATCGTTTTTTTCATAGATTTTACTTGACGTAGACTTTAAATTTATTTTTATCAAAAGGATAATCGTTATAATGACTACCGCCTTTTGAATATTATTTTTTCAGATTAAAATTTTTTTTTCTCGTAATTCCGTTCAGCCTTAATTTTTCTGCCTGGTAAGCTTTTTTTTTATTTTTTTTTTCCCAAAATATATTGTGTGTCACATAACATTCCATACAACATTGCTCACTTCTAGTTATTTTTTATGTTTCCTTTTTTTAGGAAAAAAAGGCAGCAAACCTTTCGAATTGAGTTCAATTCATTCAGCACATGACTTGCTGTATTTTTCTTTCTTTCTTGTTTTATGTGTTTTGGTTCTATTATTTTAATTTATTCATAGTCCAATATTCTACTTTTCATAATTTTTTTTTTTAATAAAAGAAAATCTTGTGCAAGTGTACATAACCAGGGTATGAAAACAAACGAAATTTGTTATAAACGTTTGCTATAAAATTAAAAACTTTTGAATCGTTTTTTACATAAGTCGAGTTTTCTATACCTTTCACTTTCCACATTCTGCTTAAATGTAAATATAAAAAAAAAGAATTTAAAAAAGAAATGGCAAATATTGATGAAAATAATTCTGTTTATTTTCCTACTTTTTTGTTAGTCCTAAAATAAATAATTAATTTCAGTTCAAAAAAAATCTGTAAGCAGTCAATTTTTAAATGAATAAAAAAAATAATTCAATAGAAATGCGAAATAAATTAAATTTAATTTAATTTAAAATGTTTTGCAAGCATTTTTTAAACAAACACATTTACATAAATATTTAATTTCAAATAAAGAAATTAAAATACCCAAAAAAATCTTCTCTAGCAACTATTTTGTATTTGTAGTTCTTTTACACACACACACATTAAAAACGATTGATTGGATTCGTGTTTGTGTCCATACACATTACCGACATGTACCGCTTAAAAATGTCCATAAAAAACAAAAAAGAAATTAATGAAAATCTAAAATATCGGTTGTATTTTTAATTTTTCGGGGCCATGATTTTTTTGCACAGACATTATGAATGTTATCTAAACATTTAAAATACAGGGTGGGCAAAAAGAAACCAAGGGGTGTAAAAGTTTAATAACTTTTTTGTTTATTAATTTTTTTTTTATCTTTTCTTTCAGATTATATAGACAACACTTGGAGAATTTATAATGAAGAGGTTCACAACTGAACAGAGAACCAGAACAATAGAATTTTATTATTTAAACCAGAGATCAATTATTTTAACGGTCATTTTCATTTGAATGGCTTTGTTAACAAGCAGAACTGTAGGTTCTGGGGTTCTCAAAATCCAAGAGCCATTCATCAACGCCAATTGCACCCCATCAGGTGTACAGTATGGTGTGGGATCACATCTGAAAATGTCATTGGGCCCTACTTCTTCGAGAATGAAGATGGAAGTGCTGTAACCGTAAATGGAGAGCGGTATCGTTTTATGATAGAAAATTTTTTACGTCCTGCTCTTGAAAACAGACCTGGTATGTGGTTTCAGCAGGACGGAGCCACTGCCCATACTGCCCGAGACACAATGGCACTTTTAAGTCAAATTTTTGGAGAGCGAATAATTTCTCGAAATTCGGAAATTATTTGGACAGCGCGATCGCCAGATTTGACAGCACCCGACTATTTTCTTTGGGGTTTTTTGAAGGAGCGAGTGTATGTGAACAAGCCAGAGACAATCCTTGAACTCAAGGCAAACATTGTTGCAGAAATTCGAACGCTACAGCCACAAGTTTTGAAAGATGTTATGGAAAATGCTCTTAAAAGAGCCCATTTAAGAGACATCATTTTTCATATTTAGTGTAAAAAAATTTCCATTTTGTATATTATATAATCTGAAAGAAAAAATAAAAAAAAGTTAATAAACAAAAAAGTTATTAAACTTTTACACCCCTTGGTTTCTTTTGGCCCACCCTGTAGTACCGTTACTGACTGACTGACTTACTTATCATCATCGCCCAGCCGAAACGGCTAAAGCTACGGACTTGAACGTCTGGTTTTTGTAATAAAGATGACTTGTTTCTCAGGAATTGTGCCATGCACATTCTCTTTTGAAACGCCTACTCTGATAGTCTGAGGAAATCGTGGCTTAAAAGGTAACGTCACTACATAACGGCCATCGGAGTCGCGTTGCGTTGTTCTCTTGGGTGCATATATTTTTTGGAGCCTCTTCTAGCTCCCAAAATCTAAAAAAAATTCTATTTAAATCTTCGGACGAGCAATCTATAGTAGTAGAATATACTTGAATAGGTGGTCTTTGAACAAATTCAGTAATAATCCAACCAAATATAGTTCTAAACCAATAACGTACCCAAAATATTACGTTGAATTTCCCCTAACATTATCTGAAAATAAAAATCAGCACCTATCAAAATATCAACTGATCCTTGTCGCCAGAAAGTAGAATCAGCTAATCGTAAGAAAAACTCTTTACGAACACTAAAGTCAATTATAAATAAGGATAATTTCACAGAAGATAATTGAATGATCTAACGAAGAACTAATTTCTAAAGCACAAATTTTCCTACTCGTAGTTGTAGCAGAAAATATTTAATTAATACTAGAAATTTTAACATTCCTCGAATGTGTTATTACTCCTAAACAATTAATAAAATGTTCAGAGACAAACGAAGATTCTGAAGCTGGGCCAATAAGAGCCCGAGCTGGGTACGTCGTATTCTGATAAAGAATATTCACCATCGCAATTTTTAGAAGCACTTTATGCTTGTGAGCAATATTAAAATTACCATCTGAAGTAATATCTGTTGACTAGTCTATACCACTAAGATCCCGGGCTACATTAGCCGAAAGTCGAGTAGAATTATCATTAGTTACACTTTCTATATTATTTACATCACGGTGTAACAAAGAGTGATTTCTTTCAGTATACGTGATACAATTAGAATTACTCATACAATTCTTGACTCCATGTTCTCGAGATAAACAATTAAGACAACAATGAAATTGTAGAATAGAAAATCTTTCTGATAGGGAAAGGTTTTTAAACTTTTATGCGTACTTAAAACATGTCCAGAACAACGAAATAAAACACAAGAAGATGACCTAAAGTAAGAATTTGTACTAGAATTCACAAGATGAGTCTTAATCTTCTGCGTAGAATCAATGGTTGAAAATGAAGTAGATGAAGGGCATCTCGTTACAAAGATTGTTAAGGAAACTCCTTACTTCCGAAAGTATTAGGGCAAGAATTATTCTCTACTTCAATAGAAATGCATCAGATTTTACTCTGAACACGGTAGGCTGACAAGGAGGATGGGAAACGTTGGACCATATTTAAAACAACTGCCCAGTAATACACAGAATGAGCTGTGGGATATTGACTAAAGAAGACAAAGGTAAAATGTATCCCACAACAATTATGAGATTTGTGAGGAACCCTAGATGGTTTTAGTTGTGTTGCAATTATGGCCCATAGTAATCATTAGTCTTGGGTAATACTCGAACGAACTATTCACATTCTACTATTCACTGATTTTAACTGAACGAACTAGTTCGCCTTTTGAATTCCTATAGTTCACTTCCTTGCTCTTTATTTTAAATGAACGACCTATAAAGGAACGAACGAACTAAATTTAAACGAAAACAATGACGAAGGAACGAAAATAGCAAAAATGATATTTAAAATAAATAAACTGAAGAACTAAAAAGCTTAATTTTAAGATTTTAAAATTAAACATTAATTTTTTTTAGCCATAGTGACTAAAGTACTTTTTGAATTACATTATAAAAAAGAAATCGAAAATTAAATTAAAAAATTTTTCGAATTTTTGTTGTTGTTTTGCTTTCTATTTTCGTAAAAAATACCTTTCAACCCCTATTCGATATCATTTTACATAATAAAGAACGTTCAATCAAAAGAATAAGTGATAAAGATACTCGTACAAAAGATCAAATGAACTAAATGAACGAACTATTCCTTTTTAATTTTTGAACTAGGAAGAGCGCTCACTAAAATGAAGTACGGATGCCTACCTAACACGAAGCCTAAGAAAAGGTGTTAGTTGACTGCTGGCATTCATATATTTGAAATTTCGTAGTAGGGCGTGGGAGTAGTTCAGACCAGATCGGCTTTAGACTAGATTATAATTTCAGTTCATTTTAGTGAACTACGGAGCACATGTCCAGTGATCCTAATAAATATGTAGTAAATATATATCAAGAATGATAGAAATACAAGATTACGTTATCCCGCACATAAAATTTAAATTTTCTGCGCATGTAGCACAAATGACGTCATTAGCCTATTGGCTAATAAATAAATAATGTAAACATAACAGTAAAGAAATTTAAAATTTTTTACTTCAAACAGTAGACATTAACGTTAAATCATGCGCATGGCGTAATCTTGTGTTTCTATCATTCTCAATAATTTAATTTTAGTTAATTAAATGTCTGAAAAAAATTATAATTCAAGAAAAGATTAAAAAAAAATATATTCCCAAAATAAAAGAGAGACTTAATATAGGTTTGCAAGCCGTTATTAAGTTAAAATCGCCTAATTTATATTCAGAGACGTTTTTAATCTTAATAATCCTATTTTAAACCTTTATTAAATCCACAAATTTTAAAGTAGGTATGGCCCTACTTTAAAGCTATATTAAGCTGCGACAACTGATTGTTTGTTTTTGTTTTTTTATTACATTGTGTTAAAACAAAATAAATGTTAATATAACTTTTTTATTTATTTGATAATTTTTTTGACCTTTTTATTTTCTATGATTTTTAATTATAATTTAATTAAAAATAACTTTTTTATTTTACTGAAAAAAGAGTATTAATTAACAAAAAAAAAAAAATGGAATCACGCCGTTTTCTTTTAATATTTTCCATTTTTATTACAATTTTTTTTTGGTAAAACTAACACAAATTCTCAAATTTAAAATTTTAATTTTCAGAGACGTGTATAAAATCAAAACAAATGAAAAAGTAATGGGTAATCATTTCTCTTTTTATTCGTTGTGAAGAGGCTACATAAATTACCTATATAATTTTGTTACTTTTTTAATTTTTTTTTAAAGATAAACTAGTAAACATGTTGTAATATAAACTGTTCTTTAAATTAAATAAACTTTTTGTGGCTTAATAAGAAAAAAATGTACGACTGAAATATATATTTGCGAATAAATAATACACAAAATGGCAAATCAAAACAATAGTATTGCCAGAATCGAATTTTAAAATTTGCTAAAGGGCATATTAGTTAATAAACCTTCCTTTAATATAAAAATGTTAATATAGGATTATTAGCTTAAAGCCTTTATTAACAAAAGTAGATATCATGTAGAAACTAATTTTCTTCTCTGAATATGGCTGATAAAGCTTACTTTCTTTTTCGTTTTGTTTCTTGATATGAGGGAAAATTTAATTGAATCAAAAACTTCACAAGGCTCCAATTTCTGTTTAGTAGACACACAAACGAATTCTAGAGAACCTTTTCGTGCTTAGCTTGTTTCTGCACAATAGATCTTGAACGTCGCTGATGTGCGTAGTTTAGTATGAGTATGCGAGTGATAACAAATTGAAATTTCAAGCACATTTTTCAATAATAATAATGAAGAAACCTAAAAACTGCTCCTGACTTAGGTTGGTTTAGCAAGAACTAGGGTATATGACTTGAGCAAAACTTTTTAATTTAATTAAAATTAATTGAATTGAATTTTTTATTTTAATTTGCAACTCTAATTTTTAAGCAAAAAAAGGGTTTAATGTCTTATCAGTTTCCAATTGAGATGAAGTTTTCAATTTAATTTTGTGTCTGACTGACTCGGCAAGAAAAATGCAAAAAAATAAAAGAAAAGCAAAAACAAATGTTTGTAGCAAAGTAACGTATGATATCGTTTGTGTGTGTACGTGTGCAAAGCTGCCTCTCACAAGAGTAAGAGCACTTTAATGCATTATTGATTACAACAACTAAACAAACAAGAAAAACACCGTCTGCAATGCTTTTTCCTGTTTTTTTTTTTAATCTTGAAGAACTTTATAAAAAGTCTGCAACTCAGAGTTTCGTTATTTTTCTTGTTGTGTGATATAATGAGTCTTTATCACGCTATTTAATGTACTCGTACTAACCATTCATGTAAATCCCACAGAGAGTGATAGGGCGTGTGACGGTAGGTAGAAACAAATGGCACAGCCACTTCATATTCCACTTGTATGGGTATATCAGCAGCTGGCAATGGCAGGCGATCTAAGGCAGGATTTGAATTGGAGACGCTGGAACGTTTGTGTAAATAAATATTTTGATTGGATGGCATATTGCCGGGATGTTGGTGATGCTGCTGATGATAGTTGCCATTCAATTGATGTAAATGATTTGTGGGCATGTTTGGTACATGATTACTGTGCATTGAAGGCAGAGTTGGTGGTGGTGCCTGTGTATGATTATTCATGCCAAACCAATTTTGATTATTTGTGTTGTACATGATTATTTTACTTGTCTTCTATTTTGTTTTCTTTTCTTTTGTGTAAATAAAAAAAAATCTATTTATTTCTTAATAACACTTTTTTGTATTGAAAACATTTTATTTATTTTTTGTTTTTGATTTCTTAGATTTAAATTTTGAATTACGAGTATTTTAGTGTCACTACATGTTTGAAGAAATAAATTTAAACGTCCGCTAGTTTTAAGGGTAGTTTTACAACTGACCGTTAATGACGGTCTAACACAACGCACAACTACGAATAGTACGTTTACATACTCGTACTATGAATAGATTTTTCTTTGTTTTGGTTGTATTTAGCAGCGCTTTTTTTTTTTTTTTTTGATTTTGAATTTTATGCTCAGGGAGGTTGTAAATAGTAGCACTTGTGCCACAACAATAAAGTTAAGTTTTCTTTCTTTTTAATTTTGGGTATTGGTCATCGCGGCAACAGGGAAGTATTGACGGATTTTCCCAACAATGAAAAGACTCCAATTAACTTAATGCTCGTGCTTGTTAATAAAATTTTTAATTAAGTTAAAAAAAGAAAACAAGGAAACTTTAAACAAATAATTGGGCATAATCATAGTTATATCATAAAGCATTAGCTTTTATTAAAGCTCACAAGAAAGAAATTTAGGCCTTTTTTAATACAACTTTAAAATAAGCGGCTTTTGGCTAAAACTTTACAATCAAATTTGAGTGAATATTTAAGGACACACTATCCGATCTTTAACTTATCGATATTTTTAATTTACTGTTGAACCAAAAGCTTGATAATTGACTATTAACTATTATTAAATTGTACTAGACTTGGTCATAATCGTTCATTCACTGAATCGTTCAGTCATTTAAATGAGCTGGTAACTTTTCTCGTTCAGAGTTCATTTCGGACACTGTGACTTTCGTTCATCGCTCCTTTCCTAAACTGTACGATGATTTTTGATTTTCATTCATCATTCCTTTCATTTATTGTATTTATTAGACACCGCACTGCCTGCAACTCATTAGTGAATTCAACCAAGTGTGATTTTAAATGAAATAGCAATTTTTTAAATGATTAAAATTTGGCGATTATATTCTTTTTATGTTTAAGCCTGCAGTAAAACTTTGCTACATTCCAACTACTTTAAATCAAATTTTGGATATTTTAATCCTAAACAGTAAAAGTCAGTGAACGATGAACGAAATAATTAAAAAAAAATTGAAGCATCCGAATCGTTAAATTTGCTAAATCGTTCATTCGAACTAGGTCGGACATGAATCCTGCAAGCCTAAGACTTTTACTAATCTAACATGAGTCGGTTTATTTTGTAAAATATCGAGCCATAATTATAGTCAGCATGAATTGTACTTTTATTAGAAGCTTACTTTAGTTCACAACAAAGAATTTTTAACCTGAATTCATTAATTTTTCTGAAGAAATTTCATTCCGCACACTGCGAAAGAGATCGCTCATTCAATGCATTTTCTTCGGAACTAGAAACTCAGAAGTCAACTTAGCCTCTGATGTAACTGTGGCAAGCAGCTTCTTTTGAAAAATATTTAACTATAACAAAATCACAAAGCTTACCTTAAGCTTTAAAGACATTTTTAAAAGTATAACAAATTTAGTGTGACTAAATATGAGGCCAAATCATCTCTTTCGATATCTAGAAACATCTATCGAAGTTTTGAAATCGTTTTCATTCGATATCAAATGAAACGATTTGGAGCCATGAGTTTGATTGATATTTTTTCTTCTTCTTCTCTTTTTATGCACATGGCATCGTGTGCTATGGTCTCACCGCGACCTTTAAGATCTCTTGTGCAGTCCAGTTCCGCACTATGAATCTCGTAATTGCTGTAGGTTTAATCACACCTAGGTCTTTTAGAACCAATGTTTTAGTGCCTAAGCAGCTCATTCTATGTCTTACCACCGCTGAGCAATCTCACTTGAAACGACAGGACCGATTTTACTCATGTGGTAGGTTAATCTACAATAACCTGTTATCAGCTCAATGTACAGTTTGATGTAATTTCTGCTGAAATTCAAAACAACCTCTACTCTAATGCTTTTGAGGTTAATGAGTTTCCTTAAGTGCCGCAGGTCCACTTTGGTTCTCCAGCAGTCTTGTAGAGTAGGTTTCTCTTCTTTGCGTAGAAGGGCATGAGTGAAGATGTTGCTTACTCCGCAGAATTGCTCTGTATCTATAAAAGGGGTATGCGCTATTTCATTGACCACATGCCCTTCTCTATAGTAAGGTGCCTCTCTGCTAAAGCATCGAGAAGTTGATGGCAATCCCAAGTCAATCTTGATTGAAAGTTATAGAGCTGTCTGGCTGTCTGAGAAGATGTTTATTCCGGTACCACAAGTGGCCCTTCCTAGCCACCCCCAGAACATAGTTCTAAGACGCGGACCTCCGCCTGGAACATGGAAGTTGTTTTTCCCTTTGCATTGTCGAAAGTTAGTTTTCAAATAAAGATGAATCGTAAAATGACTTATTCAGGATGTGTGCAGTTCAAAAGAAAGCAAAATCTATTTAATAACCCTTACTGAGGTAGGCGCGTTTATGCATACACGTGCACTAATGTTCACGTGAATGGAAGAAACAGTTTTTTAAATTAATTTTTAAGCTTGCATACAGTTTTCATATAAAAATATTGTTAAATAATAATTATTAATTCATTTTTTGATATTGCACTGTTGCCTAGATGACATCATCAGCAAATTCTATTTAAGTTTACAAATTTTTTTTTTTTTATAAAAACGTATAAGAAATTACACTTTTGCATATGCACCACTCATGTTTTGCTAACTTTTTTTTATTAAGTGATTGAAAGTAAATGGGGGATCCAGTTTTGTTTTTCCTAATGTTATCGTTCGCTTAGATTTTAAACAACGATTATGTCTTGTTAGTCTAGCATTCGATTATATTTTGTTGTTTAAAATGTAAGCGAACCCTAACGCGTGCTATCAAGGGCCAGGCTTTACAAAATTTCATTTGAATTGTTTAATTAATAAACGTTTATTTTTATTTTTTTAAATAATTTTGCTCCCCTCGCCTCTATTCACTCTATCACTTGAGTGGTTCATATAAATAAAACTTGTTTAAAAATACAGTTATACCTCGATTAACGCTACCTCTCTGTTTTGGTAAAGCGCTCTTTTGAATTTTAGATTTTTAAAAGGTTTTCTTTTTCTAATTTCATCTGAAAATTTATAAAATTTAATTTACAGTTCTTGGAATCCTTATTTTTTAAAAGAAAAAAATATCAAAAATAATTTTAATTCGGGGAATCCCAAGATGTGAAATTTTGTATTAAATTATTCATTCGAAATACTGATATAGACCTCAGTAATTTTGATCAAATAAATAAAATTCATTAAATAAAAAAATCAATTTAAACACAGATGCGAATGAATACTATTAAGCGAATTAAGAACGGTGAATAACAGGCCGAAGTGTCTTAGTTAGAAACGTAACGCCCTACTTTTGTGTAAATAGCACCTCTTTTAATGCTGTTTCTGTTAACGCTTAATTTTCAGGAACGCAATATGAGTGCTAAGCGAGTTATGCCTTTACACTTAAATAAAAACAGAAAACTATCGAGGATCGAGGTGAAGAAGGCAAAAAGACAAAGAAAACGTGGTCGTCCTAATTTTTATTCGAGGCCTAGTTTTCCCTACTCCCTCTTTTACTTGTTTGTTTAAATACTTTTTGCAAAATGATTTTTATTTTTTTCCAAAATTTTTTCTTGTTTCAAGTTGCCTTGCAACGATGTTATTGTAAATCTTTTAGTGGTAGGATGTGAAAGTGAAGGAAGGTGAAGGGAGGGTTAAAGGTAGGTTTAACCACTTGTTCACTCTACAAAGTTTGCTTGGTGTTTTAGCCTTTGGCCAATGTTCCATCATTAGTATGAAATGAGGTTAAAGGAAGTTCGTAGTGAACTGTATTACTTTTTGATGGCATGCCGGTTTTGCTTTTCTTTTGTTTCTATGTATGTGAGTGTGTTTTCTTTTGTATTTCTTCTACATATTGTTTTTTACTATTTTCCTCGGAATTATTTAAAACGTAAGACGTGTTTAAGCAAACGCACGCTATTGAAATATTTAACATCTAAAGAAAACTAAAACAAAAACACGAATCGATTTTCGTATTACTTGTTACCATTTTTCTAGTTTTTTTTCGAACAATTGCCCCTGTAATGTAAAGGAAAAGTTATAAACCATTAATAAGCAGAGGACTGGTTATGTTTGCTGTGCTGAAGTTCTGTACACCCTGTAGTTTCACAGAAATAACTTGTACAAAATAAAAATCAAATGAAATTAAATGAAACTCACTAAACTTAGATATCTTAACTGGTTCGATTTCACTGAATGAATTTTTTTTTTCTCTGACTATTTCATATAGAAAATGTCCTTAATAAGCCCTTATTACTATTCTGACTTGAAATTTTTAATAAAAATACTTAAAAAGGACGTTTTTTGAATTATCTTTTGCGGTATGTTTTATTTCCATTTGCAATGATGGTGATTGATTTTTATAATTTAAAATTTGTTTTGAAACATTTTTTTCCTATTCTTATGAAGACAATCAATCACTTTCCTTCGATCATGTAAGTTAAGCAATTTTTTGAAACAAATAAATTTAATTTAGTAAGTTATTCTACATAATGAAACCTTAAATACTTTTTCCAAAACGTGTGTAAGCTGAATAATAGCTTAAACGACACTTAAGCTACGGTCACATTAAACAAATATTTGTTGAAATAAGCTTAACCACGTAAAGGGTGGTTAAATTTTGAGGGCCGATGTTGATTTGTTGTTGTCATTCCTTTTTATTATGATAATATGGTATGGTTCAATTATGTATGGAACAATTGAGGTTCTGGCCGTTAATGTGCTCTTGAATTATTGCTGGCTTATCGACGTACACATTTTCTTTCAAATAACCCCAAAGAAAGAAGTCCAACGGTGTCAAATCACATGATCTTGGCGGCCAATTGACATCGCCACCACGTGATATAACACTGTCATTGAATTTGTCGTGCAAAAGAGCCATTGTTTCATCAGCTGTGTGGCAAGTGGCACCGTCCTGTTGCAAGCACATATCGACCATTCATATCTTCCAATTCGGGCCATACAGTAACTGCCTGACCGGCCTCATTTAAAAAAAAAGTACGGTCCGATGATTCCGCCAGCTCATAAACCGCACCAAACAGTCACTCTTTGTGGGTGCATTGGTTTTTCGACAATCACTCTTGGATTATCATTCGCCGAAATACGGCAATTCTGCTTATTGACGAATCCACTGAGGTGAAAATGTGCCTCATCACTGAAGATGATTTTCTTCGATATGCATTTTGATTTGAACGCCCATTTTCATAATAAGCCTGAATAACTTTAACGCGTGCTCGATTATGTATCTTTCATGGTTCAAATTGAGTTAGTCTGAAATTGAGAAATATCAAATGAAATGCAGAAAAAATCTTGACGTTTAGGTGTGCTTCACATTCAACATCCGCCCTTAAAATTTAATCACCCTTATATAGATTAAACTTGCATTATATTATTTGAATTAATTTTATAAAGTTATAAAGTGCCTTAACGGCATATAATAACGCTTTGAGAAGATCTAAAAGAGACTCATGGAGTCAGCACTGTGACTAGATTGAAACCCTTTCAGCAGGTGCTAGAATACACAAGTTTCTTACTAAGAATCACTTAAATGGCCTTTCTACACTTAAGAAGGCTGACAGAAGTTTTACGAAAGAAACGGAACAGCTTCTGTTGGACACACACTTTCCGGGCTAAGCTTACTATCAAGAGGTCTGGGGAATTCCGTACCTGACATCTAAAAGAACTTTCACTTCAACAAAACTAAATGGGCTATTTCTACGTTTAGACAATTAAAGTCTCCAGGTGTGGGCAACATACACATGTGCCTACTCAGGCTCGGAGTATTGCTTAAACACTGGAACAGAGCAAGGGTCGTTTTTAAACAAAATTTGAATGCACTTGTAGTTTCTTTAGCTAAGTTGCTAGGCGTAAAATCATACTCCTTTGTATATCGTCCTTATTGTTATAAAAAGTGTAGGGTATAAAAATCACAGGCTGTTATGCAGTTTTTGTGTTTGTATTTTCTTTTCGAAACATAAATTACATAGTTAATTAAGATTTTAATCAATATACTCGTATGTTTGTATGTATGTATTTATTTATGTCAGAATGACTGATTCAACCCGTTTCCTACAAAAATTGTACATGAAAAGCAATTATACATTTGAAGAAGAACTTCTTTTTATATTAAGGGGGTTCGCGATAGGGCTGTAAAATGTAAAATTTTTATTTAGCTTTTTTGAATGCAATACTGGCTTCAAAATATTTTGCTGCTGATAATTACAAATATTATATGTACTTCAATTTTTCCTCTCAACTTCAAGAGACCGCTAAGAGGTACAAATTGAATTTTAAATTGATTTCGTAGAATTATCTTGCAAAAGGCGTAACAAGTGCCTTCAATATAAAAAGGTATTATCATCACACGAACAATTCCACTAGCTTTGGACCCCACTAGTGGGCATAACTCCACCGACTTAGGCCCCTTTTTTGAAACCAAAAATTTTCACTGTAAAAAATATTCTGCAAATTTGTGTATGAGTACATCCTGAATATGAACTGTATAGTTCTGAAATTTAAATTTTTACAGCTTTCGGTCTGTATAACCTCACCTTATTAATTCTGGCTTAATGTTTGACTTTGCTGCAGGTGTAGTAAATCTTAAGCGGTAGAGGGAAAATTGTTTATGGCAGATATTTTAGTTTTATGCATTTTTGCAATGTTTTGTATTGTTCCGATAAAACGAGGCAGGATTGACCGAAACAAAAACGTGGGTTAATGATGGGAACGAGTATAGAATAACTTCGATAAAGATGATCGTGGATTAAAGAGTGTTAAAGACCTTCAGGTGGTTTTTAGAAAGTTGAAAACATTTATTTCATATACTTGGCTGACTTGCAATATGGAATTGTTATGGGACCATTGAAAGTCAAAATATGAACTCAAGCGTGTTATTTTTTGCAAATAAATTTATTTGGAGAGTTATTTATTATTGTAAAATAACCCAACACAATTTTAGAATAAACACAAAATAAAGATTAAATATTTTTTTATTTTTTTTTGACAAAATGACAAAGTTTTTGATTTTTAAAAATTTACAAAAATTGGAAAGCCCCCAATACTTGCTCGGAAACGTCGAAACATATTCTGTGCGAGTGCCCAGCGGTGGCAAGACGTAGATTGAGCTGCTTAGGCAGTGGGACATTAGTCTCAGAAGACCTAGGTATGATTAAGCCTATAACAATTACTAGATTCGTAAAGAGTTTTGGATTGTATTTAGCTGGGAACTGGTCTGCAAATAGTTTTTTTCAAATTTTGTTATTTAAACCTAAAACCGCATAAAATAGAAATATCGTAAACTAAACCATAAATCATCATAATCCATGTTAATACTGATTTCACTGCTCTGCAATAAATCACTTTTTGGCTCTCCTTAAAATAAAACTATGTGGACTATATGGATTTTGATGTGCTAAACTCAAATCCGTTGTCGTTTTTTCTCCATCACGTAGGTATTTTTTTAAGGGCGTGGCAATTTTTTTCCACTAAATTAGTCAGGTAAGAAGACATATTTCAGCCTAACTCGAGAACGACTTATCCGATTTTCATAAACAAAACACCAAAAGATGCGTAACAATATTATATTTAATTTAATTTTGGATAATTTTGTTCTATATTTTATCGTTTTGGAATTATTCAAAAACTTAAGAGGGGAAAAATTTTTTTTCTTGCAAAATTCTTTTTTTTTCAGTTTAAAAATGCAATAAAAAAAAAGAATAAGCAATTATTTTACATTTTGCACATTTTTCTGAGAGCCAAATACCTCAAAAATAAAATAAGATATAAATCATGAAAATCGATTAACAAATGCGGACTTTATTCTCAATTTACCACAGGTACCCAATATTGAAAGAATATGTGTGCAGTCAACGTTAAATATGGTGACAGGATTACTTTAGCAGGCAGGTAATGGAAATAAAAGCCAAGGGTGTTTTGTAGTGTTTAGTTATCCAATGATTTTTTGAATAGTGCAATTATACCCTTCACTGTAAATAAGAAGGGTATACGAGTATATAAGTTTGTGATTCCGTTTGTAGTTTCCACAGAGTACAAGGGACACCCTATAAAGTGTATATATTCTGGATCCTTATTAATAGCGGAGTCAAATAAGCGATGCCCGTCTGTCCATGTAGGCGTTGAAATTAACTTTCTGAAGTCCCTAGACAATGTACATTAAAGTTTAGCATACTAATTTATTAATTGCTTCTGTCTTTCAGTTGCTATTGAAATTCAACCGGATCTATTCATAAATGGCTTAGCTATGAGTCAAAAATCCCGACTACCTCTATTTTTGACCATTTTGCTGAGTACGTTTTTGCTGTATTTTGTCTGAGATACAAAAAGGCCAGAAAAACATGGTACACAGTTTTATCAGAAATAACAGTCATAATGTCTGTGCCAAAAATCAAAAGGATCGATTCTCAAACGGTTAGGAAAAATTTTAAATACAACCGAAAATTTTAGGTTTTCATTAATCCCTGTTTTATTTTTTTTATTAAAAACTTTAAGCATGTGCGTAATGCTTGTGCACACAAACACGAAACCAGGCAGTCGGTCTTAAGCTATGATCACATTAAATAATAATTTGTCGAAATAGGTATAACCAATGACATATATGTTTGTATATTTTAAAGAAATATTCACTTAGATTAATAAAATTTTTATTAAAATACAACATACTGCCACTATTTTATTATATAAATTTTGAGCTGAAGGCCTAAGATGCTATTGCTCCCCCCTTTTTTTCCTCTTACCTTATAATTTATAATTATAATTGAAGAGAATTAATAAATAATAAATAAATATTTTACGAATTACATTTATGTAATAAAAGTCAAGTTAGACTATAAAAATATTTACCAAAAAGTATTGCTTACCCTTATTTCGACAAATATTTGTGTAGTGTGACCGTAGCTTAATAGAAACGTTTGTTTTTTGAAAGAGAATTTTTTGATTTTTGCCTTTAATTTGAAGTTTTTTATTAGATATTAAATATTTCATTAAAAATGTTTGCAAAATTAAATTAAATCAGGAATATTTTTTGCATTTTTATGGGATATCTTTCTTAGAATTTCCTTTTTTAATAATTTATAAATTGAGTGCCTGCAGACATTTTATTGCTTTTAAAATTTAAGTTCTTAGAACGATTTTTTCTTGGAACTCGTTAATTTTAGTTTATTTATTTCAGAATTAATAAAAAAAATAGGCAATCAAAGAAAATTATTTTTATCTCAATATTTTTCATTTCTTTTTTTATTTTTATATAATTTTTTATTTGTAAGTTTATTTGGCCTTTTTTCATTGAAACGGCTAGTTTATTAAGCTTGAGTTCGTATTATAAAAATTTATTTTTATATTGATATTTCCCTGCAATAATAAATAAACAAATTTTTATAATACGACCTCAAGCTTAATAAACTATCTTCAATTAAGTAATTTTTTGTTCTTATATTTAAGAAGAATGTGAATATGAATATTTGGCTAATACAGTGATGGGTATATAACAGTCGGGATAGCCGAATTTCACTTGTTTTTTATATTATTTTTATCGCGCTTTACTTCATTTTGTGACTTTTCAATGGCAGCATAACAATTCCTTATTAAAAGTCAACCAACCAAATATGCTGGTTCAGTATTTTATGAAAAACTAGAAAAATTGAAATGACTACCACTGGTCACTGGAAGTAGTCCAAGAATGATAGAAATACAAGATTACGCCATCCCGCACATAAAATTTAAATTTTCTGCACATGTAACACAAATGACGTGACGCGATGTGTTCTATTGGCCAATATTTTACAGGAGAAATTTATTATTTTTTTCTTCAAACAGTGGCCAACCTACGACATCTAACGGGAAATCATGTGCATGGCGTAATCTTGTATTTCTATTTAGTCCAAGTTAGTGGCACAAATTTTTCAAAAGTTCAAACCGAAGTCACCAGCAAACACTTGACTGCCTTTAAAGCACAACTTCTGCTTGGTTGTTAGAAGTTCAAGAAAAAAAAAAGATGTTCAAACCGGCTTAATAAAATTAATTATTATTTAAAAAGGTGTAATTCTTAAATCTTTCAGTACGTAACCTTTTCACCCTCATAATGGCCTTCAGAAAATCATTGAAATCTGCCACAAAAATAAAAAAAAATTGCATCGATTTTTCGCCACAATTTTAGCTAGATGCTCACTTGTTAAACTTTGCAAAAGCGTACTATTGCTAGCGGAGGAAGGATGGCAGGAGAGAAGGCACTGGCAGAAAATATATTCTAAAATAACTTACCTCGGCATTATTGGTAAATATGAAGTGGTTGAATCCAAAGTGCGTATAGTGGTATTCCCTTTAACGACCAATTTTTCACGTGTAACGCGACGAAATGTTTCTTCTTGACGCATTGTTTTCTTATTTGTTTTCACTTTAATTACTTTTTAGAATATTTAATGGGTTTTTCTTATTTTAATATTTTGCAAAATATTCATTATCTTCACTTCACTGCTATTTGTTTTCGTTTCTAATGATTAACTGCCGACTTGTTCTCTTTAGATTTATAATTTTTTTTTCTTTACAAATCAGATGCTGCTAAGATGCTTTTTTTCTCGCAGGAGATGAGGAGATGTAGTGCGCAGGTTTTAAAATTCTTATTTTCTTTTTTGATTTGTTTAAATTGATATGTTTTATGAAATTTGCTTAAATATTGATTTAAATATTCATTTTCTAGCACTTCATGTATTACACAACTGCATTTAGTCAAGGATATTTTTGCATTGTTCGTTTGTGTCACAAGCTTTTGTTTGTGTTTTGACCAGTCCAACCACAACTGGTCAATTTTCTAATGCCAACGTTGGCTATTTGTTTCTAAAGGGTGGCTTGTTTAAAAAAAAACTACACTTAAAGTTAGGTATTCTTGTAGTTGTTTTGTTTTTTTGTTAGCTTTTTAATCTACTTTTCTCTGTATATGGAATAAGGGGTTGCAAGTGTTGTTCAAATAAATTTTTTTTAGTGTCAAATTAAATTCTATTAACTAATTAGATGGTTTTATCCGGTCTCTCCAGGTCTGGCCCTGCTTTTTAATCTAGACTTTAAAAAATGGTTTTCGATTAGCTGTTTTTTCCCTGTCTCCCGTGGTCAGTACAAATTGGCAAACTTCTTACGAACCCGCATAAAAGTGAGTGTGGAATACAGTGATTTTATGTACCGAATTAAATAAAAAATCCGTTGGACTATAAAAGTTTATTTATTAAATCATTGAATAATGGACGTAAACGTGGGCCTAGCGCTATATTTTATAGTCTATGTTACTCGTTGATAGTGTAGTACTGTGGTGAATGAATTTTTAAATTTTATAGTTTTTCCTTTGCAAACACAAATACAAAAAAATAAAAAATTTTTCCTCTCTATAATTTTAGCGTAGAGTATAAAAAGTATAAATTACTCGTAATTAAATATTCTATATGATTATCTTATTGATTTTTGTGCAGCACATTTCCAAATGTTAAAGCAACAATGTTTTACTGACGGTTAATTCGATAAATTTAAAAACCGATTGAAGCGTTGGTAAAAGCATCAGAGCTTGCCGTCTATATTTTTCAAATAAAATAGAGTAGAGTAAAATAATATAAAACGAAACCGAACAAAAGACAAAAAAAAAATAAATAAAAGAAAACAGATTAGAATAAAATAGAAGGAACTAGAATTACATTTTTAAACAGAATATTTTATGTGTGTGTAAATAGCAAACTTTAGCCAAGACACAACCCATTAACAGAGCTCTGTAAATGACTCAACAGATGGCCGTGAAATATTTAGAAGGAAAAAACAAGGAGTAGGATCGGTCCAACCACGACTGTTAAAATTATCCTCATGCACATAAAAATCGATGTACAGAAAGCATACAGAAAGAGCGGACAAGCACTAAAATCACAACACCCATTACAACAATAGGCCTAATTACGAGTGTCGCTATCGTAGTCGAATTTAAGACAAGCTAATGCAAAATATATGGCCGGTGCTGCCACATATTACCGTTTTTGTCATGATAACGACACTCATAATCAGGCCTAATAACAAGAGACAGAAAGACCTTATACGTAATGGAGAAGAGAAGTTGTAAGGAGTTTCGTATAAACCATCTAACCGAGAGAAGGGACCGGATGCAAATTAAATAATAAATGAATTAATAAGCGAATTAAAATGTGAGAAGTGTGTGAAACATTTATTATTATGGCTAGTGATGAGTAGTGGCTCAGGCTCAGGCCGGCAGATCCTGTAAATGGGATCAACTCAAAAATTAAAAACATTTAGCCCAATTTCATTTACAGAGCTCTGTTGACCATAAATTTGTGTGGCTTGTGTCGTGACTATGGCTTGCTAATTAAAAACGAATATATACACATACGTATTTTTCTCTATACACTGAATAACTTTGGATTGAACTTTACCCAGCCAGCATTTTTTAAGATTTTTAATCAAATTCGAATCTTTTTTTGACCCTACTGTCGGTTTTAAAACCAGATTAGGCGCTCATTATCTGATCATAAAAAATACTTTTGTTGGAAGAAAGTGGTACTTTATCTACGACTCTTTTTTATAAGTCATTTATGATTCCTTTTAGTCATCCATCTGCGCAAAATGATATCATAAGCAAAAAAAAAATATGAAATATTCACATTTGAAATAAAACACTTTTAAGTCACAAGTGCGAATTATATTCGAGGCTTTTTCTAAACATTTAAGTGATTAAACAGTTTTTGATCAAGGGAAGTGCTCATAAAAAAAATGATTTTTGAAAAAACGATCTTCCAAATGCTGGCTGGGTAATAGAATTACCATTTGAATAGAGATAGAATGAAAATAAAATTAAATAAGAATTAGAACTAGAAAGAAATAAAACACAATTTAAATGAAAATATAATACGAATCGAATCTTACATCGATTTAGGTATTATCAGAAACGAAATAAATGCAAACAATCCCTCTTATCAAAAAAAAAAAAAAAAAAACTCAAAAGTAAAATATATAAAAAAAATTAAAAAAAAATTCGATAATGTGGATTTTAAAGAATAAGATAACAGGACTTTCCATACATGTTAGAGAGCTGAAACCGGCGTGGGTGATTTATTCAAAGGACGAAAAATCTTGCACATTTGATTAAGTCATGTTTGTAGCACGAACTAAAACTGATTGTTTTTTATGATGTTCGACATGATTGAATAAAAAAAGCAAAATGCAAACATTCAAAACCACAAATAGGCAGAAAGGCATTAATCAACGATCACACATGTTTGAGTAACTACTGCGTAGTAAAATAGGGATGGTTTTTGGCTTGCTTTCACGCAAAGAAAAAAGTTGATTGAATATGGTCACCGCAAACATAGTGTGTTTCTAGTTATTTTTAACCATATTATGCTTAGCGTCTTAGATCAACCATATAATTATCATATTATTTTTGATAAAATTTTACTTGAAACCATAAATATGTTCATAGTAAACATAATAATGATAAAAATAAGATTGTATGTAAATTGTTTTTTATTTTGTCTCTTCCGCAACCACATAAATAAATTGAGTTTAAAACAAAAACTTAATCATTCAAACTCAACTGAGTTTTGTGGCTGAAGTGGTGGAGTGGCGAGTTAATGCTTCTTAACTAAGTGTTCACAAGTTCGAGTTGCTGGTTGAGTCAACTAAAATTTAAAAAAAAAATAAATTCAAACCCGCTGTATTATGTAATAAATAAATACAAAGAAAAGAAAAATCAATGAAATAAAAAACGTTATTTATAAAAAAAATTTATATTAAAATTTTTTTAAATTTAATAAGAATTACAAATTTTTTTTTTGCCCTGACCGGCAATATTTAAAATCTTTGATTTAAAAATATATATGGTTAGAAGCCATCATAAATCTAACCATACTATGCTTAAACCAGAATATGGTTGCCTCAACCATATTTTTCTTTGAATGAAATTTGTATTGAAATACGGCTGTGTATTGTCGAATGTTTTAATCAAGATATATGCCTGCTAATGTCTGTGCTGGAATTTTGTTTTTTACATTTAATCGTGTTGAAGAGCTTAAAAAGCAATCAGTTTCTAATCGTGTCTTTCACATAACTTAATCAAATATTGTGCATGATTTGTACTCAAATTGTTCGTTTGTATGATTTGATTGTTTATACATTAATGCTCTTATCCAAAAAAAATTAACGTAGACTTTAAAGTAAATTTTTTTTAAAAATTATATGAAAAATTTCGTTAACGTTGACATTAAAGTCTACGTTAATTGTAATAGGATAAGGGGGTAAAATGTTTAATCACGCACAATCAACTTAAAATGTCTGTTTTACAATTCTTTAATGATTAGTTGACAAATCATGATGAATATAAATTAATTCCAATAAAACTACCATAAAATATATTTTGTCACTCAGAGCTTTTTAAAATTTATTAACATTCCTTTACAATTATTTGAATTAATAAACAATTTTTTGTTTTTAAATTTAAAAATAATGTTTTTTTTTTACTTACACACATACAATAATTTAGTTAGTTGTACATTGAATGTGCGAATTAATAATAAAAAGTAACAAATACTAATGGAAAAACATTTTAATTAATTAATTTAATTTTAATTTAACACACAAAATTGAACGATATACTCGTATATGTACATAATAGGCATAAGTTGGCTGAAATTAAATTTAATTAAATATTTTTTGTTGAAAGCAAAAGTAAAATTTTTGCCCTTATTATGGTTCACAACTCAACTCAGTTGAGTTGTAATTAAAATAACTGCTATTAAGTTGTATTTTTTTTAGGTTTTTGTCAACCGCACTAACGCAAAGTTGTAATTGGTAATACCACGAAAAGGTTGTAGTATCAAAATTTCAACTAAAGTAGAGTTGAGTTGTGAACCATAATAGGGGCATTAATAATCCCTTAAATTTAGATTTGTAATTCATATAACGAACTGTGCACACACATCATATGGATTTTATTTTCAATATAGAATTTGAAAGGGTTAGTTGTTGTTTTTACTTAAAAATTAAATTTAGTTTAACCATGAACTATGTATGTCAAATAAAATTTAAACGATTATTCTGGGGACTTATTGTGGCACCTGTATTCGTAAAGATGTTTCCATAGTGCAAAAATTGCTGTCAGTGAATGAGATTGAAACATTTATTTTCAATTCACCAGAACTATTCCCCAAGCGCTCTTTCAATTCGTTGGAGCTAGTGGCTTATAAAATCTCATTTCAAATGTTTTTCTGAATTTATTTTTGTTGAAATTGATATCAAAAAAACAAAAAATATTTTTGTAAACATTTTAAGCAGAGAAAATATTAGGAGTAATCACGTCAGCATGTGTGCAAATTTGCATTTTGCAAATATGCTAAGCATATTAAACTAGGTCGTGAGAGTTGTTTTTAAATTTCCCAAATTTTTGCTCGAAAACACCATATAAATGCTAGCAGATCACAAAATTCTGGAAAATAGTTTGGCAACTTGAACTTTAGCTGTCAATTCTTCATGTGCTTGTTGTTTTATTTATTGACATTTAAGCAAATATGCACAACAATATTTTGCTCAAGGTAGTTTTAGGGCAAATTTGTTCATTTGGTTCTTGAATTGCATCGTTTGTACTGCTTGCAATTAACCCTACAAAAACAGTGATCCTCAATTGATCTGTCATGTGACTGGCAGTGTGGATATAAATATCTATCACTACGTAGAAGAAAGTTTCTATCAAGTCTTAAGGGCATTGCGAAATATGTGATAGAAACTTGTGTGTACGTGTGATTTTGTATCTCACTCTTACACATGGATCAAATGAATGTCAACATAAAAAAGATGTAATAGTATTAGTGTAAAAAATGAGTATATGTTGGTTTCCACCACACATTTCTGGGTACTGTGTATTATTTTTGATGAATACACAGTAAAGCAACAGTAAATTTTAAATTTAAGCTCTTCAAAAACTATCCTTTTTAAAATAAATAAAAAGAGGCGTGTTTGTAGTTTACACGTGTAAACGGTGACTCACAAAAACAAGTCGTAAACAAAAAACTATTTCTAAATGAAATACAGAGAGTTCTATTTTTCTCAACGGTCTTACGTTTGCTGTAATTGCGTAACAGTACGTTACGTATTTGTAACCCATTTTTTTTTACAAATAGCTGGCATTCATCCACTCCTTTTAAACAAAATTTTTGTCCACACAAAATTTTTTATGTATAGTTTGGCGTTTCTCTTTTTGGTAGAGAAAGTAGATTTTTTAAGGACAAACCTTGAGTCTAATCACTACATTCGATAGCGAGTAGACTAGACTATCGTATTGTTAAAGTTTAATTTTTATTGAACTTATTTAAAAGCAAATAATTCATATTAATTACAATGTTGCCAATGTGGCTACTCAAAAAAACGTCAAAATTCAAGTATATTTCATTTCATCTATTTGATAGCTAACAGTATCGAATAATATTTCGATACGTGTCGATTAAGCAAATCAACACAGACGATAACTTTCGAATCATTATTTTATTCGAATTGTAATAGATTTATACACAAACGTTTGTCAAATGCAAGTAAATAATAAAGAACTGTAGCGTGAATTTAGGTTACAATTGTGCAAAAAGAATTTTTTTTTTAAAATATGGCTGAGCAATTGCTTTTTCTGACATCTTTTTCTTCAGCTTTAAAAGATGAAAATTTATGAAACATTGTTTAACTTAAAACAAAATAAAACTTGAATTTTTGTTCTAATTTTTTGTTGATCGTGATTGTTAAAAAAGTAACTTGTTTTGGTTACGACAGTTAGTTTGCTATCGAATGATATTTACTAAGATTATGCTGGTTCGAAGACTCGCTTTCGAATGCTATCATCTCAAATTTCGATTAATTTTACTCGATTTAGATTTCATGATTAGACCAATGAATTTGAATTGGTCAAATTTTTTTATTTTGTCCAAAAAAATTTAAACTGAGTTGGCCTGTTTTTTAATTTAAAACAAAATCAGTGTTTGCAAACAAAAATTGTTTGCCTTCTCCTCTAAATTTTTTTTTAAATGTAACTTAAAGTTACATAATATTAAACAAAGGATTATTGTGGTTACAATTTTAAAGTGGCAATTAATGAGTCCGTTGTACAACAACATATTCCAGATATAAAATAATATATTCTTCGCTTTAGTGCCGTATAAAAGCTATTTTCCGAACATTTTCAAAATTAGTGAATTGTGCTTTACGAAACTCTTAATAATAATAATTTCAGGAGAAAAATTTTGTTTGAAACAAATGGGTGAAGACCACCTTAAATAGTATTGTAGAAACTAAAACTCTTAAACGAGGGATAGACACATCAAATTACATATGCGTATCAAAAAAAAAAAATCAACTAGTTTTGATTTTCGTCAAATTTACGCACAACATATACCTTGACTTCCATTAAAAAAAAAGACACAAATGTATGATTGATGTTGAAATTTGTTCTGTCTATTCCCCGTTTTAGACTGAATTCACCTAATTGTTGCAAACAAAAGTTCTCTTCGTACAAAAAGTGAAAGTGGGTGAATGAAATCTAAGTAAACAAAATGTTGTTGGCAAACAACTTTTGTCTGGCACAAATGGGTGCATCCATCTTTACAAATAGAGAATCTTCAAACAAAATATTCAAAAAAAAAAAATTTTTTTTTGAGTAAATCCATTTTAATCAATAATTAAATTTTTTGATGTGCAAAAAAAGTTTACTTGTTTTATTTTTGAGTTCCTCATAAATTTACTTTTACAAAACGTGTTTGCTCATGAAAAATTTTTGTAAAGGATTTTTCCTTACAGTTCTAATTTTGACACTAATCGTAAGCAAGTATATGATTTAGACGAATTACATGTTTCTTTTGTTATGTGAAATACTTATTTTTATTAAAAAATTTAGAACAAAATTTTGGTGCTCATTATTAATTTAAGGATTGATAAATACTTAAACAGCAAGTAAAATATAAATTTGTATTTTATTTAACGTTAACAGTCCTTTTTTTTAATTTTTTTTTTTTGTTTGTTAATTTAACTACAACAAATACTTACATACACACAGAATTAAATTTAACTTTATTAAAAAATTCTTTAAGAGAGGAACTATTTGATATTTAAGTTTCTTATAAAACTACACCATTTGTTAAATTAAATAAAATAAAAAATTATTAAAAAAATGCTATTAATTGATATGAAAAAGACTTCAAAACTATTGTCTTATTATTGAATATTTAGTTTTTTGTTCTTTAAAGCTCAACAACATTTTGAATATATATTTATTAATTTATTTTTGACCTTTTTCTTTTTAATTTATATGCTATAAATTTAGTTTTATATCGATATTTGAAGCTACTCAAATTGGAGCGAAATATCGATATAAAAATAAATTTATAAAATAAGACCTCAAGCTTAATAAAATAGACTTTTTAAATATTATTTTTATAATTAAAAATAAATATGTAACCACTCTTATTCTATTCGGAAACGTCGTCATCAACGACAACATCAATTCAATTATAAATTGATATTCCTTAATACCATCATGCTGATGAGCACTACAAAAAAACCTTTGGGCCTAATAATAATAATCACCCCTATTCTCCAGTTATTGTAATCAATAGATAACGACATCGTTTATTGTCGGCGGCTTTTAATTAGCATTCCAGTTGTTGTAGTTGTTATTTATCCATAATTGTTTGTTTATAATTAGTATTCTATGCGACTGCGAAACGACTATGATTTTGTCCTCACTATTTTAGGTAACGACTTAAGTGTTAAAAAAAAAAAAATAAAAATTAAAAAAATTAAATAACTAATAGGCTTAATTACGAGTGTCGCTGTCGTAGTCGAATTTACGACCAGCCCATATAAAACATATGGCCGGCGTTACCACATATCGCTGTTTTTATCACTAGAACGACACTCATAATCACGCCTAATGTAAATGATATGGCCAGCGCTGCCACATAACAACGACACTCATAATCAGGCCTAATAATTATATCCTGAAGACGCTAGGCATTATATTTATAATGCGACCTCAAGCTTAATAAATTAGCCGTTTCATTTAAAAAGAAAAAGGTCAGATAAATTTACAAATAAAAACAAGTAAAATTTAAAAAATAAAGGGACAAGTATAATTCAATTTGAAAAACTTGTGGAAAAATCCTGCCCTTGCAATAGGAGGTACCATTAGATTTAATTTCAGAGCAAATTAAAAATGAATTATTATAAAATGCACTTTTCTAGTGCAAACAACGATTACACCAGAATTTTTCAAACACTTGCTTTTAACAAAAATAAATTAAAGTCGTTTTCCACGCTGAGCAGACATAGCTTCGTCTAATCTAATTTTTTTTAGAAATGACGGTAAATCCAACCCCATTCTTGAAATCATATGCTAATTTTTGTAAACGAGTTTGGTTGCGATACGTACTTTTTTTCATTCGACAACTTGAATATAATGGAATTCTTCCTGATGAGTTTTCTTTCTAATCCAAGATGATCTTTTTTCTTCATCATTTGCAACTAAATTTAAATTAAAAGTGGAAAAATTTTGTAACAAAAATTCAAAAGAAAATAAACCAGCTGAATGAATTACGACAAACTGTAGTCGTTGTATTAAACTGTTTTGGAATACCAAATCTATGTCGAAGTTATAACGATGATGGAAAGCTTAGTTGAAATAAAAGCAAAAACCAAATTTGCGGCGACGGTCAACGGTTTCCCCATAATTTCAACTTACATATCTATTATTTTAGTCAACTATTTTAATTTGTGTACAATTTTTGATAAAAAAATAATTTCTAGTTTATTTTATGAATAAACTTACGGCAATATTGATAGATAATCCCAAATCAATACTGCTAGTCATCAATATTGAGAACTGTAATACCTATTTACCATAAATTATAAAAAGTGATGTCGTCTTGTGTCGATGACGCCAAATGGAATAAAGTTGATTATTTTTTTAATAATACAATTTTTTAGCAAAACGAATACATTTTCAAATAATTTTGTTATTATTGAATATGAAATTTTGAAACTTTCCTCGAAATGTATTAAATTTTTCAGTTGATTTGATTTCGTATGGAAAAAATTTTATTAGAGGAAAAATAATAACTTTTGTTTTTTTAAGAGAATTATTTTTTGTTTTTGCATAATTCAATAATAATTGTTTTTCATTGAAATTAAATAAAGTTTGATTATGAATTTCACCTCAGATTCTTGTGTAAAAAAATTTTCATTTGGTGATTATACTTTTTTCAAGTAAGTGTCACACTTTTTTGTTATTTTTATAAATATTTTCAGAGATATGTATTTTCGTTTATTGGCAAAACTTCGAATTTTTGTTATAGTTTTGTATTCTTTCAGTTCTTCTTCTTACATTCAATTTATTTTATTATCAATTTCTTAGTAAAACGTAAATTAAAGGAAATTTTGTTAAAAATTGAATATATTTGTAAACAATTTGTTTTTTTTTACTTTTACGCAAAATTCCTAATCTTATCTAAAACATGTAGAAAAATAATTATATAAAAAAAATAATTGTAATTAAAGCTTAAGCTGGAAAAAAATAAACCATTTTAATTATAAAAAAAAATATTTAAGCAAACTTCAAATTATAATGAAATTTTAAGTTAACGAAAAATAATTGTTATTGTGAATCATTATAATATTAATGCCTCTGGAATATTTTGAAATTATTCTTCAACTGTGCTTGGCAAAAACCAGCCCAGTTTAGTTTCTCCCCAATTCATATATGGTGATTGCGAATTGATATTTAGCTGTTTTATATTGTTAAAAGTGCTGAAGTCTTAATATTTTTTTTCATTTTTCTAACAGTTGCAATTGTGCAATCACCTCTTGAAATTCGTGCGCCGCGGTTTAGTTAAAAAATAAAAAACAAAACATTCAAGAGAATTCACAAATATTTTATTAAAATAAATTCATATCAAAATTTGAGAAACAAGTTTCTAAATAATTTTGTCATAAAACTATGTAAAAACAAACATGAAATCATACAAAAATAATCATAAATGAAATGGTGTAGTTTAATGTGTTTAAGTAGTTTGTCATTTTGCTTTAAATGACTAGGTTTTTCTATAACATTTTCTATATTTTCATTTATCTTCTTGTTTTTATAAAAAAAAACAACATAAAACTTGAAGCAAATACAACTCACAACTAAATGAAACAAAAGAAAAAATAAGTGCACAACTTATTGAAATTTCCTAGCGGCAGTGCGTGCCTTCCAAGCTTTAATCAAATTATAGGAAAAATACAAAGTAAAACCATGTATTTGGAAACCCACAAAACAAAAAGCATACCATAATAAACCATAAGGAAGAGCCTAAAATTAAAGAAAACATTAAAAACTAAACGCTGTTATAAGCTCAAGTAGTAGACTTACCCTCCATAAAAATATGCCAGTTTCATCTAATAGCGATTTATCATCTAAAGTCAAATACTCCCAAACATCAGGGAAGTAATAAATGAAGCAGTATATTAGCGGCAAAACAGCAAACAAAATCAAAGTGATCATATATTTTTGCATATCTCGTATTTTATTACTTTTGGCTGCTGATAAGCCCAAAAATGAAGTTAAAAATGATGTCAGCCAAATGTATTCCCACCATAGAGGGGAGGGCACTTCTAACTCTTCAATTTCCAACACAAAAACATCCAAACGATCCAATATGTCTGACATTAGCTTGGCTAACATAACAAAAAACAGCAGTGCATGAAAGAAAATGCAATATTTCAGTCGTGATTTATTTAACAAACTGTAACAAAGAAATAAAAAAATAAAAACATTTCGTTAATGTTCAGTTTAAATCTGAATAAAATGTTTATTCGTCCCCAAAATTTGCTTTTGGGGTAAGAGTAAGAAAACCCCAAGTAAATTTTCATATTTAATATCTAAATATAAAATTATACTCAATACTGTATCGTTATAGCGGATTATCAGAGTAATACCATGATCAGGTATAAATTAAAAAAAAATAAAAAATAAAAAAAAAAAAAAATTCGCAAAAACATTTACTCTAAATATGTATGTATATTTTAATGCAATATGATCTAGTTTAACTAATTACAAGTTTTTATTAATTTTAAAGCACAATAGACACAAAAAATTACCATGTTTTAGTTAAAAAGAAAAGGAATAAGTTAAAGTCGGCTGTGCCGAGACTTATACTCGTATATGCTTCCCAGTATTCATATTTTTAATTTTGCACATTCTTCTTAAATACATATTTAACAAAAACCGAAAACAAAATTATATAAAAAATATTGATTAAATTATTTTCTTCGGATACCTATTTTTTATTAAATTCTAAAATAAGTAATTAATTTCAGTTAAATAAATTTTAATTAAGGATATTCATGAAAAAATCTGTTCGAGGATGCAAATTTTTAAAAGCAATAAAATATCTGTAGGTACTCAAATTTTCTTTATAAATAAAATAAATTGTCTGTTTGTTTATTCGTTCTACAAATTTTTGTTTTCCAACGGATTTGTCTGATATTTGGTACATATAGTCTTTATAGCGATATACTTTTGGAACGGCAAAGCCCATTTTTTCGCCCACTTTTCAACGATTTTCTCTCGCCACTGTTCACTGAATAAAATTTTACTGGTAGTGAAAATGAAAATTTATTATCAGTGCATAATACAATTTAGGTTTTAAGGTTTTATTCATAATTTAAGGTAATGTATAAGTAGGTTTAAGATTTAATGAAATAAATAATCAGTAAAAATTTACTGGTTACTGAAAGCCTTAATGCATTATATTTTTAATGCAGTATGCCCATGTATGAACACAACGGATTGCCTAGTTTCGTGTACGCAAGTATACACATTAGACACATATATCCTTGCTTTCGTTAATAAAAGTGTGTGCGCAGATAATATTATTATTATTATTATTCATTTATTAGTATTTTTAATGCTTTTACAATTCATAATTAATTCATATATGATACAAAGTATTTTATTTTTTCATACACTCCAAGGTAATTCTGCTGGTCAGTAAGGACATAAAAAATGTAAGAAGCACATGTATAGCTTAAAAATTTTCATAAAAGAAAAACTAAACAAAAATGAGTAAAAATCTAAAATTTCGGTTGATTTTTAATTTTTGTCGGCCATTTGTGGACCGATTGTTTAGATTTTTTGAACAGGCATTTTATTGTTCTTTAAGTATAATTGATTGTGAAAATTAAGGTAGTCGCAGTTTTTGACTGATATGTATTTTAATAGCAACCTCAAGACAGCAACAACTGACAGATGTTGGTATGCTAAATTTTTTTGTACGTGGCCTAGTGATTTCAGAAAGTTGATAGACAGACAGATAGATAGACGGACAAACGGACATAGCTAAATCGACTACGCTATTTAAAAGGATTCAGTATATATATATTTTATATGGCGACACGTGTACGGTGTAGATATTACACACGGAATATCAAATTTATATAGACGCTTTTCACTTACAGTGAAAGGAATACAAATAAAAAAATCTTAGTTAATTACTCTGGTATATATGGGTTAATATTACGCAGAATTCATCGTATAATTTATAATAATGTTCGTTTTGTTTATAGGGTACGTCGTTTTACAATTTTCTTGGTTGTTCTTTTGGATATTTTCTTGAATTTCATAACTTAGCCTTATTGTACAAAGTCATCAAATTTCGTATACCGCTTGAATTATGTCAATCGTTACTTCAGCATAGAAATATGTTTTATGTTCCATTCAGTCGTAGAAATTATGCTGCAAATAGTTCATTGACTAGATCGTTAACATATCTTACTGTCTTAAATGAGCAAAAGTAGAATTTAACGCGTTAAAAACGTGCTTTAAGAACTTTATTTTCTATGACTTAAATTGAATTGCAATTAATCATCTATATTAATTAATTTAGGAATTAAATCAAGAATCCACCATCATTTTATACTATTTTATAGTCTGTAAGGAATTTATGCCCATAGACTAAAGTAAATAAATAAATAATAAAAAAAAAACTAGAAATCCTTCACTTTTTATTCCCAGAATTAATTCTTCCTTCTATGAGAAATCTTTTAAGGTTTCCATGGCGTGTTGATGGAATCAGTTATTTGTCTTCTCAATAATGTATGTGTTGAGTTTTATTCTACTATAATTCTTAGCACCAAAAATTGCCGCATATTGAGATTCTTATAGGTTGATTGAATATTTTATAGAAATTGTTGTTTGTTGGGCTTGGTGGTCGAACAGTATGATCACTGATAAAAATGGTATAGATTTGTTTTAAAACACGCTTGTATTTTATTGGCTTATGTGTTACATTAGGTGTACATGTTTTAGGGGCAATAGTTCTGAACTGAGACATAACATTTTAGTTTCTATGATCTCATCTATAATGCTCGTTTATATTCACATTACATTACTAATTTTAAGGAATGCTTTCTTCATTCTACCTTTAAGCTTTAAACAGCTCAGCTACTGCATTGGTTTCCCTTAATGTGGGCATCCTACATGTTTTACATAAACATCTTTATTTTACAAACTTGCTGAAAAATCCCATAAATTCTTCTTAATTCAATTTATTTCTTTTAATAAATACAACAAAAATACTTGTGATTTCTTTTCCACCTTGTACAAACATGTAAAATATTAAAAAAAAATGCCATTAGGTCAATATGTATTACTGTTGCCAAAAGAAGAAAAACAAAATAAAAATTGCAAACAAAATGTCAAACCAATTCCTTTTTTGTCCCAAACACTGAAATGTTAAGCGCGAATAGTAATAAAATAAAAGCAAATAACAATGAAAGGCGCAGGTGGGTGGGGGTGGTCAATAATAACAAGTAGCCAAAAAACAGGCAAAGGCAGCCAGAAACAACAAGAAAAACAGTAAATACATGAAAACAAATGTAAACAAAATTTGGCAAAAGATCAAAAAAGTAGTATCAGCAACATAAATTTAGACAGACAATTATGGACGGACCAAACCAATAGCAACATATATTAGCAACAAAATATACATGCAAGAGAAAAATAAGTGCCCTAAAACAATAAAAACAAATATGTCTTGCCTCATGCCCATCATTGAGTAATAGTTAGTTATTGCTTCAATGGAATATAATAAGTAATCGTTTGAGAGATGAATGAAAATTACTTTTTGGCCAAGAACAGACACAACAATTATGCAAAAGACAAGCGAAAAAAAGGCGAAATGATAAACTAAAACATAACAGTTTAAAAAAAACCACAATATTAAACAAATGATTAAATAGATACATTTTTAAAATAGTGTTAATACAAAGAAAAATATATATTAACCTAATTTGATGTGGTGCAGCTACCCGTTGCCTATACTCGAAATCATTGCCATCTGTCCCTGATACCATGGGACCTCCACGAGATGCCATTTTTATAAATTTTCTTTACACACTTTTTTTTAACTTTTATTAAATATTTTTCTATTTGTTATCAATTTAACATTTCACTAGTTTTCTTTTGTTTTTCTCAGTATTAAAAGCTTTAAATAAATAATTTTTATTCGATAAATCGTTAAAGAAAGAATAAAATTAAAATAGGTCTCGTTTCGGTGGTAATAACTTTACAAAAAAGAAATTGAGAAAGAAATTACCAGTAGCAAAAAATATGCGAATGATTAGAAAACAAAAAGAGAAATTTACGTTGACGTTGTCAAATTTGTTCTTTTTTTTTTCTCCCAGTAAATATGTGACTGGCCGAATAAGAACTGTCAAAACGGTATGTTTCACATATAAAGGTTAATGTCTTGGATAAACCAGCGGCAATAAAAGAAAAGTAAACATAATATGACAAAACAAAGAGTGGCCAGATGAATTTATTGTGTTGGTGTTAAAGTAGAATGGCTACATTGATGTACAAGCATACTTGAAATGGCTTACAAGCACTTTTTACATGCTTGTGCAGCCCTTTAGTACAGGCATATTCGTTGTGTGTTAAGGTATTTTAACGTTTTTTCTAAAAAATTTCAGCAAGTTTATTTAGTTTTTTTTATATTTTAATTGCAAATTTTCAATTGCTACCAAAGTTTATTTTATTATGTAGTTCTTCATACTTTGCTCATTATGCTACATAAGGATCCTCTATAAATACAATTATGACAAAATATTTGGGGATTATTCCACATTTTCCCATAACTGGTTTTTAAATATTTGGAACTTATAAACTCAGGTTTTATTATTAAGAATAATGGTACAATAAAATAAGGTAACTTCAAAAATACAAAAATAACAACATTACAAAAAGCCCATATACATATTTTGTTGTTATTGCTTTTGAGGCTCCTACTGTCAAAAGCTATTTCCGGTGGTTGATATCAAGAAGTGTGCTAAAGTGAAACAAAAAATTTGTTTTCTCTTTTGATCTCTCTTTGATATGGCTTAATTTTTGACAGCACGAGCTTCAATCATGCATGATTCAGCTGGCCTCTTAATTCTTAAGAATTAAGAAAAAAATCCGAGTTTTCAGAATTATTTATTTTTACATTTTCTATTAAAATAAATAGGATTTTTGTCATATTCTTTAGCTTGCTGCCAAAATATTTGTTTTGGTTTTTATTTAAACTTGAATGATGCGATTTGTTTGTTATAAAATATCAAAAGCTGATTTATTTATTTAAATTTATTTTATAAAGATTACAAAATAACGCAAATAAAATAATTTGTTATAACAATTTAATCTTTTAAAATTAAAATATTTAGTGCAAGAGAAATAACAGCTCTTGCACTAAATAACAACACAAATATAAAAATTGTGTGCAAGAAAACTACCCCTACCTTAGTAGTATGAGCAAAAGTCCTTTGAAAAAGGACTTTAAATAATTGTTTATATCAACAGCAAGAAAAATACAACTACAGGGACCGTGTGGCCTAATGGATAAGGCGTCGGACTTCGAATCCGAAGATTGCAGGTTCGAGTCCTGTCACGGTCGAAGAAAATTTTTATTTATTTAATTGTAGTTATTAACAGAGAGAGCAAAATTATTACTGCTACATAAATCCTTTCTAATAATTATCATCGCACTATCATAAACTTTACATATGAATGTTTTAAAAATGCTACAAAAATTGTCATTGTTTAAAGTTTAAACTATTTTGGCATTTTATAATAAAAAGTGCTTGTTAAGGTACTGACTCACTATCCTACTTAGTCGTACGATCTGTCTAAAAACGCATGTGTGCTAAAAAAGTATGATAGTGTGTATTGAACAAGCAGACTTTTTGACAGGTCTGTCCGATTTTTTAATGTTATGAAAATTTTCATAAAATAAATTTTATCTGTGCGATCAGAGTTGCATTTTCTATGTTCAAGGCAGAAAAATAGCAACAATACCAAGCTTGTGTTTTGTTTATATTTACAAACTTTTAGGTTATTTTTCATTGTACATATTTGTAAAAAATATATTTTGCGGCAAAGAAGAAAATAAATACTTTTAAAAGTATTAAGCTGAGTAAACTTTGTTCTTGCATCTTTTTTTGTATAAAGTTCGCCATTTTAAAGCGATTTCTTCCAGTAGGATAGAATTCTGTCACACATTATTTTGACGTAATGGTACGATCGTGTAGGATAGTGAGTATGTACCTTAACCCATTTCAAGTCATAGTACAAACACGAGTGAAACGGACGACAGCTTTCGTACACTACGACGAATTCGTAGAATAAAATTCAAGTAGAACATAAAGTAGCTGCTGATATTTATTATTTAGTATGTATCTGAAATTTACATTAAAAAAATTTAAATTGTACAGCGTTAAGCAAACAGTTTTTTATTTTGGTTTTGTCCCTTTTGAGGAGACTGACTAAATGTGGAAGCGTGAAATGAACCAGTAGCCTCTATAGCTATTAAAATAATTTCTATTTCTTTCTTCATTTTGAATCTTGCTTCAAATCACAAACTGTGATTTGAAAAGACCAAAACCACACACAGCGATTTTAGTTGGACAATTCTTGATTTTGTAGGAGAGAGGAAAAAAGAATGGAAAGCGGTACAAATTTGCTCGTACTCCGCAATTCCCTTTTGTTCTCCCTTCGTATCTTTTATACAAATGTAAAAAAAGAAGACAGGTAGCTTAAAGGCTGAATGAATTATCGAAACAAGAAATTTGTGTGTGTGGACAAAACGACAATTTTAAAAGAGAATTGAGAAAGAATTGTCCAACTACACTTGCCGTGTGTGGTCCTGGTCAAAGAATATGCGATTGTCAGTGTTTGCAAGTTACGCTTCTCTATCAACTAAATGATTTATTTAATTTAAATTTACAAATCTATAAATTTATATTATTAATTTATTTGCCGGTTGAAAATAAGTACAGTAGACGGTCGTAAATTAGAACTCTTATAAATTTAAGTCCTTCGGAAATTAGAAGTAAACTTTTTAATACATTGCTCGCTCTGAAATTAGAACCGTTAGTTAACATTTTTGTAGCGTTTTTATTTGTTTTTAACACTTTAATTGTATTTATAAGTTTTATTTGGCTTCCACATTTATAGCAAAAAAAAGGGGAATCATCCCATGTTACTTATATAATTTTGATTGTCAGTGCATTTTTATTTATTAGTGAGTGAAGTTTTTTTTTAACACAAATCTGCAAAGCTTCTTAGATTTAAGCAGGAATCGAACCTACGATCCCCAGACTGCTAAGTTAGTATATTACCCCTCATCTACGGGGCAATGTTCGAGTGAAGTTTTAAACGTGTGTACATAAAGTCTTGTTCTTTTTTATAAAATGTCAAATAAGCGCAAAAAAATACTCTGTTGTTAGATACCAAGGTAAATTTATGGGAAAACAATTGACATATACGCACTTTTACAAGGTGGGCCAAAAGAAGTCATCTGATGTTGTGTGCCGTAGCTCCGTCCTGTTGGAACCACATGTCCTCCAGTCCTAATTCGTTCAATTGCGGCAGAAAAAACTCGGTTAACATGGCCCTATAGCGCGTACCGTCCACTGTTGTCGTTTGACCAGCCCGATGACTCCTCCAGTGTGAACAGCGCACCATGCAGTCACTTTGAGCGGGTGTACTGGCTCCTCGTGCATCACTCGTGGATTTTCGGTGCCTCAGAAACGATAGTTTTGCTTGTTCACGTACCCGCTGAGGTGGAAATGAGCCTCGTCGCTCATTATGATATTGGTCGAAAAATCGTCCACTTCGATTATTCCGCGTTCTTGGGGAGTGTATCGCTTCATGGCTTGTTCGTTTGTATTCTACATCTCTCTAGTTCACAAATGTCAAAACAGATTTGACATTGGCCGCCATTAAAAAAATAAGAGCATCTTCCAATAGGGTGATTTCTTATAGCTTTTTGTTAAAATAGAACTTTTCGAAAATTAGAATTACCCCAAGAACAAAGTGGTTCTAATTTATGAGCGTCTACGGTAAATGATTTACACAAATGGGAGCACAAATCTCTAGACAAAATTTTAATGGAATCAATATAGAAATTTTTTTAATTAAAATACATCAGTTTTCCTGTATCTTTTACGGTAAATTATTTTTTTTTTTAAATACGTAAAAAGTAGCAGAAACGGTTATCTTGCATCGATTTATTCGTTGTTTGTCGGCTTGGGACATGGAAATAAGCCTGTAGCAATCGTGTGAATTTTCATAGCGATAGATCTTTAATAGTGTCATAATTCAAAAAGGTCGCTTTTTATACCCTTCAAAATAGGAATAAAAATTATCTCTTATTTTCAATATAAAAATTTTTATTATTGGGTAATTCTGCTTAACTTTAATTTCTTTTTAATTTTTAATGCTGGTGCATGTGCATTATGACGAAACTTTGTGCTAATTTCATGCCAACTTTTTGTTCTGTATAAGTCAGAAGCAATAGCGAAGATTCGAAGCAATGTATTGCATTTTGGAATTGCTTCCAAGAAGCACTAACGTAAGGGAAATTTCAAAAAACATTTGTACAGACATTGTGTGCACACACATTTCACACACGCAATATTTATTGAAAGTGAAAATAAAACAAACACTCAACCCTTTATAATTTACAGAGTTTTGCGGCTGAAGTGGTTGAGTGACGAGTTAATGTTTCTTAATTGCAGGTATGTCCTGGTTCGATTCCAGTAAAGGCCATTATTACAGCTTACTCATAAGTTCTCAGATAGTTATAATTAACTTTAGTTAAAGTAAATGATGAAGTGATCAATAACTTTCTTCCATTATCAAGTTCTCAATAAGATAAATATTATAATGGGTCGTATTATTGATTCCGCACGGAAAGAAAAATTTTGCGAAAAGAAATTTCGATCGGTATACAAATTGCTATTATTCATTCTTGCGAAATTATCTTATTATTTTGAATTGTTTAATTTAATTGTGAATTAAAAATAGTTAATGTGTTAATATTTCAGTTGGGAAAAAATTGCATTTCTTAACATCAAAATAAATTTTAAATAAATAAAAAGAAAATGAATTGTCAATAAATAAAATAAAATTATTTTCTACAAATACAACAAATTAAGCTAAAACACATTAAACTTTTTCTACATTTTTTATTTTTTCTTACATTTTTGATCTTCTCGTTTGCCTTTCATTAGAAAATTTTAGTGTAAGTAAAATTTAAAAATTTATTTATATCGCGGAATCAATAATTGCAAATTTTGCTTCCGCATAAAATATGCGGAATGAATAATTAGACCCAATATTTGTTATGTGGCGCCACTGCTGAGCATATCGATTACTTTTCGTTGCTATAAATACATAATGGCAACTGCATGCCTTTTTTGACAATTATTTTTCAAATAACTGAGAAATTCTTTACTTTAAAATTTTTTTTAATATTTGTTATTTTATTGTGTAATTGTATTGTTCTATTTTTGTATAGTAATAATAAAACTTATGTCTCTGGCTGCTGAGGTTGCCATATCTAAAATTGAACATATGGCAACTTTAAATGCTTGAAGTTCATGTTAAACGTTATGAGCAACACAAACCTATCTTTAGCTTATCATACATTTTTTAGTTAAAGTATGCTTGTAATAACCAAAAAGCATTTATCTGTTCGATAATATCCTACTTTTAGTTATCGCTTAGTTGTAATAGTGGCCCTAAAGATTCGATTTCATACCGTTCTTTTTCGCAACGTCAGAATATATACAGTATTATTGTAATAATCAAAAAGCATTTAGCATTGTGGCTCATAGCGAATAAAAACCATGCATTATAAATGCGCAACTGTAAGTGATTCCATTCTTTTGTCTCTCTCACAAAAATGCTTCCAGACAAGCACTTATTTTTCCTTTTAAGAAATTTGACTGTGCGCTGCTACATCGCAAATAAATTTAATATTTTTTCCAGTGCTTCATACTACACATTGCAAATACAACTGCACAATTCAGTGGTAATACAAACATAAATTTAAATATATTTCTAGTTACTGTTGCATATGAAAACCCAGATTGTAAATTTTCCAAAGTAAAGAAACTCAATATTTGTTTATTCATTTAAATCTTCAGCAATAGATTTATTAAGCATATCGAAAAATTTCGACTTTCAAGGGATGACACAAGTTATCGGGTACTTCACAACCTACAGGCATTGAGACATCACCCTGAGGGCAAGCACTTAATGCCACTAATAAATCCATATCTGCAATAAATTCAATGTGATCACCTTTTCTGGCTGGACTAGGCTTGCAAAAGTATTGCTGGGTATCCTATAAAGAACACAAAAGGACAATAAAAATGTATGAAACAACACACTTTTTGTTGTCTTCTGTCTTAATTTTTGTTACATTTAGCCATTTTTTTGGAAAAAGGAGATTAAACAAAAACAAGTTTATAAAATTATGATTTACCCTTGTGAAACCTGTACACATAAATATATTCCACACATCATGCACATCGTGTTCTTTCATGCCACGTTCCTCAACAATCGCTTTAACCAACGAACTATGACAACTGCCTATACGATCCTTGCCCGTTATTAACTTGTACGTATAATCATCGCATCTGGTGCCAACAACATCATGCAATGCACCGCCATCTTCATCAATGCCATATTCACTCAATGAATCAAACACTATTGTAGCCATTGGCCTTAAATAGGGGAAGCAGCTCCACAAACGATCATACACTTTCAAATGGGTACTGTGTATTTGACGTGTCTTTCCCGAATAAAAGTGTTCTTTGGTATTCTCCAAATTCCAAAAATTCATGTCTCCCACTTGTGATCCTTCAAACGTGCTAATACGACACATTTCACCCTTTCTCATAGTCCATGTTCTGGCCCTACGCTTGGGCACAATCAACGACTCTATATTTCCATGTTTGAGTGCTTTTAAACGTAACTGAATGTAATCATTTTGCACTACTTCAGCGGCGGCCACTTTGTTGTAACATAAAACGGGTTTGTGCTTTTCAAACAGCCTTTTTTTGGCACCGCTCATTCTTCTGAACAGTGATTGATTATTTTAATACAATTATTAAATATTTTTTTTTTGCGTTATGAACTTTTCAATGTTTTCTAGTTTAAATCCGAAGTTTAACTGAATTTTTAAAACACTTTGATGCTGTTTATATTGAACTAAAAAAATTATTACCTTGCAGGCAACTCAACTATTTTTATTTATACTTGTAATGCGGGTTTTACACTATAATACTTGTCAGAAATCAAATGAAAAAGTATCAAAAAATAAGGATAGAAATTTGACAGTCGTATGGTCTCATCATTTTTAGAAAATTTTCTAAACGTTTATACTTTTCATTTTATCAGGGCTGCATTTTTGCATACGAACAAAAAAATTACAAAAAACAGCTGACAAAATAAAATGAAAATCTTAAAGCTTGTATTATAGTGTAAAACTCGCAGAAATGCTAAGGTGAGTACATTTACCAAAATTTGTGTAAATCGGCTTTTAAAAGTAATGATTTTGTCAGATTGCAATATAAATTTAATCAGTTTAACAATTTTTTTAATTGAAATGTGTGTATGTAGTTTGCACTGTGAAATCAAACGTTTTTTTCCGTAACGTTTTCGAAATGAAAAAAGTATTTTCACACACGATCACGCCATTCAAGTGAACACTCTTCATCCTCAGTAAATAAGCAAGTTATAAGTTCTATAAGGTTATGGGGTATGGAAATTTTTAATTTTAAATTTAATTTAATCAATCGAAAGAAGAGCTTTAAAAAATCTTAAAATCTGCTGATCAGAGGCAGAAATTAAAAAAAAAATGATTTTTGGATAAGATTGGATAGAATTAAGCAAAGCAAAGCTTTTATTATTAGAATTATGGAAATGTTCCGGTAAGTTTTTCCAAGTAAAATTTGATTTCGAGAAATCATTTTCTATGATAGAAAGGAGAGAATTTTTTTTACAAATAAAAACAAAAGAAAATTTAAAATAAATTCATGGCAAATTTTCATGTTATGCGGGCTTACACTATCATACAAGAGCTAAGATTTTCATTGGATTTTGTAAGGGGAAAATCATATGGTATTTGATACGACTGTCGAAAAATCATACGGGGGTTAAGGTTTCCATTGGATTTTATCAGTTTTTTTTTTGGTTATTTTGTTCTTCGTGTGTAAAAGTGCAACCCTGATGTATTGTTTTCACAGTATTATGCCTTTTCAATTGATTTAAATTTTTGAAAACAGTTTTTAATATGTGATTAAAACGAATACCCGAAATTCTACAATCAAAATTACTTTAAATCACATCCATAATACCTTTTAAGTCTGCTCAGTAGTTAATTGTAACAGTTGTGATAACAAAAATAATTTTTTATGCAAAACAGACTTAAAAATCATAAGTTTTGTTCTATTAACACAATAAAAGAAATAAAATTAAGGCTGTTTTTAAGCGGTCTTGCTCGGCTCAAGAAATCCCCAACTTGAATTAGTTTGCTAAAAAAAATGGCCGTAGTCAGCAACACCATCTGTGGCAAAATAAATATTTAATTATTTAAGAAAAAAGCAAAATTGTTTTATTAAAACGTGGGCGTAAAGATAGGTCTGGTAGGTTCAAAAGTAGGAGCAAATAGATTCATGTATGTATTAAATTTTAAATAAAACTAATGAAAAATAGAATTATAATCGTTCAAAAAGAAAGCTAACTCGTTATTAAGAATTGGGCGTGGCTAAGATTAAAGTAATTGGAGTGTATCACAAACACAAGCTTGCACAGCTTACAAGCAATTTTATAAATATAGAGAATTGTCAAACAAAAAAGTGTGCCCTTTGCCACTGGGTATCTTTAACAACCAATTTTAATATTTACATATTTTATATTTCACTATCTGAAACCTCATTGACAAGCTGTAATAATGGCTTTAAGTAAATTAGTTTTAAGGCGCATATGAATACAAATATTTAAAATATTTTATTTATAAATTGAATTACAGAATTTTCCATCTTTGCTGACACTTTTGGCTCACTTTTCACTACTAGCTGCTCTCTTAAATAATTGTATTCTCACAATCACAATCTATTTAAATACTTAAATTTTATAAAACCTGTTCGGTTTAGTTTAATTATTCAATTTCATACAGTAATTAAAACATAAAAAATAAAACAAATAGCGGCTGATAGGGGATTTTTCTTTTAACCAAAAACAACTTATCCAGTCATGGTTACATTTTAAATGTTACAAAATGCGTATGCAGAGCCATAGTAATTAAAAGAAAACTTATGTTTTTATTGTTTCACATGGAATACAAAAAAATTATTAATTGATATTTTTGTTTTGTTTAATTGTTCGTAAGTGAACCAGATAATATTTAAATATCGGAAAGGTAGCGCATAGTTAAAAACCCATAAAAATTTTGGAGAGAGCTGCAAATAAAAGTTCATACAAGTCAATAAATACATATTTTTTTAAACTTTAGTTGAGGTAACTGATTGATAACCTTTAATTTGTTATTTTTGTAATACACTATAGAAATTTTTTATAAAAAAAGATGAATGCAAATCCTCCAGATTAGATTCTAAATTAATTTGCAATAAAAATTTATTGCCCAACGTAATCGCAAAAAAATTAAATTGTTTATTCCTGCACCTCTTTTATTGTGTCAGCACTACAGAACTGTTGATTGTGTGTGATTAATATTTTTTATGTACTCGTATAATCAATTAAACCACACAAAGTAACAATTTGAGTAAAAATCGTGCACAAGATTTGATTGAATCATGTTCGAGGCACGATTAGAAAATGATTGTTTTTGCTATTCAACACGGTTGAATCTAAAAAGCAAAAAGCGAATATTCAAAAGCTTAATTTTTTCTAACATTTTGTATCCCTTGTGTTTGTTGTTTTTTAATTAGTTGTGGCTGCTGTTTTAAATTATTTATTTTATTTATTTCATTAATAAATAATAACTAAAAGTAGAATGTTATCTGACAGATAAAAGGTTTTTGGTTATTACAAACAGATTTTAATCAAAAAGTGATATTTGACATGTATTTTAATCATTTAAAGTTGCCATATTTTCAATTATAGATATGCCAACTTCAACAGCCATGTATATCGCAGTTTTTCTATATTGATACACAAAAAGAAAACAATACAATTATACAATACACAAACAAATATTAAAATAAGATTTTAAAAGTTTCGAATCTCTTACCCCCAGTTTTGGACTTCGTATTTAAATCGAGAATTAGTTGATTGTCGTTTTGAACTTAAGTTGCACATAAATACAGACTCAGGCAGCATCATGAATTATTAAAATTTAGATATTATTATCCAAAAAAAAAAAAACAGCTGTGCCAAAGCAAAAAAAAAAAAAAAATTTATAATAAAAAAGTAATTTAATATATTGAAAATGGAAAAAACAACATTAAATCAAATGAAAAGAGCTGAAAATTTTGTTTCAGCTGAAGTTAGCATAATTGAAAACATTATTATTAATTATTGTTTTTATGACATTTATTAAATTAAAAACAATAACTGTCAAAGTCATATGTTTAATATGTGCAACTTAAGTGGACTTTAAATGCCCAAGATTGGTCACTTAAATATGATTTAAGTTTATAGTTAGAAACTCAATTTTGTATCTAAATATAACTTAGAGTTCAAATGACACTTAAGTTCGAAGTCAAATACTGTCCATCAGTTATTTGAAAAATAATTGTCAACAAAAGGTATGCCGTTGCCACTACGTATTTATATTCATAGTGGTGCCGCACTACAAATCTTATAAAATTTATTTCATTGGGAACTTGCAATAATGCAGAAAGTTATTGGTCACTTTGTCATTTACTTTAACTAAAGTTAATTATAACTATCTGATAATAACCCTAAAACAGATAGAAACAAATTAAATTCGGCTGTGACGAGTCTTATATAACCTTCACTGTCTTAGCCAAATATTAATTTTTTTTTGTTAAAGTAAGAAATATTCTTATAGTAAATCTTAACTCTCAAAAAATAAAAAAAATTATATAATAGTCTATTAAGCTTGATTTCGTTTTTTAAATAATTATTTATTTATTATTGGAGCGAAATATCGATATAAAAATAAATTTTTATAATACGACCATAAGCTTAATAAACTAAAAGTTTCAATATAAAAAATGTCAAATAAAGCTAAAAATAAAATATTATATAAAATAAAAAAATTAATTAAAAATATTGATAAAAATAATTTTGTTTGAACACCAATTCTTTTTATAAATCCTAAATAAATAATTAATTTGAATTCAAGAAACTAAAATTAACGACTTCTAAGAAAAAATCCCTTCTGGAAACCTTATTTGTAAAAGCAATAAAATGTTTACAGGTACTCGATTTTTAAATAAAAAAAATTTTAAGAAAGAAAAATAAATTTAATTTAACTTAAAATGTTTGTAAACAATTTTTAACCAAACGTATTCAATTAAATATTTAATATCAAATAAAAAACTTCAAATGAAAGGCATAACTCACAAAATTCTCTTTCAATAAGATCTCTGTATTAAGACATTTTGTGCAGCTTTAAAAAAAAAAAAAAAAAAAAAAAAAACTATTGAAAATCTAAAATTTCGGTTGTATTTTTGATATTTCTCGGCCAGTTGTGGAGCGCTTGCTTTGATATCACTGGTCGACAAAAAAAAAACTTTTGTCTTGCTATGTTTAGGACAAGGATATGGATAATATAAATAAAATTAGAAGGCTTCCAATACGAATAGTTTTTTTGTAATTAGATGTTATATAAATTTAGAAAATTTGAGATTTTGTTAACAAAAGTAAGTTATTTTATTATGTTACAGTATTAATTTAAATAAAATTTTATGATTTTCTGCTGTATTTTGCTTCAGGTACATCTCGTTGTAATGTCCAACAGTAATCCGCTAGCATACGTAGACTCCACTTGCCCTGGTATCGTTTTTCCATGGTAGAAATGTCTTGGTGGAATCTTTCACCATGTTCATCGCTGACGGCGCCAAAATTTTCAGGAAAAAAGTCTAAATGTGAATGAAGGAAGTGTATTTTCAATGACATATTACAACCCAAAGCCTTATAAGCAGATAGCAGCTCCGCGACAATAGTTTTATAGTCATTTGATCGGTGATTTCCTAGAAAATTGAAAGTTACTTTCATGAAAGATTCCCAAGCAGATTTTTCCAAATTACTGAGTTTTTCTTTAAATATGTCGTCTTTCATCAATTGTCTGATTTGTGGGCCAACAAATATGCTCTCTTTAATTTTTGCCTCACTCAATTTAGGAAACTTTTCCTTCAAATATAAAAAGCCGTCACCACTCCTGTCCATAAATTTCTGGTGGTTCTGGTACAGGTAGTTCCTCACTATGAGGGATCGGTCTTTTAGCAGATGGCAGGTCAGGATATGTTATTTTATTTTTTGTTTTAATTGTGATACCTTTCGTATCAGTAACACAAAAATAATAATCAGATGAGTGATTCGTTGGTTCTGTCCAAATTACGGGGATTGAAAATGGCATAGATCGAGATCTCCTCGCCCATCCAGTAAGAAGACCCACACATGTAACACAGCAGATGTGTGGAACCCACGCTTTGTCTTGCTGTCCGACGGCAAAGCCAAAATACTGTTCATATAGCTTAGTCACTAATGGTGTCAAATTCCTTCGCTGAGTTTTAAAAGTAATGTTACCACAAATATAACAAAACCTGTCAGGATCATTTTTGCACTTTCTTGACATTATTTAACAGTCGCTTAACTCAATAAATAGAAAAAAACACTATACTATTCACATAAATAAAATCTCTGAATGCAAAAGTGGAACAAAAATGGTTAATTTTAAATTTTACGGGTAGTAGCTGTAACACGAAAACTAGAACTGATGGAATCAAAATAAATACGGTGATAAAATGAGGGTATTTAGGTAATTCCAAATTGGTAAGTACCTTTCTTGTTACAAAATTTTGTTGACCAGTGTATTTTGTAGAAAGTAGAACCTGTCATTCCTGACAAAACTGCATACCAAGTTCTTTTTGTAGTTTGAAGTTTGAACAAAATTCGCAATAAACCCACTCAGAAAATGGTCTAAAATAGACGTAATCGAATCGCGTCTTTTGACTCATAACTCCACCATTTATGGATCGATCCAGCTGAATTTCAAAGACAAAAACAACTGACAAATTGATATGGTAAACTTTTCTGTCCCTTGACATCGACTTCAGAAAGTTGATTACAAAAACTACACAGACAGACGGACATCGCTTCTTTGACTCTGCTTTTTATAATGATCTAGAATATGTATACTTTATAGGGAGCCCCATGTAGTCTGTAGAAACTTCAAATGGAACTACAAACTTACTTACAGTTAGGGGTATAAAAAATGAAACTTTTTCGATATTTTAGCATATTTGAGGCACTAGATGCAGTTTTTTCCACTCTTTTTTTCTCCTAGTCTATAGCCACAATTGTGTCGAAGACAGAAACACAAAATTCCAATTGGTTTGCATGATCTTTGGAAAAATCAAGTCTTAGCCAAAAAGTTCGTAAAGCAATAAAATTCGAAAACTGATAGCAAAACCCAAAAAGAGTTTTGTTACTTTCGAAATTTTACTTAAAGAAATTCCACACGAGAAGGAGTTTCCCCTTTATGTGTTGCATAGTGTTATCATCATCAATCATGCTTAATTTTTAGCGATATTATTTATTTTTTTGTTAATATAAATTCTAAAAATATTCCGTAAGTCAGTCTGCATATAAAAATAATTTAATCATTTAAATAATTAATTCCATTTGAAAAAATTCCAAGTTAATTTTTTATTTATATTTTAAATTTAGTAATTTTGTGAGCACATAATTGTACTGTTAAATGCATTTAGGCATACATGAAGATGTAAGATAACATTCTCTCTTTCAGAACACATATATAATGTTGTTAAATTTTAAATTTCATATTTATAACATTTTTGTATTTTATTGCATTTAAAAAGTATTTTCTTCGTAATTGTTATGTCAGAGGAAGAAATCTAAAGAAGAAAAAAATCAATGTTTATATATAGTACATGAACGAACTATTCCCTTTTGTGCTATTCACTTATTTCAACTGAACGAACTGGTGCGCATTTTGAATTCCTATAGTTCATTTGCTTGCTCTTGATTTTAAATAAACGAACTAAACATAAAAGAAAACAAAGACGAAGGAACGAAAGTTCTTTTACCAAAATGGTATTTAAAACAAATACTCGTAAACTAAAAGAAGAAGAAAAGAAAATGTGTTTTAACTCAATTTTAAGCTATTTTAAAATTAGACCTTAAGTTTTTTTAGGCATAGTGACTAAAGTACTTTTTGAATTACATTAAAAAAAAAGAAATCAAAAACTAAATTTAAAAATTTGTCGAATCTTGCTTTATTGTTTTGCTTTCTATTTTCGTAAAAAATTCGACATTAAAAAAGTATAAGTGATAAAGATACAAACGATCAAATGAACTAAATAAACGAACTATTCCTTTTTAATTTTTGAACTAAGAAGAGCGCTCACTAATATGAATTACGGAGCACAAGTCTATTGCTTGTATTCAAAGAAAATTAATGTAGGCTTGAAATCGATATTATGATAAATTTGTATGAAAAATTTGTCATAATTCTTACTTGAAATCATTATTAGTCATTTTGAATACCAGCCTATTTATATACATATGTATGTACCTACTTGATTGGGGCATGTGCTCCTAAAGCAGTCTGAATTTAATATACACAGCTTGTCATAGGTTGCTCTTATCATTATTAATGTCCATTTACTAAAGCCAAACGTATATTTTCATCAATTAAGAGAAAATAATTGGGCTAGAGGTTTTTAGTTTTAGTAGGAATATCTTTTTCGACAAGCTGATCATCGGTCTTGTTACGATTGTTGTCCTCATATAGTTGGAGTAGGTATCATATCATAATTATTCTCTTGACTCTTGTCAAAAGAATGTTATTTTATCAAGTTTCTGTTCTTACGTACTTATTTTGTTCTTTTTAATTAAATTATAAATAAAATAAAATTTTAAGAAAGAGTTCTTAGTGCCGATTTAAAAATTGTTAGCTTCGAAAATATCGAAAACCACCAAGAGCTCTGCTAAAAGCACTGTGTTGGCAAAGCTAAACATAATGCACAAACAAACACCCACATAGACAGCCTATTAGCGTTACCAGAAATTTTTAAAATGAATTAAATAAATAAACTTTATGTACCTGGGAGTCAATTTGTGTTCTGTGATAAAGTGAAATGTAAAGTTTTTTCACGTTTTCATAGAATTTAATAGAATCTTGTTCATTGAAAAGGTGAAAAGAATTGTCAAAATTTTTCATATACATAAAAAAATGTGTTAAAAACCAGTGGAACGAAACAAGAATTTTTAATAGTGGCACGACACTACTGATTCTTTCGGGTATTATGTATTTCGATTCGAATCGAAAAGGCTTTCGAAGAGAATTTTCTATTTGAAAAAAAAAAAAAAAAATAATTATGTAAGACATTCGAAAAAAAATGAAATTTTTAAAATTTCCCTCAAAATTGTTATTTCAAATCTGCTAAATTTTCGAAAGTTCTACATATTAGATTTTTCTTTCGAATTGAAAATTCTTTTCGAAAGCCATTTCAATTCGAATCGCCCCTTATTTTGTGTAGTAGTGAAAACAACTGTCGAAACCTTTTCATTTGAAAAACATATCAAATTCATTCGTGAAAAAAAATGGATAAGGTTTCACACCAGCGAAGATCAAAAAAAATATTTAATTAATTACTTGGAGAAAAATGTTGACATCGCAAACGACTTAAAACCATGATTTGCACGGAATCACCACTAGAGGGATGAAATGGAAGACTGACTCCCGCTACTGTGAATATTTTTTTGTATTGTGACATTTGTAAATAAAGTAATAATAAAAAAAGATGTAAAAGTTTCCTAAGGACGAAGGCCACAGCAGCCAGTTCCTATATACGTAAATTTATTTACTATTAATAAATAAAAATAAATAAATAAAAGTTTCACAGATACATGTGGAATGAAAATTTTTTCATTATAGGAACGGGAATCGGAAATTATATATTTGTGAAAAGTTAGAGTAAAAAGTATTTGTGGAATTTAAATGAAAACCTTTTATCCAAAAATTAAAAATAACGACAAATCAGTTCTACATTTTATGCAAATAAAATATGAAATTAATGTGATGTTTTTAACAAAAGTGATCAACTCATCTAAAAAGTGTTTATGAGTACTTTTCATATAAAATTTTCAGACAAGTTGATTGCTTGTGTTACCAGTACATAAGCCAATTAAAGATATAGTTGAACGACTAAACTTATTTATCGTTCACACAAGGAGACTCTTCAAATCATATAAAAAAAAATTTGTATGCGGGACGACTGGGGGAATTAAGTCTAAGTCTACACATCTATTCCCGAATTAAGTAGATATTGAAATATTAATTTTTATACCCTTCACTGTAAGCAAGAGTCGATTTAGTGATATTCGTCTGTCAAACTTTCTGAGGCCCCAAGGCTCTTAACAGAAAATTTGAGCATATTAATCAACGCAATGTTGATGTCTTCAGCTTGCTATTGAAATTCAGCCCACTCATTACATAAATGGCGAATCTATAAATGAAAAACCCACGACTACTTCTATTTTTTGAATTATTTTTCTTAGTGGGCTTGTAACGTGACGTTACAAAAATTAAGTTAACTTAACAGACCAACCCGAAAAATGTAGCGTACATCTTGTTTGATACCAGTTATACAAAAGTCATACTTGTAATTCTCATTAAATACAAAGTAAAGAATACATAAAGTTTAATAAGCGAGGGAGCAGAGTTTTTGTTTCCACACGAAATTGGCTCCTGGAAATTTGATCATAGTAGTAATTAGTATTAGTAATTATATTAGCCTATCGGGGACCGAAGTGCTTACCCTCGTTGGGATTTAATTGTTTAATTTTATTGTTTGGTAGTTAATTAGAGGCCACAGCAGTTAATTAGACTCCACTGAGTATTTCATTCGTATATCTTCAGCCAAGAGCCGAAGAAGTACTAAACGACTGTGGTGGCATTAATACAAAGAAAGCAGAGGTATATCGACCCTCGACAGACTGACCGTACCTCAGCTGGAAAATAAAGTGTGTTATAGTTCTTCTGCCTTTTTTTTAGTATTTACAAGGCGAACAAAGAAAATGTGGTACACAATTTCATCAGAAATGACATCCTTAAAATCAAACAATTGATTCAAAAATAGCCGAGAAAAATCAAAAATACAACCAGTTTTTGGTTTTGCATTAAATTTTTGTTTGTTTTTTTTTTGAAAATTTTTAAAATGTACTTGTGTCTAATGAGGGTGCACACACTCCTCTTAACGAAAGCAAGCAGGCATATGCGTAGTGTGTGTGTACGCACACATGAAACCAAGTAATCGGTCTTATGCAAATGTGTGTGCGTATGAGAGTATTTTAAATGGCTTGTGTGTAATAGAACTACGAATATGGAAATTTTATTGAAAGATATTTTTGGTGTTTCCCCCAAATTAATTATTTGATATTATTTAAGTATATTTCATTTAAAAAATGTTTGCTATAGTTTTAAATTAAATTTATTTTGCATTCTTTTTAACTTTCTAAAAATTTCTTTTTTTTAATTTCAAAATTAAAATTTTTTATTTTAAAAATTAAAATTTTTTATTTTAAAAATTGAAATTTTTTATTTTAAAAATAAGGATCAAAGAACCGGTATTTTGAATTTCTTTAACTGAAATTAATTATTTACTTTAGAAGAGGTATACGAAGAAAAGTAATTTAATCAATTATTTCAAGCAATATCAATAAAAATCTTTTTTCTAATTTTTTTTTTTTTTTTCAATATTTAAGAAGAATTTTCAAATTATTTGTGGGATTAAAATTATTCTGGCAACGTTGAAAATAGTGTACACAAAAATACAAAATAAACGTAGTGATATGAAGGCACAATCAGTTTAGTTGCTTTACTACGTGCGATGATCATTGTAGTCAATAGGAAAATTTTTATTTCTTTGTTTCTGCTTCGCGTACAAGAATTTTGAAAACAAATATTTTTCAAATTAAAAACAAATAATTTCAAGTGCAAAATAACAAAGTGTTTTTTTTTTTTGTAATTTAACGTTAGACACCAAAATTAGGTTTAGTGTTTTTAAAACAAACAAAAATTATGCAAATTTGCTGATTTGTTTATCAAGTGAAAAATACTACAAGTGGATTCAACTATTCAAAGTGAAATTCGTTAGAAATTAATTTTCTATAATAAAGGTGAGAATTTAAAAGAAAAATAAAAAACTTTATTTGTGTGCTTAAAAATGCCGCCAGATTTTTAAACAAACGTGAGATGAGCATCATTAAAAAATAGGCTCTTCACATTTAAAGTACTTCTTCAAAGACAATGTGACTACTTGAATATAATTATTGCAGTAAAATTTTTAACTAAAGTTGTGTCCGCAACATAATGATTAAGTTCTTTTTATTAAAATGCAAGATGAGTTATTCCACAGAAAATACAGTTTCCATTAAGTAACGTCATTTCTTTTGAGTACATTTTGAAGATGTCTAATTCTTTCTTTCTTTCTCTGAAAATAAATGTCGCCATATGCATTAAACCAAAATAATTTTAATTAAAATTTCAAAAATATTTTTTAAATATTGAATTGAATTGAAAATTCTTGAATCAATTATAACAGAACATGACAGAACTATATAAAAATGGCCGGTGGCATAAAAGAATTTACTCAGAAGCTGTTATATTCCAAATTATCAAATTTTATTTCAATTAGAACCGCAAAAATTGTTTCATTTAAAAAATAACAATTTTTTAGAATCACAAATCCTGCATCAACAAATAAAAATTTACAAATTTCATGCACCAAAAAATAAGAAAAAAAAAAGTTTGCTCTAAAAATAATTTGAAGCAAAATGCTGAGCGAATTGCTAATGCGGTCACCTTGTATAAATACGCCTTCACAAAGGCTTTAACTAGGCGTACATATCAATATGCCTGGTTTATAATTGTTGGCTTGTTGGTGTTATATTATTAAATTTAAATAAAACAAAATAGCCCACAATCGCACTAAAGTCGATATCTTTTTAAACACGATTTTAAATTCATAAAATTCTTATGAGTAAAAGCCCAGCTCTAATAAAAGCCTACTTTTTTGTGACTGTGATTATGGCCCAATGTGTTTAAGATATCATCCATTCCTTTTAGTTTGATTTTATTATTGTAGAAAATAGCAGCACACAAATTCCTAAAGCGTCTTTTCTAGTTTATGCTAGCCTGAAATGTTTAATTTTCTAGGGCTCCAGCGTATTAGCCAAGTTGATTGTATGGGTTACATTGGCTTTTAGGACTATAAAAAGTTCAGCAGTTCACAATACCATGCCCTCAACTCGCTAGCATAAAATGATCAATGTGGCATAAGCTGTGGGCGCTTTAGCAAAATGTTGCCTGAGAACACTACCCAAATTAATAAGACAATTTTATCATGGGTGTTGTTGAATACTGCATAATAAATGAAATCTATTAGATTATTATTTTATTTTTAACTTTATACAACATTTAACTCGCTACTTCGTAAGCGAAATACCATACTGTCGCTATTATAATTTCTTATTTCGTTGTAACCAGTTAATCTCAGTTCTAAATTTTTTAATACTAAAAAAAATTAAAAGTTATCATTAAGTACACAAAAAGTACCATTTTGTCAGTTTCTTGATTTGAGTTCGCTCTGATTGTTGTAGATAATGATAAGAAATCAAATAGTACCATTGTAGTACAAAGCACTGAACCGCTTGAGTCCAGTCTAATACCCTGTTCAGACCTAAAAGTTAATAAAGTCAATTAAGTTGTAAATTGTGTGACTGATTTGGGTGTTCACACATATTCAATTAAGTTTACGCAATTAAGCATTTGACAACTGAAAATATTGACAGTTTTTTTTGGAATATATGTTTGAGTATTTATAAAATAAAAAAATTAAAAAAAAATGTTTTGAAGGCAAGCTATGGATTAAAAGAAATTAGTTATTTAAAAATTATTTTCAATAACAATTTTATAAAATTTATTTACCGGTAACTTCGGCCGCCATTTCCTTTTCAAATTAATAAAAAGTACTGCTTTGCTTCTTAATGATTTTTTACTTTGCTCATGAGCGTTTAAACTAAATCTCGTACTTAGTGTGTAGTATCTACAATTTGAAACGTACCATTAAAACCAATAAAAAGTAACATTTTGTCCTATTTTGAGCTCAACATCGTACTTTTAGATTCGTTAATAATAAAATTTTTAAAAGTAGCATTAAAATGTATAAAAAGTACCATTTTCCCCCTTAATGAACTTTTACTTTGTTCAGGAACGTTTGACCTCCATTTTATAGTTCTAAGATTGTTAGTATGAAAATCTCAAAAATTACCATTAAAATATAAAAAGTAACGTTTTGTCCTATTTGTGGTTTTCCACCGTGATTCAGACCATTTAATTTAAATTGAAAGACACGTTTGGTGACCGCCTAATTTCACGTTTTGGACCTGTGAATTGGCCTCCAAGATCTTGTGATTTAGCACCGCTAGACTACTTTCTGCGAGGCTATGTAAAGTCTTTGGTCTACGCGGATAAGGTACAAACGCTTGACCATTTGGAAGACAACATTCGCCGTGTTATTGCCGATATACGGCCACAAATGTTGGAAAAAGTCATCGAAAATTGGACGTCCAAATTGGACTACATCCGAGCCAGCCGTGGCGGTCATATGCCAGAAATTATATTTAAAATGTAATGCCACAAGGTTGTCTTTCGGATAAATAAAATTCATGTCAATCGAATAATCAATCGTTGTTTTATTGCAATTTAAAGTTCTATACGTCTATAAAAAACACCCGTTACTTCTAGAGTTTGAGAGTAGTCTCGTAGTTCTAGGATTTTAAATATTAAAAAATCAAAAAGTACTATAATGTCCTTTTAACAGTTCTAGGCCTGGATAAAGTACCAATCGTCTTTCTTCCCTTTGGTACTTTTTTCGCTCTTGAATTTTTTTTAAATTGATTTTGATTGGGTGTTACAACTTAATAATAAAATGCTTCTATGCTGCATCAATTTACATAAAGGTACATAAATATTTAGAAATAGTAGTGAAAAAAGGTACATATTTTAACCCTCATATGCTCGAATTTTAAAAAAGTGTCAATGTATATACATTTTTCAGAAGAATACAATTTAGGTTTTTTTTTTAACTTTAAAGTTAAATGGAATTTGTAATAATTTCTATTTGGAATTTAAAAGTTTAACAAAATATTAATCTGGAATTAAGCACAAATAAAAATTAATATTTTGTTAAATGGAATTATTAAAATAAAACGTACCAACATTAGCGTTTTAGTCGTTTTATCCCACAAATGTACAAATAACAAAAAAGTACCAAACACCCATCCGCTTATTTCTTTAGTAAAATATTTTCTAGTTTGAATTTTGACTCTATCTGTATTGATTCCGGATAAGTTAGTCAGTCAGTAACGTTACACTTTTATATACATACATAAATAAATTTTTTAATCTTCCTTTGTTTTTTCATAAAACTATGATTAAATTAATAAACTATATTTATATTTAATCGAATTATTTTTTAAAACGTGCGTTAAATAATGATATTTTTTATATTCGGGAATGTTTTTTTGTTTTGCTTTGAATTTTTACTATTCTTGCCGTTGACATTAAATAATTTTTTCTGTTGTTATTTGTTTGAACTAAAATTGTCAACAATTTTAGGCATTTGTTTTTTATACAAGATACAAACTACAGTGGGCGAGACAAATAATTTTTGCACACTTGCCATGTATGTTTTTTTTTTTTTTAAAGACGGTTATCAACACAACCATAAGTTTTAATGGAAATAAATTTATATGAAATGTTGGAAAGTGCTGCAAGTATGTACTCGTATTTATTTGGTTTTAGAAAATAACTAAAGTGAATCCGTTTGAAACAAGGTAAGAGACCTTTTTTACTATAATTAAAAAAAGCAGATCTCTTTTTTAAAGTCACAAATATTTTTATGCATTCGTGCATAAAGTATCTTGGGTGGTAGGAAAGGATATTCTCTAAATAAGAGAGTCTAGCTCACTTTATTAGCAAATGCAGGTGACTGCAAAAATACAAAAAAAAAACAACATTACAAAAAGACCATACATTTTCTTAAAGCCTGTTCAGCGATGTCACAAGAAAACCAAAACATAGCACATTTGTATTAAAAGCAAAAACAATGTACGAAAATTTGTTTTTGTTTTCAATACAAATGTGTTTTGCTTTCGTTTGCTTTGGTTTTCTTGTAACATCGCTGAACAGGCCATTATTGTTTTTGAGGTGCCTCCTCTCAAGTTATTTCCGAAGTTTGCTAGAGTTTGGCGAAAATTTTTTTTGCGGCTAATTGATCTCTTTTGAGAGGAATCATGCAAAAAAAAAAAACATACAGCTGGCGTCTCAGTGTCCAGTGGTTTATTTACACCATGAACACAATTGGCTCAAATTTGGCAACTTTCCTGCCGACTCTAAATAACATAAGCGTGATTTTATAGAGGGAAAACTTTTGACTGACAGTGTATTTTTAAATTATTAATACAATAAATTTTAATACTCTTTCACTAGCCTGCACACACATCTGTGTATGTGTAAAAATGTATGAATGTACGTTGATAATTTGTTTTTCTTTAATGTGTTAAATAATAAATAAAAATAAACTAAGAAAATATTGTATACGTAAATACCGCAGCCATACACAAGCAGACATACAAATGTTTTCATATACACGTACACACCACCTCCCCCAATGTTTTCCTTCTTAACATTTTGTTTTCTTGAGCAATTGTGCTTTCGATTTTATTACCAACGGATTGTTGGTAAGAAAACAACTAAACATAATTGTAGCACAACAATGATTTTCAGTGATGCATATGCGAGCCAAAGTGTCATGTCGTTGCCTCTTTTGATTTCCCTTTCAGCTCTCGATTGCATCTAATAAATGAATGGGCATCTATTTGTTGTTATTTCTTTGAAGATGTAAATTATAAATAAATTTTCTGTAGAGAAAGAATATTATCAGTAAATTTTTGTAAACAAAATTTAAGTCGTCGAGCAATAAAATGCTATCGATTTTCCGCTTTTTGACATCAGCCCTTTTCTGTGGGAAACTTAAACTATCAACCAACGTTTTAAAAAAAATTTAAGAAATTTAAGATTCACGTTTAATAGAAACACTTTATTTTTATTAAACGATACATTTTTTTTTATAAAAATAAAATAAATTTTTCAAGCAAAAACTTCAGTTGCAAGAAATTAGTATGGCCGGCATACATTTATCGATAACACAAACAAATTTAATTTATCGAAAAATATAATTTATTAAATTTCTGTGAAAGATTTAATATAAAACACAATCATCCGTATTGTAAGTTGACGGCGAGTAGAAGCGACAGTGACGACGAAGTCACCGTTGATATTAATCGATTACTGTTGATGGCTATTTTTTGCCGCCATATTTTTTGGAGCGACTCAAAGGATACAAATGTTTTAAGATTTGCAACAGGAACGTTTTTGAAAACTAAAAATGAAAAGTTCTAAAAATTACAAAAATATTATTTAAAATTTGGAAAAAAAAACATTAAAATAACTAATCTACAGGGTAAGGAAGTTCATGCACTTAAAATCGCAAAATTAAGGAAAAAAAAAAAAAAATTAAAAAATATAAATTCAAAATTTATTTATTTGATTATCAATAAAATTAAAATCCTCCAAAATATTTGGCATATTACTCAGGTGATTCCAACCGGGTACCCCATCTTGTTATAAAGAGTGATTTTTTTGCTATTATCTTTTTGGCAACACTAGTTTTGACAGCTCACGCACATTTTGTATCTTGTGTCACTATCAAACATCTTCAGTTTGGTCTATAATTTAATCATGAATCGTCTTACAAACGAACAACGCTTGCAAATTATTGAATTTTATTACCAAAATGCGTGCTCTGTTAAGAAAGTTCATCGCGCGCTTCTTCCATTTTATGGTCAGTTTAATCGACCTACTGAGGCTTCTATTCGGGCTATTGTAACAAAATTTCGCACCAAATTTACATTGTTGGACATTAAACCACCAACCAACACGCTTACGTAGAGTGCGAACTGAAGAAAATATCGCAGCCGTATCGGCCAGTGTTGGTGATGACCGTGAATTATCGATTCGGCGCCGTTCGCAGCAATTGGGCCTCTGTTACTCCACTACGTGGAAAATTTTGCGGAAGGATTTGGGTGTGAAGCCTTATAAGATACAACTGGTGCAAGAATTGAAGCCAAACGACCTACCACAACGCCAAATTTTTGGTGAATGGGCTCTTGAAAAGTTAGATGAAGATCCACTTTTTTATCGAAGAATTGTGTTCAGCGACTAGGCTCATTTCTGGTTGAATGGATACGTGAACAAGCAAAACCGCCGTATTTGGAGTGAAGAGCAGCCAGAAGCATTGCAAGAGCTACCAATGCATCCACAAGAAACAACCGTTTGGTGCGGATTATGGGCTGGCGGCATCATTGGGCCGTATTTCTTCAAAAATGATGCGAATCACAACGTTACTGTGAATGGTGAGCGCTACCGTGCGATGATAACAAGCTTTTTTTTGCCCAAAATGGAAGAGCTTGACTTGCATGACATGTGGTTTCAACATGACGGTGCCACATGCCACACAGTACGCAAAACAATGGACCAATTGAGAGGCGAGTTCGGTGAAAAGTTTATTTCACGCTTGGGACCAGTCAATTGGCCGCCCAGATCGTGCGATTTAACGCCTCTAGACTATTTTTTGTGGGGCTATGTTAAGGCTAATGTCTATAGGGACAAGCCCGCTTCGATTGACGCACTGGAAGCCAACATTGCCAACATTATTCGTGAGATACCGGCCGAAATGTTGGAAAGAGTATGCCAAAATTGGACTAAGCGGATGGACCATTTGAGGCGCAGCCGCGGCCAACATTTGCATGAAATAATCTTCAAACATTAAATTATATCGACCCAACTATCGATCCAAATAAATATTTCATGCATTTTTCTGAATTTTATGTGTTTTTTTTTTAAATTTCCGATAGTTCTTATAAAATCACCTTTTAGTTGGTTGTGGTGGAAGGATTATGATATTTATAAAACGAAATTTGACTTTAAAAATATTTTTTTTACCACATGATATCAATGAATCTATTGTACGATGCATGGCATGCACCAAGCATGTGACATGTAACTGTTTTTGGGTAAAGTACCTTTAAAATAATCTCCAAACTTAATTATGTATGGCGCTACTTCAATCAAATAGAACAAAATTCTATTTATGTCGTAAGAATAAGCATGAGAAAATTAAAAAGTATCTCTTTTTGCAACTGCGTAAATATAAAGTTAGCAAAGAATAGAAACAAAAACATCACATACAAATAATAAAATATCCACTAGAAAATACACTGACGTAAAACTGGTAGGCAATTCCATACCAAACACCGAAATGTTGTTGATTTTGCTCCTTGAAAACGTCAAAGTAAGCAGATTATCCCCAGCTCAACCACTGCCTACACCTTATAATGAATTCGCCGTGAACAGAAATATATTTCTAAGCAATAAGCTAATATTTTTTTTTATATATTACGAAATAAGACGAAAAATATGCATTTATAATAAAATATGCATATACATGTCTGTTTTACTTACAATTCGTCAATTTCATGCTCAATTTCTGCAACCATTCAATTGGTTTCTAATTGAAATTTTATGGTTTGCAGATTATATTACCTTCAGTTTTGTTAATGGGTCAATTACCTATTGCAACCAAATTTAAATTGCGTTGCCAGTTGCCAGATTGGTATTACAGAAAGCAACTGCCAACTGAAAACTGTCTATTTCAGTTGCCATTTAAAATATTATCGGAAACCAATTTTTTGTAATTTGTTTAAATTACTATCAAACAGCAATTTGAAGCCGTAATACAGCATGTGGAGGCTAACATGGGAGAAAGCCACAACAGAATAGGTGTGAACGAAAATGCTTACAAGCGACAAATGACAGGAAGTTTAGATCCACTTATATTCTACACTGAAAACATTAAATTATGAAGTAGAAAATGAGCAGCAAAGTCAAACAGTGCACCAAAGCCGATAAAGCCTACTAAAAAAAGCAGAAAGAGGCGATAAGCGGACCAGTCTAGTCCCAGAGCAAACTGATTTGCCAAGAGACCATCTTTGTATATTAAAGACTAATTTAAAAAATCTTTATAAAAGAAACGCTACCGGTAGCTCTAGAGGCTCAGAATTATCGCTAATGCAACGTCAAATACCAGACACATTCACTGTTTCTTGCTCATCTTTTAAATAAAATTTGACGGGACACGACATTTTCAATTGTTTTTATTAAATTTTTTTATACTAAAATAAACACGTTTTATTTATTTTCGTTTATTTTTGTATTTTCAATTTATGAAAATAAAATTTTCAATAACTTCTTGGTAATTAAAAATCGTTGCCATTCATAATAACAATTTTCATTTCACTCAAGGCCCATTGAGAAGGCAACTGAAGTTTAGTTGCAGTCCACAATTGACCTATAAACTTTCGCCATGTGTGCGAAGATAAATATGTCTAGTTAAATACGCTTTTCAAAAATATCGCATGCGATACATACATATTCTTCACAAATGTACTTAATTTAAGAGGTTTATCTCAATGAATGGGATCTAATGGAAAACAACCACAATGGATAGGACTATCATCCTGGGAATACAATTTCCCCCAATTGTATTTGTGAAATTTCATGTGAAATACTAAAAAGATGCCAATGGGAAATCCGTTGCGTTCATTTTGACAAGCCAACAGCGATGCCAGCAGCTAGGAAAAAATAAGTTAAATTTGCCTAAAAAAGGGCTAGAAAAAGCTAAATCACTCACAAAAAAATGCTACTGCCTCTTTCCGGCAAGTTTTTAGTAGAACTGGTTACCTTTTTGGTCATAATTTGCTTAATTTTCAAGCTATCGATTTGATTTTTATTGCCTGGAATAGATAAACGTATTGGCTTTATCCCAAATTTTTTTTTGCCGATAGTACGAAAAAAAATTACCATAAACTACATACACTTTGCTTTTTTTTTTTTTGAAAAAAATTATAGAAAAATTATTTTTGTACTATCCGCAAAATAAAAATTGCGAAAAAGAAAAAAGCTTTTTAAGGCTATTTGAAAATGAAAAAAAGGCTAAGAAAAAAGCTAGAGGCTAAATCATAAATTTCAAGGCTAAATCTAGCCTAAAAAAGGCTAAAATGCCTACGCTGTAAGCCAACTTTTGTAAATTAATCAAAAACAAAATGATTTTTTAGCAGCACAAAAGTTCTGTATGGCATTATTTTTTAATAAAGTCAGAAGGAGTCTCTCAAGGAAACAGCAAACTATGCAAAAATATTTGGAAACCAATTTTGACTCAACAAAAGTACCTACATACATGTATTATATATGTGTACCTATTATTGTATGTACTTAAATGGATTGGTTATGTTTACTTATCTTAAAGTGGAGATAAATACGAGTAAGCTGGAATCCGGAATCCCAGGATTAAAATCAATCCCGTTTGGTATCGCTATTGCAAGCTCACATTCGTGTGGGTACGAGTAGTTTTTGAGTTTTTGGGGACAATGTGGAAAGGGCATTCTTGTCAATTTTTTTTAATTAATTACATAATTGACAGATTAATTAATCTACATTTGATCCAACTAGTCCATGAAACCGCACCATCTCGATTTTGACCCATTTTTTTTAAACTAAATATTTTCACTGCAAAATATTCTTAGCGAAATTGCTTAAAATCTATACTTTTTCTGAATATATAATGAATATTTCTGAAAACTACATTCAAGTAGCTTTAAATTTTTTCCTTTGTATGAAATTATTTAGTTTTTTTCATTGTTTTTAAGTAAATTCTTGAAAATACTTCAATTAATTTATCATAACAGAATGTTACACAATTAAAAATCGGAGCTAACTTCACTCACTTCCCAAACCTTACATACTTTTTAAAACATTTGCTTATTTCTATTTAACCACAACATAAAATTTATGTAGATAAACAATTTCTAATGAATGCTTCTTTATTTTCCTTTTCTTTACAGTTCGTATTATTAAATATTTTTTTGCTACTTGAAAAGCATTAGAAATGTCTTCAGCAGCACAGGCCAGACGTGCCTCCTTTGCACGACGTGCCGAGAGTCTGGTGGAGAGGGTGAGAATAATGAGTACCATCTACGAGGTATCAAATGACCAAGTGTAAAACTTATTTCAATTGAGTTTGATTTTGTTTAAGCAACTTATTGCTAACTTCCTGTTTATATTTTTTTAAGCTTTTGTAACAAAAAATTTTAGCTGAAATCTTATCCCAATTTAATTATCAAATCATTTTTAAAATTCAGCTACATTTTTCACTAAAAGCTTAAATACGAACTTGAGTAGATACTTGGCTTTTCATATACCAACATTTTATAAAAAAAAAGGACACATGAAAGTTTCATAAATCAATACAGTGTTATAAAAACCTTAAGCAACAGCTAAACAGCTTAACAGGAGGGGCCAAATACTCCCTGGGCCATTATTACAACTAAACAATAACTAAAAGTGGGATGTTATCTAACAGATAAATGGAGGAAGCCAAACATATGCTCTAAAAAGTGTGTTTTATGCACATTAAAAATGCTGTAAAAACCTCTAAATATTCTCTAAAAATCTTTATAATTTATTTATATTCCCAATATTTCTTCTACGTTCAGGGATGTAACGATGCGAGCAAAGTCTTCATTTACTTTTTAACATTTTTGAAAGCTATTTTCAAAATTCCTTTTCACTCTCTCGTTGCTGGTTTCTGCTAGTAAAGAAATGCATTAAACAGATTCGAGACAGCAGGATACCGACTACAAATGGAGTTGGCTACAAATGTCGCCAAGTAGCCAGCTACTTAATTATTTTAGAAGCGGCAGCAGCGATTGTTTAGAAACGTAAATACATAGCTGTTCGTTGTGTGAAAATAAAATTATTTATTTAAACTCACAAATAAACATAAACACACATTCATTTATGTATATATATATATATATATATATATATATATATATATATATATATATATATATATATATATACTTATAACACGTAATAATGTAATAACAATTCGATTATTTTCTTTAACACCTCTTGATTGTCAAATGAAATGAAATATTTTCAAACGTTCATTTTTTATTATACTGGCAGCACTAAATTGTTCATTGACGCCGACAAAAATAGAAATTATCCTAAGTGGGCGACGGCTACAACAATGGCTGTGTAGCCATGTAGCCGCGCTGTCTTGAAAATAATTATTTAAATATAAACGCATGTATTCTATTTTTGACAGGTTGTAGTCGGTAGCCTGCTGTCTCGAATGTGTTTAATGCATAAATGCCCACACATAATGACGAAAAGTTATTGGTTACTTTGTCATTTACCTTAACTAAAGTTAGTTATAACTACTTGACACTTTATAATTAAGTTGTAATAACGACCTTCTAAATATGAAATATTTATCAAAATTTGTAAAATTTTTTTCAGTTTAAGCTTTAGTTTAAGAATGTAACTTTCAATAGATAAAGTGTAAAATTTCGCAGAACCATAAAAATTGAGACCAATTTGATTTTGTTACCTTAAGGTTTTTATGAAGTTGTATGACGATATGTATGTACTTGCTCGTATTAATTAGTTTTTATTATGAACTCTTAATGCCTTAATTAATCTTTGCCATAGACCCTAATAAAAACAGCTCTATTGCGTGTTCTTGGTGCTTTTTTTTAAAATTTTAAGCCTCCAAAACGTTTTTGTTTGTTTTTCATTACATTTCCCATTAATTAATTGTGGAGACAAAAATTGTGCTAATAGTTTAATAGCTGTCGTCTAACGCAACAAAATAAATACTCGTACATACAAAAAAGCAAATCATTTAATAGTCATGCTAGATCAATTGCGATTCTGTTCGCAAAACACTCACAAAAAATGTCTGTTAACAAGAGTGAGAATACCAAGGGATTGTTTTTAAAAATACGTGATAATAAAAACAGGCTTATAACAAATCATTTGTAAAATATTTCAGTAAAGAAAATATTTTTTATTCAATTACTAGCTGACCCGCAAGCGTTGTTTTGCCTTCAAATTTTATATATTGAAAAATAATTAAAAAGAGTGTAGAAGTTCTCCGATTTGAGAAAAATTTTAAAAGTGGGCGTGATCTATTTTAATTTTCATAAAAATTTAAGTTGGGTTTTGACTAAAACATAAAATTTTTGTATATTCGACCGGGTAAAAAAGGTAGTAGGTAAATAAAGCAGATACCGACTTCAGCGGTTTTGTGACGCTACACCTTCCAAGGAGTAATCCAAAGGCATACACAGAAATTCAGTTAAATCAGTCCAGCCGCTTAGGAGGAGTACAATGTCAAACATACGTACAGTCGAATTTTATACGAGGTATGATAAAAAAAATAACCGTTATTTTCAATTTTTTCAAAAAGTATTAATTTATTCATTAATAACTATTTTGTTCCCTTCAAAGTATTCCCCCTCAGATGTAATACACTTATGCCAGCGTTTTTTCCAATCTTCGAAACACTTCTGGTATCGCCAACAGCTTTTTGGTATCGCCAACAGCTCCTGTTTCGATTTTTCTTTTATCTCCTCAATGGTAGCAAAACGCTTTCCTTTCATCGGTGTCTTCAGTTTTGGGAAGAAGAAAAAGTCAGCGGTTGCCAAGTCTGGTGAATACGGTGGTGGAGGCAGGATTACGGTTTTGCTTTTGGCCAAAAACTCACGCACAAGCATCGACGTGTGAGCTGGTGCGTTATCATGGTGCAAAATCCATGATTGGTTTTCCCACAATTCTGTGCATTTCTGACGAATTGCTTCGCATGAATGGCGCATAACTTCAAGGTAGTATTCTTTATTGACCGTAATAGGCTGTTCAGACATACATGTCAATTGAGCAATTAAGCATTTTACGCAATTATCGCCTTTATTAAGCTCAATTCACCATACAAATTTCCATTAAATAATTGCGCAATTAAAAATTGATTGCACGTTAATGAAGTCAAAATCAAAATGCATCTCTTTGTTGTGCCCTTAAATATCAACTCAAAAGTGAGACAAGTTGATATTTTCAGTATTAAAAAGAGAAAACGTAAATAAATTTAAAAATAAATGTCATAAAAAGTAAATGGCAGCCGAAGTAACCGGTAAATAAATTTTATAAAATTGTTATTGCCTTCAAAACATTTTTTTTTTAATTTCACTTTCTTTTCATTTTTTATTTTATTAATACTCAAACATGTTTTCAAAAAAAAAATTCACAATATTTTCAGTTGTCAAATGCTTAATTTGTAAACTTAATTGAATATGTGTGAACACAAAAATCAGTCACACAATTTAAAACTTAATTCACTTCATTAACTTTTATGTCTGAACAGGGTATAAGACCTTGTGGCAAGAATTCATGATACACCACACCATTGCATTCAAAGAAAACAGTGAGCAAAACCTTCACATTTGATCGAACTTGACGTGCTTTTTTCGGTCTTTTCTCCTCTGGGCGCTTCCGTTTATACCACAATCTGCTCATAGTAGACTCGCCAAACGCCACAGTCAACATTTCAAATGTCCTTGCACATTTAATTTCATTTTTTACCCAAAACTTTATACAGTTTCTTTGATCCATTTTTTGAAATAGTAAAAAATGGAAGAGCACACCAAAACACGACTAACCTTTTTATCTGTCAAAAACAAACTGACAATCCAAAATGGCTGATATTGTCAACATAAGTAACAGACATGTGTACCAGCATAAAAAAAAAATGCGAAAATCGAACATACCTACCTTACGAAAATTGAAAATAACGGTTATTTTTTGATCATACCTCGTATATTAAAATATCAGATATACTCGTATTCTGTATGAAATTTAGTTTTGTGTAAGATTTTCCCTACAAAAAAAAACATTTTTTGTGAAAAATTGAATTTAGAGGTCTTTTTTTATAATTTTCTATTAAAAAATATTTTGAAAGCTGAAAAGACTTTTTCTGTTCATCCGTCATTTTTTTATTTTTAAAGAAAGTTTGAGACATTCTGCAATTTATTTTCTTCCAACGTGAAGGGGTCAAGTTTGTTAAAAAGGTCGATAAGTTATTTTTTTTTTTTATTAATATTTATGGGACATCTGTGAGTGTTTGTTTTCTATTTTGCGTTTTTATTTTTAGTTTTTTTCTGTCACTGCAATAATTAAAATGAAATTTAAAGGAAGGGGGAGAGTGTGTGTGTCGCCTCTAATCTATATTGGGCAGACAGACATAAATTGTGTTTTGTTGTAAAATTAAATTCATAATTTCAATAAAATTTTATAACAGCAGAAGAAATGAGAGGCTCCTTTTTTTCTTTAGGAACTTGTCTTCTGCAGTACAATTTGTTTTGGAAGTGTACTCGTATTTATGATTGAAAGAACTTGAGCTGCGTAACTATTTAAGTAACAGCAAGAATTCTTAATGAATTGTAATTGCTAAGAAATAGCGCCCGCTAATGTTTTCTAGTTTAATGAATTTAAAATAATATTTGCTTTCTTGCAAATTGTTTTTGTTTTTGTACTTTATGTTTAGGCTTGACTTTTTGTTATCTTTTTTATTTCACCGGCTCCTCATTTGGCTGTTATCGATTTGTGTGTGTTTTTTCAATTATAGAAGTGAACGAATGTATGTACATGCCAGATGAGGCCAACCTGTGTATTACAAATGACGTACGGCTCTTTGCAGAAAACCTATTACGTGCTCCCTATATTTCCTTTTAGCTCGCATAAATGTTTTGAAAACAAAAGCAATACACGAAAATTTTTCGCTATAACACGAGCATAATAGCATTTCATCATACCGTGCTGAAACGCCGCGCATGCTCGTCTAATAGCCGATTTACTTGAATTAAGATTTAATTTTGTTTTTTTTTAATTTAAAATATTTTTTTAAAGTGATTATGATTACGTAGAATTTTTTTTTTTAATTTTTTACGTCGCTTTTTTTATTGACAAAAAAAAATTTTCATTAAAAAGAACAGAATTTAATTCACACGCTTTTATACTCGTAAAATTAAAAAAAAAATGATTTCAGAATTTTTTTGCTGTCTTTTTTGTTTTGTTTTTTTTTTTCGTCTCTTACAAGCACCCTTTCATTAATAAAATTACCTTAATTTCTTCATTAAATAAAATGTCAAATTGATGTAAAGAAATTAAGAAAAAAATTGGTAAATGACTGGTGGCGTCCCATCATCAAGGTCAGCATCAACATTTTTATTTATTTATTATTTTTTGTTTATTGCGATGACCATGACAATTTTGTTTACATGTTGCTTTGGCAGAAAAACTAAATGAAACACATACATAAAAGCAGAAATATACGGCCAGGCCCCATAAAAGCAAACGTTAGCTTCGTTCGTACATTTTGTTTTCAATTCTTTCTATTCTTCAGATTATTTTTACACAAAAAAAAATTGGAAAATTATGTTTCTCATATTATTGCCACTTACAGTTTTTATTTGCTGTTTTGTTTTCTAATTTCAATTTTATTGTTGCAACCAGACAAGAATTCTAAGCAGAGATTGTCAATCTCTTTCCACCGTATTTTAATATTTAATAAGTGAGTTAGGTGGCAAACAGAAAAAACGAATTCGACAACCGTAATAAGGCAAAATTTCAATGTGTAAATGTTAATCAAAATATCAATCAATAAATTGAAATGAAATTTTAATCCACATCAAATAATATAATTGAATGGCAGATATTCTTGAGATGCGCTTTATTAGGTCTATTTCAGAATTATACACGGTAAGGCATTGACTAAAACAAGTACTGAATTACAAATCACACTTCTCTATGTATTCTTAGTATAAAAACTATGGCGTCCACAGAATGTAAACCACTTTTGACAGCTACGAAGGCAAAACGATTTAGAGCAAACAATTTACAGCTGCCTTAACCTTCGCATACCCGAAACCCACCCGGGGCTTCAATCAGTGGTAACTCACACAATTTTTGCAAAAGCAAGAAATGCTTTCGACTCAGTGCCTAATTTTTTTTCTTTTATCGAAAAATATTATTTAATTCATTTTACTAATTTATTTTCTTGGATTTTTTTTTCAACTTTTTAATTTTTTCTGCATTGTTTCCCGAAAACCCATCTGGGTGGGTTGTAAGTTTGTACATTTTAATTCTTGTTAACCAAAGGGTATGCGAAGGTTAAATGTTTTACCGTATATAATTATGCCATGATCAAGGAGGTCAATTCTTGTTCTGTGATAAAGTGAAATGAAAAATTTTTTTTCATTTTACTTTTCACAAGCATTTTTCGCTCTGACTTTTCATAAATGCTTCTCGTTTATGTAATGAAAAAAATTTTCATTCCACATGTACCTGTGAAACTTTTACATCTATCTATTTAATTACTATTTTATTTACAAATGACAAAATAAAAAAAATTATTCAAATTAGCGGGGGTCAATCTTTCATTTCATCTCTCTAGTGGTGACTCCGTGAATATTATGGGTCATTTTGTTAATACTCATGCAAAGTTCCTAACGAATTCGGTTCAAATCAGGAAGCAAATGTGTTTAAGTCGTTTGCGATGTCAACATTTGCCTCCAAACAATTAATTAAATACTCTTTTTTAGATTCGCTGGCGCGTTTTCTTCTTGATATCTTTTTTCCACGAATAAATTTCAAATGAAAAGGTTTTGACAGTTGTTTTCACTACTACCCAAAATAAGAATCAGCAGTGTTGTGCAAGAGTGAAAAGTTTATGTTTTTGATACATTTTTTTAATAAGAAAAAGTTTTGACAATTCTTTTCACTGAACAAGAATCAAAAATTCTATGAAAACGTTAAAAAATTTTTCATTTCACTCTATCGCAGAACAAGAATTGACCTAAGGTCTGTTCTGAAAGTCACGTGATTTCAAATCATATGTAGTGCGGCACTTTCAATGTCCTCTCTACATCTTCTGCCTCTTGTTGGGAAAAGGGAAATTTAGTTTATTAATTTAATTTAACAAATAGAACAATATTTCGATAAATTGAAGGGAGGGAAAGTTCATTTTCTTCAAATTTATTTACAGGGTGGCTTACGGTATAGAACGTTATCGTTGTTGTTTTAAGTGTAAGCAAGCGATAACATTCGATATCGTCGGTCAGACTGTTAATAACATGAAAATATTAAAACAAATAATTTTCAAATGACAATTTATGGACAAATATTAGCCTGTTTATTAGCTATTTTTATTGCCCGCTTTCTCTGTAATGGAAAAAGTGCGGGAAAAATAAATGCCTAAAAAATCAATAGCATTTTGTCTTAAATTTGTTGTACCACAAAGAATATTGAACCAACAAACATGGCCATGTTTACATGAAATTCTTCGACCTGGCCGTAATCAATGAACAATTTTAAAATATTTCTTATTTTATTTTCTCATTTTTTTTCACATTACGTTTCACTTATAAAAGTCAAGGTTATTTAAAATCGTACCAAGTGCCCTATTCTGTAAATCAAATATTTTGTAAAAGGAAACTTTTGTGTAATAAAATTAAACACAAACAGTTTTAATTTTTTTTTCTTTGTTCATTTATTCAGAAGAAAATACCTGCCGCTTTTATTATAGAAAAATCTCTTATTTGAAGAGTATTCGATTTCCAGAACAGGCGCAATAAGCTAAAATTTAAAGTGCAATGAACGAAACAACAAAGAAATTTTTTCTTTCATTTATTTATTCAATTTATTATTTTACCTGCTGTATTTAACACACATTTTATCCAGAAATCTTCCGCTTTCAGCATTTCATTGTTTAATTTTAAAAGGGGTTTCAACCTAAGTAAACGTGTTCATACATGCAGGTGTAACTACTTATGCCATGCCGGCGATTCAAGTAACTTTAATTGCATTTTAAACTAATTATTTCTTAAATTATTTTTAATAAAGCCAATTGACCACTTTAACATTGAGAGGCTCTGGAAAAATTTTTCACTAACTTAAAGTTGGTAAAAAGTCAGTCTCATTACAAAAAAACAATAATTTTCTGTAAATATTGGCCCTTATTACGGTGGTCGACGTTATAGTCGAAATTCTAAAACACTCATGCAAAACATATGTGAAGCGTTGCCATATTTTTTTTTTGTTTTCAACACGAATTCGACAATCGAATAAGGCAGGTTAAGCAAAAGCAGTGAAATGATACTGAAGTCATAATGATGAGTAAACAGCCATGAATGTGTTATTTTGGTAATCGAGTACAATATTGTTTGCTGGGTAATTAAAAATGTGGGTACACTTGTGTATGCATAAGAGTGCATAATCATGTATTAATGTGTGTGTTTATGTGACTTTAACGATTTGGCAAGAAAACCATGAAAGAGTTCAGAAAACGGTAAATGCTTGAAAATTAATGTGAATGAGAGTCTAATTACCCTAGAGCATTCCTTTCTATTGCACCCAAGTAAATAGCATTTAAAACAAAGTAAATTTAACAAAAATATCCAAGAATATAAATGGCGGTATGTAGTAAAGTGATTCTACTTATACACTCCCTGCCACATGAATACGACCCCTTAACACAATTTCTTCTAAAAAAATTATAGGAACTTATGCTTGTATTCAAAGAAAAATAAAGTAGGCCATGGTGTAAAAAAACCAGGTGACACTGTGACGCCAGCTGAATCCTGCATGATTGAAGCTCGTTCTGTCAAAAACTAAGAGATATCAATGTGTTAAAGAGAGATTAAAAGAGGAAACAAATTTTTTCTTTCACTCTAGCACACTTCTTGATATCAACCACCGGAAATAAGTTTTGACAGGAGGAGCCTCAAAAGCAATAACAAAATATATGGGCTTTTTGTAATTTTTTTTTTTTTTTTTTTGTATTTTTTTAGTTACCTGGTTTTATTGTACAATGAAGTAGGCTTGAAATCGATATTATGACAAATTTGTATGAAAAATTTGTCATAATTTCTACTTGAAATCGTTATTAGTCATTTTGCATACCAGCCTTCATTTTTATTTCTATTTAAAAGTAATTTAGATGTTATTGAACACTACAAAAGTAGGTTTCTTTTATAAAAAAAAATTTGTAAAAAAGAAAAAAAAAATGCTTTCAAAAATTTATTTTATTTATTGGATATTCGAATAACCAATTGAAAATAAATATAATGCTGATGTTTCGAAATGGGAATAGGCAAGATACAATTGACGATGGTAGAAGCAGGGATTTTCAAGGTAAATGCCGTAGAAATTTTTTAATTTTCATTTCGAATGCAAATCGTACCGGCAACTGGAAGCGTTTAAATTGGAATCCTTTAAAGAGCCGCAGTTTGCCTACCGCTTTTAAATAACCCTTAACAGAAATTAAATAATTCAAGGGGAGTGGCTAGATTGATTAAGAAGGCAGCTTAAAGTAACTCAGAATATGGTTCGCGTAAGTCATCTTATGTGGTATTCTTGTAAAAGCGGATCTATAAAGCAAATTGTTTCAAAAATTGTTTATAACAGTTAACAAGAAAAGAATACTTTAAAGAGTTTTTATATTTTCCCACACAGCAAGTTTGAGTATACTGTTAGAAAGTTATATTAATGGCCGAAAGTTTATAAAGAGTGTTTTTTATAGACGTATAGAACTTTAAGTTGGCATTACTGTTCAAGATGGCGACCGATTTAGCAGCTGTCAAGTGATTTATTCTCAGTTTGGCTTGGCAATTCATCATGAATAGACTTACGCCTGAACAACGCTTGCAAATGGGCCCAAAACGAGATTGCCGTTGTTCCCGATTTTCATAAGCGAATTTTGTTTAGCGATGAAGCGCACTTCTGGTTGAATGGCTACGTCAACAAACAAAACTGCCGCATTTTGAGTGCAGCTAATCCTCAAATGTATGTCGAAACACCGTTACATCTAGAAAAACTGACTGTTTGGTGCGCTTTATGGGCTGGTGGAATCATTGGTCCGTACTTCTTCAAAAACGATGATGGCCAGAACGTTACAGGCAATGGTGATCGGTTTAGTGCCATGATTACTAACTTTTTCATTCCTGAATTGAACAACCATGATGTCCAGGAGCTGTGGTTGCAACAAGACGGCGCAACATTTCACACAGCTCGTGCCACAATCGATTTATTGAAAGACACGTTTGGTGACCGCCTAATTTCACGTTTTGGACATGTGAATTGGCCTCCAAGATCTCGTGATTTAATACCGCTAGACTACTTTCTGTGGGGCTATGTAAAGTCATTGGTCTATGCGGATAAGCATTCGCCATGTTATTGCCGATATACCGCCACAAATGTTGGAAACAGTTATCGAAAATTGGACGTCCAGATTGGACTACATCCGAGCCAGCCGTGGCGGTCATATGCCAGAAATTATATTTAAAATGTAATTTAAAATGTAATGCCAATATAATCTTTCAGATAAATAAAATTCATTTCAATGGAATAATCCATCGTTGTTTTATTGCAATTTAAAGTTATATACGTCTATAAAAAACACCCTTCACTAAAACAAGATTAGTTGTCTTTGGCATGTGTGGCCATATATGAACCAAAGTCCCCATCACCATCTTGATAGCTACAGAAAGTAGAAGTGAATAATGAAGGTCCATAAAAAAAATTAAATCATATAAAATTTATATTACGAAGAGAAAGTTTTGATTCAGAACTACTTAAAACTCTTTTGAAAGTATTTTTTTTTGGCTGATTTCAAATCTGCAGTTCGCGTTTTCCTAAACTGAATATGAAAGCAATTTGTTCTATAACTGATAGAAAGCTATTAACGGCATAAATATCGCAATATATACCGATTTTTTTCGTTCTAAATCGGCACACATTTCAAATCTTAGAATGAATTATTTTTGAATGTATTCACACTATCGTCACAAATTGTGGCAATATTTTTCGATTCATATCGGCCAAAATAAAAACACTACAGTAGTCGGTGCAATACATTCACACTATTGCGCTTTAACATTAAATTTCTTTCAATTTTATAAAATACTGCATACTTTTCGGTCAAAGGCATTGAAGTGCTCTGTAGAAACAAATTAAAAAAACAAAAAAAAAAACACTAAAAAAGAAAAGAATTTGGATAAGGTAGTGGCTACTTTTGGTTTCAACAGGACGGCGCTACGTGCCACACAGCCGAAGCTACACTCGATGTTTTTATAGCATTTTCAAAAAAAAAAGTTAATTGGCGGACCCTTTAGTAGCCGCTCCCTGCCCAGATTTTGTTTTAAGTTTTTTCTTAACACTTAAAAACGATGTGTTAAAATTAGCCTATTTTGCTGTGCAGCCCTCTGTCCCATGCTGTGGAAAAGGCTCTGCAATATTTTGATAGATTTTGTCTCTCTTGTAATCTGCGGAAGTATATTCACAGATGCAGGTGAGGGACTCGAAAGCTTTAATTAGCCCATGTGTGGACTTATTTGTCCACCATAACAAAAAAGTGTGGTTTCTTTTTCTTAACCTCTTTAAAAAGTGTTTTCTTGACTAATATCGCTTGCATTACAAATAGAAATCTCATACCCAGAATCTATTTTATTAATTTTTACCGAAAACTTAGTTTTTGTATATTTTTCACCAACAGCTGCATCAGTATATCTGTGGAAATTGTCAACTTTGATTAGTGCTTGAGTTACCGACCAAAAGCGGCGCATTTTTATAGCTTTATCGGCGCTTAAAATAAAATTTTGGTTTGTCATTTAGTTTCTACCTTCATTATTGTGTCATATTTACAAATTACACAGTGTAATATTTTTGAAGTCATCAAGGGCAAGCTCCTTCCCCGTGTGGAATTTCGAAAATAACAAAACTTTTTTTGGGTTTTGCTAGTTCAGCTGACTTTTTTATAGCCTATGGACCTTTTGGCTAAGACTTGATTTTTCCGAAAATCATGTAATTGTTCTCATGGCTATATCTCGCCAATTGGACTTTTGTTTGGCTATCTTTGACACAATTGTAGCTACAGACTAGGAGGAAAAAAGTGTAGAACAAACTAAGTTGAAAAAACTGCATCTAGTGCTTCAAAAAAGCTAAAATGTTGAAAAAGTTTAATATTACTAAAATTTTTTACCCCTTGTGACTGTTTTTTATTGGTTATGGTTGCTGATTTAAATGATTTGTTTTATTTATATCATTAAAACAGCTAGAAAAAATTAAACTTTTTCCACATTTTAATAGAAAATAATAGGACTACCCTGTAGGAATGTATGTGTTAAAAAAAGCTTTTTTATTCCACTTAAAACACAGTAACTTTCACTCTCTTTCAGATGGATTCTGTCAGTCAGAGAACAAGTGGGAGAGTGAGATTGAATAAGCAATAGAGAAAAAGCTGGTATGTTGTTCTTTTTTTTTTTTTTTTGTGAAGGAAGCAAAACATAAACATAAAAATAAACAGCTTTGATTTTCATACGCTGTTCAAGTTCAATGTAATTGTTGCTGTTTTGTTGGATATGTCACACATAAATACAGTTTTTTATACCCACCCTTCACTTTAAGTATAAGTTTGTGATATCGTTTGTAATGTTTATAGCGGACATGTGCCACCCTATAACGTATATATACGAGTATATTCTGGGTGCTTATAAATAGCGGAATCGATTTGCTATTGAAATTCAGCTCGATCGGTCCATTAATAGGTGAGCTATGAATTAAAAAACTCGACTACTAAAATACAAAACAGACAAAAAAACCTGGTACACAGCTTTTTCACCAATGACAGTTGTAATGTCTAAGCCAAAAATCAAAACAATCGCTCCAAAAATTAACGACAACAATCAAAACTAAAGCCGACATTTTAGATTTTCATTAGTTTATGTTTTGTCTTTTTATTTAAATTTTCAAGTCATATATGTGCGTAATTTGTGTGCGCACCAGAGATGTGCATGAATACGATTCATTTTGATTTTTTTTTTTATTTTTTAAAAATGTGTATTCAATTGTCACTAAACATAAACTACTTGTGTCATTGCAAAATTCACCATCAGCTTTGCCAGGGAGCTAGAAAATAATATAAGCTAAATTTAACTAAAAAAAGCTAGAAAAAGCTAAATCACAAATGCTAGGAATAAGCTAAAAAAAACTATCGCTTTAAATTGAAAATAAATGATTTTATAAAAAAAAAAAAACAAAAAGAGAACAAACAATGATAAAAACTACAGAAAATAAGTTCGTTTTAAACATGCTTTTTTGAAAAAATTATAAAAATAATTTTTCGCACTATCCTCAAAAAAAATTTCGAATTAAAGCCAATACGTTAATCTATCCAGCGCAAAAGAAATCAAGTTGATATATTGAAAACTTAGCAAGTTATGACCAAAAAGGTAACCAGTTATACTAAAAAGTGCCCGGAAAGAGGCAGTAGAAAAACTGGTTACCTTTTTGGTCATAACTTGCTTAGTTTTCAAGATTTCGACTTGATTCGAATTTTTTTTTTTTGGCGGATAGTGGGAAAAAAAATTTTTTCGCCTAAAAATACCATGGACTACCCCATTTGCTTTTTTTTTTTTGAAAAAATTATAAAAAATTTTTTTCGAACTAACCGCAAAAAAAAAATTGCGAAAATGAAAAAAGGCTAGGAAAAAAGCTAGAGGCTAAATCATAAATTTCAAGGCTTAAAACGAGAAAAAAGGCTAAAATGTCAACTTTTTTCATCATATCAATGTGGTTTGCTACAAAATGCATGTTATAAGCACTAACTATTCACAAAAGACACGAATCAATTGATATTTTATGAAGCTTTTTAAGTAAATATATTTTGGCCTATATTTAGTTGTATGTAATATAAATAATAACAATGTTATCTTACAGAAAAACTATTTTAAACAAATTTCGGGGGAAAAATAAGGCAATACTTCAAATTCAAAATAGTAAAAATTATTTAAAAATAAATATTACTATTTTCTTTAAATATATTTCACTTTTATATAAAAAAGTTAAATATTTATTTATTTTTCTTTTGCTATATTTCGCTATTCGTCCAATAGCATCAAATTTTTTATAAATATAAAAAAAAATATAATTTTTATTTTGTTTTGTCTATTTTTTATAAATCGAAAAATACTATTTGCAATATTTTGTAGTTGATTTTATGAAAATAAAACGAATTTTTTTAATGTTTTTTTTATTTTTATGCAAAGTATTCATAAAAGTTCAATGAACACATAGTGCAAAATCAGTGCATTAATTTTTTTTAATAAATTTTTGCGTGTGATTTAGGAAACAAAATTAAAATTAGTTTTATTTTGATAAAGTGAACTCTGAAATAATAAAAATATTGAAAATGCTGTTTTTCGTTTTACAAAAAATAGACTAAGCAAAAGCAAAATTTGGAATTTTTTATATTTATAAAATTTTCTTGTTATAAATATAAAAAAAAAAAAAATTCTGAAGATGCTATATGACGAATAGCTAAATGAAGCGAAAGAAATTTTAATAAATATTTTTTTTTTTATATAAAAAACGTAGAGCTCGTGAAATAAAATTTAAAGTAAGAAAATATTGAATTTTAAGTTGCCTTATTTCTTCTCTGAACATCAGAAACATGTCTGAAATTTGTTTAAAATATTTTCTCTGTAATATAATACTAAATACAGTCCAAAATACTTATATTTGCCTTAAAAGCTTTACGTATACTCATAACACTCATATTGATTCGTTGCTTTTGTGAATGGTAAGTGCTTATAGAATATGTAATAACATGCATTTTGTAAAAAAGCACTTGATATGGTGAGTCTTGCAATGATACCATTCATTTAATTTATATTTAATGACAATTCAATATACATTTTTTTTTAAATAAAAAAGGGCATTTGAATCGTATTCATGCACATTTCTGGTATGCACAAACTTGTAGTAAGGAAAATAAGCACGATGTTTTGATATTGAATATTTATTTATTTCAGTATTGTTTGATTGAAAAAATGTTTAAATGAAATGAAATTTATTTTGCATTTCTATGGGATATGTGTGATTGTATGACCGGATCTGCATTGAATGTCCTCCTTTTTATTTGACACATACGAAAGGTTGTTTTTATAATAAAGTGTTTGTTGTACCAAATGCCTTACCGTCTTAAATTAAGGGTTGGACGCTAAGTTTCATTGTATGTAATTGCAAATGTAAATAAAATTGGTTATCCCTCAATCCGTTTTTTTCTTTTTAAAAATAAAATTTGAAGACAAAAAATAATTTCAAAAAATTTTTTTTTTTAATTTGCCAAAAGCTGAAAAAGGGTGTTTAAGATTCGTTACAGCCAAATAGAAAATCTTTGTAAATATTTTTCTAACTATTTATCTATGCTCTTACTGTTATTAGCTTTTCTTATTGTTGTTGTTGTTGCTGCTGTTCCTGGTGGTGCTGTATCATGTTATACATGAAAATGCTTGATTGCGTTGTTTATGTTGTGCAAGGTTTGTTTGTAACCAACCAACGGTTTCAGTTACTTGCTGAAAGTCAACGCGTTGTTACTGTTATTACGCCAAAAACAAAACGGAAGAAAAAAATATTGGCTGCGTAATACAAAAAACAAACAAAGCTCTAATAAGAAAATTTTTTAATCCTTAACTTTTGAAATAATTTTTTGACAAAAAAAAAAATAATTTTGAGCCAAAAGACTTAAAAATAAATCATGGAGGAAAATCAAACTAATCAAATTGAAAAATCTTTAATAGCAAATCCTCATTCGCAACATCATCATCATCAGCAACATCAGCATCATCATGCAGTTGCAAATGATAAGTTCAGTGTAAGTTAAGGCGCAATTTGTTCATTCATACACACCTTTTCCATTTTATAGATTTGTTTGCTCAAAAATAATAATTTTTTGTTGAAGTAAATTTTATGTATTTTTCCTTTGAGCCTTTGAAAGCTTTTGAAATAGACAACCGAGTGTTTTTATTCATTTTTAACAGCGCGTGGGAGTTGTTTATGTTTTTGGAAAGAATTTTCTTTTTTACTTGCACGAGTATAACACAAATACACACACTAGGACAGAAAAGTAATACCAAAAAGTTTATTTTAAAAGAGTTTTAAAAATGTTTTTATTTAAAATTTTTTTTTTTTTCAATAAATTTTTTTTAAACCCATAAAACTTTACGCTTATTTTCTGTGTGGTTTTGGATAAAAAATGAAATTTTTCATCTTGTTTGTTGAATATCTAAACTAAAAAACGAAAAACATTTGTGACAAAGTCACAAATCTTTTAAAAATTTTTAAATCGTTTTTTAAAATATATAAAACAAAATACAAAACGATTTACAGCAAAAATGTTACAAATACAACTATTGACTTTGCGTACAGACTTCTTCTTTTTCTGTACCCATCCAATAGTACATTTGCGTACAAAACAAAAGATAAATTAATGAATCATTCGTTCTTTGTTTACTGGCAAGAGAATACCACAATGCCTCATGCAAAGAATTATTTCCTGCATAGTTATTTTGCAAATCATACACATGTGCGTAATGTTGTGTGTTCACACAAGAAACCAGCCAGTCGTGTTTATGCATATATGTCGACACTTGAAAATCTCATAAAAATAAAAATAAAATTTTGTTAATTCTTTAAACTATTTTGGGTCTAGCTTCTGTAAATCAAAAAGCAATTGTTGTAAAGTCTTTGCTCACTGAAAGCCTCTGTCTGAATGAGTATTTGAATTAGGAATAGATGGTAGGAATCTTAGATAAAATAAATGACATCTGTATGACATCGTATGAGTATGTCTTCAGGTAGACATACACAAATCCAAAATAAGTTTCTGAGAAACTTTTGCTTACTAAACCAGTGACTACATGGTGCACTAGATTTTCCGAAGGGTGTATTGGGACTATTTTTATGGCGCAATACATGTTTATCGCAAGTGAAAAAACAATCACGACTTGTAAAAGATATCTCAGTAAGTCATTTATTTTAGTGTAAATGGCAAATCTGAAATTTGACAGCTGTCACATGGGTTTATTACGATTATTGAAATAGAACGTTTTAAGATAGAGAAACGGGTTATAATTGTGGCGGAGCAAAGGCAAAAGGAAGCCTATTTGGGGTTAAAAAAAATTCAGTGCAATTGCCGTGAGTGGATTTTTGAAAATCAGGTCCAAATTGCGGTGAATGTGAACAACATTCGTTACAGGAACATGATAGTGAAGTTCTTGTGACCTCAACTGGACAGCATAGATCTGCACGAACTAAGATTCCAGCAAGACGACGTCACCTGCCACACAGTTTTTGAAACAATTGATTTATTGTAGCATGAAATGTAAAAGTGCACTCTTACTGGGACGCTCTACATTTACTGAACTTATAGCCTGCAACACCACAGAATGCATCATTCATGCGTCATCCATCCATCTGAACTGTGATCTAAATATCACAGTAATTATTGATTAAAACATTGGAATTCCGAGCCAAATCATTAGCTATTTAAAACTGCCAAAATATTTTCCTTTCTGCTGCCATTGAAAGCTGATTTTTTTTCATACAAATTCTTTGTTTATTTTGTTTTGAAAAAATTCAAAATTATTTTTTAATAAAAAATTGTTTTAGAGGAAAAATTGTGAAAAAACGTTAATTTTTTAGGTAAAGTGGCTGTACAAACTGTTCACAAAAGTTCTTTATCTTTAGTTTATCAACAATTTTATGGAAATTATGATGGCCTGCAAACAGTCCTGGTGACAAATTACAGTATTCGAAATCGGTCCAAATTTCCTTTTAAATTGTATTGAAAACTCGTTCTTTAACAGATTTTTGTTCTTTAAGTGTTTTGAAAAAACTACTTTCAAAGGAAAAGTAGCTCGAAAAACTATCCAGCAAAATCACAATTCTAAAATGAGTGCGCACTCCAGACAAGGACTACGGCTTGATGTCAGATTAGACTTTCAGTCCTTACAATCAAAAACTTCAACATGAGAACTGCACTTTTGATTGTTAAGAAATTTAATACCCACCAACAAAATTGTTTTCTCTGTGTATGCAAAACAAAAAAAGAACTACAAGACCTTCTAAAAGGCCTGTTGATTCTTTCTTTTTACCTCTAGGAACAAATACCGGGGGTATTAGATCAAGCTTCAATTTCTAAGTTTACTTTAGCAACAAAATAAAAAATATATAAAAGCTAGAGAAAGAGTGAAGAAAAAAGTCATAAAAATCAAATATAAAATAAATAAAAAATAATAAAAATATAACAAGACATAAAAATAAATTTGATTTTTTTCCTTAAATTTGTTTGTTAGAACTACCATAATTCCAAAAATCAGTTTTACTTGCTACTCGTAACAATAAAAAATAAATAAAAAAGAAATTTTCAAGTTCCCCGGATGATTCTAAAACAAACATCAACATTTTCCTCGTTAATTTTTTTTTTTTTTAACAAATAATTGAACCATTAAAGACAACGAATGAAAGTCTTTATGAAGTGAACAACAAAGAACTTTTTCCTTAAAAAAAAAAAAAGAAAAAGAAATTGTTTATCCTTTAGCTATTCAAATTTCATCTACTACATGTTATGAAAATTAAATAAAACAAAAACAAAAAAAAGGGAAACTTTTAGTAAATAAAAAAGGAACTGCCTGTGAAATGGAAATCTTTGCTAAATCAATTGTGTGACATTTCTTTTATGACAGAACATTTAAAATAAATAAAAAAGAGGTGTAAAATGCTTTGAAAAGCGTTTTGTGTGTTAAAAAGCAAAGAAACTCACAAGTTCTACCCTTCCCCCGCCCTCCCACTCTCAAAATTATTAAAAATGTTTTTTCTATTCAGAATAATAAATATTTTGTATAAAATATGCATCCATATCATTTAAAATTTACTTTAACTGAACAATTGGTGACAGCACTTCTCAACAATCCAATCAGATGCTCCCTTTTACTCCTACTTTTTTTTTACAAAATAATTGCTTTTTTAATGATTAAAATTCTAAAATTTAATTTATGGCTAAATCAAGCTGTTGCTTTTTCAATAGAAGTTTGGAATATATTTAATCCAGAGGGAGTGCTTCCAGATGAACTAAACAGAAAAGTTATATTTCCAAGAGATATTGAGCACCCAAAACTTTGGAATGATACAAAACTATTCATGTTTTAGAAGCAGTCATACCGATTAAAATAGGAGCAGAGGAAAATGTTTTTGTACCATATTTAAAATTAGAATGAGGAGATGCAACAAGTCACAGGCCAAAATAGACCCGTTGTGACACTACTCTCAAGTTACAAACTCTTCCTAAGTCCAGTATTCATTAAGAATTCAAAGACTATATTAGTGATTTGTCCGCCCTGTCTGACGGTTGTAGGCAATGATATCGTAAGTAGCGAAAACGGTTCCAAATTAGACACAATAGGTGCTCTGCTATCTCTTCATCTTCGCTACATTTTGACTGATCCTCATATTGGCCAAGTGTTTCAATTCTCGGCAGTGTCATGTCAGGCCAACCTGAGTAATTTTTTTGTTTCTTTCGAGATCGGAATGGCCTTATTGTTTTCGCTACCTTGATATCGTTTGTTTCCAGCCAGTATTGTTACTATTCTCTTTCCAGCCACTCCCTAAAACTGAGCTTAATAGAGCTGCAAGACAGTCCGCAGAATAGCCGTCCCTTTTCTTGAGGATTCGTCTGCCTTCTCATTGCCTAGATATCCACTATGACTTGGCACCCATATCAAGTGAACCCTATTATTCGTTGCTAGGCTTTTTAGAATTTTTAGGCAATGCCAGACCAGTTTTGATCTTATCTTAAAGCCTTTTGAGTGCCAGTAATGCCGCTCTACTGTCCGAGTGAATATAGATATGACTGTTATTTGTGTATTTTTCTAGTTACTCTCTTAAGCAGAGCTGTATGGCACATATTTCGGCCTCACGAACTGAGTTCTCTTGACCCACACTGACAAATAAGCTTTTTCTAAGGTTTAGACTAAATATCCCTCAACTTAACTCGTCAGCGGACTTATGTCTGTTCTGTTGCCAATTAACCCTATTTGGGAATGTTAAGCTTAAATTACATGTGAAGCTGTATTTGGTCTGTTTCAGCAATTTCTATAGAAAGAGAGCTGAGCTTTGCATTGAACTTCAACGCTTATTTCTTAATGAATAAATGAGTTAAAGGTAGGCTTAGCAAGACTTAAAGGGCAGCGGTCGGAGTTAGGTAAGCTAGTTTAGAAAAAAATGTTTTTGTTTTCTATTTGTTAGATCGGCTTAGGAGAGCGCTATCTGCAAGGTTTTACTACACTGTCGAATATAAGGGTCGACATGGAGTAGCGATTGCTGCGAGTGAAGGACTCATCATTTCCATCTGTCTTTGTATTTATTTCCTTTCACTTTTCTATATCTATTGCACATATCACAAAGGTAGCACATCAGAGGACCCAAGTGAGCCCAGTTTCTGTTTTTCTTATTTGGGAGCCCTGTTTAACCTAACCTAACCTACTGATGTAAAATAATCTCGTCGCTTATTGTAAGCAAATCAATTGAAAAAACCATTTTTCTTTAATTGTGTTTTAAAAAAATATACTCCAGGCTCGGTTCTATCAAGAAATTAAGAAAAATATTATAATGAAGCCTGTTTTTATTAAAAGCTTATTTTAATAAATAAAAACCGCGACTTAAGTGGGACTATGGGTGTAAGCCAAAGAGTTCGAACTTAAAAATTGCAACTGAAGTTTAGATTTTCTGCAAATTTATTTACCCTCAGTAAAACTGTTCCTCCACCCCCATTTTACCTCGAAAAATTACAAAACTTTGAACAACGAAGCAACAATTTTAAATGAAATAAATTTAGAAAGTTTTTCTAGTAAAACAAAAAACAAAATTGTTATTGAACACAATAATAATAATTAAAACACATTTATTTTCATTTTATACAGAATCATGTGTTACAAAGTGTGTGTGTGTATGCAAAACTGTTACATTTTTCATTAAAAGTCAATTAAAATATTGCAGCTGCTTCTGCATTTTTTTCTGATTTCCTTTTCATAGAATTTATTATATAAGACCAGCGTGAATGCATAAACGAACGAAATGACTTAAAAGTGTGTCTTCTTTTCTTTGAAAAAATGTGAAATGCATAAGGAACTTTCGTAAAGTGGATTACATGTGGACTTTTTAAACCGAATAAAATTTATGAAAGAAAGTTAATTTTCAGTATCCTCTGACCAAATTCTCTAGACTTCGTGATTGTCCATCTAATGCAATAACACCAACACGTTAAAGGAATTTGAGTACTGAAAATAATATGGCCGCAGTAAAGAAATGTGTAGAAGAAGATCCGAGCTTATAGGTTGGCTTTTGGTGGTGAGAGTTGGAGCTTCATAAAAATTTCCAAAGAACAGCATTTTTCAAATGTTGCTGGCATTTTGTGATTTAAAATTTTAATTGAGCTTAAAAAACACTTTTTATATTTCTATTAGTTTAATCATGAGTATTCACTAGGAATTTTTCCCCAGCAAAATTATGGTTTTTGGGAAAAGATTCACTAAATCTCCTGAGGAATTTTTATTCATATTTGGGCTGTATATTTCACTAGCTGTTTTTACCCGGTATAGGAATTCTTAAACTAATGAGATCGTATATTAAAAAAGTTTAGATTAATCTGGCTTTGGATTATCTGTTTTTACACGGTCTCGTGTGGTCAGCACAACTTGGCGACCTTCTAACTGACCTCAATTCAAAAGTACAAGGCGATCATTCTTGGAATACAGTGATTTTATGTCCCAAATTATAAAAAAATCCTTTGAAAAATAAAATTTTAATTGTTAAATCATTAAATAATAAACGTAAAAGTGGGCGTAGCATTATGTTTTTCGACGATAACGTGTAAAATTTTTTTTAAAATCGTTTCGGTAGTTTTAATACTGTTCAAGTCAGTTGTATGCCCTGAAAAGTTTATATGTCCAAGTGCATGGTCTCGATTTGGCATCCAAGAGAGGTACCCAGCGATCCTACCGCTCATAAGATATTTGCGTACTAAAGCACACCCGTTCCTGGCAATATACCGTGAAGTTATTACTTTACCGGGTAGGGTTGGTCTTGTAAATCATATTGTGCTCTAGTTAGAGCTGTATGGAGTTATAAAAAAAACCAATCGTACGTACGTAAAAATATATCTCTAGATTTCAGCTATTTTCATCTGCTGCCGATGAAGTCGTTGTTGGACTCTTTGTACTCACTCACTCGCTTGTTAAGAACATCGTGAGTTTGGGCCTTCCGCTATGTACTCAAATAGCACAGCGACATACTCTTAACTAATCTAAAAGCGTATGACTACTGTAATTGCAATAAAAGAATGATGGGCTTAACCCCCTGCTTAATTCGAACCTTGGGCCAAGAGAACCCATAATGTAGGAAATTCTGCCACAGTTAACAAATAAGTATTTCATAGAATCTAAGTGGGACCGCCTGTGTGTGCATTCCAAATTGTGAGTTGGATAATTTCTCCATAAGACAATCACTTTTACAGCATCCGAAAACTAATTAAAACTACTGCCATTACCTGCATTACCCAAGCTTTTTTTGTGTCATAAAACAACAAATACTCGACGTTTCAGTGACTGAGAACTTTGTTCATTAAACATCCTGTCACAAGATGCGAATGCCATCTATTAAGCAATCAAAACAATTTGTTAACATGAATTGACTACCATAGAGTATGTGTAGATGTGTGTGTGTGTGACAAGGCAAAGTTACAAATACATAAATATTTCGAATTTGTCACATACGAGTATGTAAATGTAAAATTACACAGTTTAATCATAAATTGATGTCATCCATTTAAGTAGACCAGCAAAGCAATTAATAATGAAAGAACTTTTGCCAGCAAATGAATAACTGTTATTACGAACCCAAATAAAATACTCACCCATACACACCCACACTCACTATCCCTTGCAGAATGCGTATTTCAAATGTGTTATTAATTTTATATTTTACTAGTCCAAAAATGTTCTAATCCTTTTATTGTTTTCAGTATCCCATCTCTCTGCCCTGTTCCTGCATGACCTCAGCTTGTTTCTCTTCTATTTCTTTCAATTTTATTTATTTTCCGCCTTCTCTTTTTTATTGCCTAATTTTATTGGACTTTTTTCTGCTGACAAGTGCTTGTATTTTCCTCCAATTGTTTTTGTAATTAAATTAATATCCAACAACGTCTACACTATTTTATTTGTCAATACGTATGCACACAACTATTTTAATTAAATAATAGCCAGATTTACATAACTATTTCAATTTTGTTGGGCAGTAAAACTGAAAAAGGCTCTCTTATTTTTGAACTTCTTTTTAATAATTGAATAAGGTTCATTTTCACTTTTAAGACTCGTTTCACTTACTTGGCCTGATTTGAAAAGACAATTTCTACAGAGCGTTTTTTAAACATAAACTTTTTTTTAAAGCCGAGTTATAACACGAAAGCTTTAACGTTTTGCTTGTTGACACCTTCAATAATAAAAGCTTTGGCAAATTAATTTCGCTCAAAATCGTCAATGAGTATTTTCACTTTTTTTTTTAATTTAAATATAAATTAAATAAATTAATTATAAAAAGAAAAATATTTTTTTTATGTAAATTAGGCCATGTAGGTATACCAGTAGTGCGATTCAGTAACTTTTATTACGAACATTCGTATCGAAAAAAAGTATAACGATATTTTATCGAATTCGGTATTCAGTAACTTTCCGACAAAAATATTCGGTATAATAGAAATCGTTATTTGCGATGATTATTTATGCGCTGTTAACTTCCGCAAACTGCATTGTTTATATGAGATTTTTTTTACAGACCATAAATTCACTGTTCAAGATTTAAGCTTCGAATGAAGTCATATAGACTGTTCAGTGAGAGCTCAGTTATTCCTCTGGGAATCAACCAGATGTCTCATAGAAGTGTTAGCTTATGCGACCCTAAAAACAGACAGTTTCGTCATGCAAACTCCAGCATCTGCATTGGCCGATTCTAATATTTCCTATCTTAAATTTGTGATATTTAAGATCACAATGCCCGGTTAACCAACCTGTTAGAAGTTTGAGCTCATTCTTGTTAAGTGCCAGTGACTTTTGGAATGTGCGTCTCGCTGATTTCATTTTTTAGACTTTTTTTTTATTTGTTTCTCGATGCGTCTACATGCAAAATGGCCGCAATGTAGATTTTTGTTGTGTAAAATGAATGCAAACGATACCGCTTGAGATTAATGAACAAGACATAAAGAATGTTTTTTCATTAAGACTCAAGGGAAGACTGCTGTTGCTATATATGAAGGAAAACGGTGAACAATTAGAGATGCTCTATTTGATCCACGATTTTCTACAGAAAATCTTTTGGCTTCGATACATTTCCTATAAAAAATTCTCCATTTGACCCACGGTTTTCTATAGAAATTATTTGTTATCGATAAATTTTCAGTAAAAATTATTTGTTATCGATAAATTTTCAGTAAAAAAAATTTTTTTAATGAATGACTTCCTATAGAAAATATTCAATTACCGATAAAAAAAAATCGTAGCATATATTTTTCTATCGATAAATAAAAAAATTATCGATAAATTTTCTATATAAAATTTTTAAGCAAAATTTTTTTTTTCTAAAAATATAAAAACATTTTTATTTATTTAATTTAATTTTCGTCTATGAAACTTTTTTCTTGCTGAAGATGGGATTAGCTTCGTGATATGGTATATCTATGATTGTATTTTATTCCCTCAGTACTGAACAAAGAATCAATTTTCCTTAGTAATATCATGGAAAATAATAAATTTAATACCAAACATAATTGGAATTAGCACCAAAAGTGATTAAGATATTGGATTGTGATCTGCTATTGTCGTTATTGTTCTCCAAAAGCTGAAATAGAAAAAAGTTACATAAAATCTTTAGGAGTCATTTAATTAATTTGCTTGTCTTTATCTTTACAGCCAATCCCATCAGGATAAATATTTTGATGTTAACAATTAATTCAAATAATGGAAATTAAACAACAAAATGATGGCAATAGCGTAGCATGTATTCATTGTTATTTATAGCTTGAAAAAAAAAGACTGCGTTCGCTAATGTGGGTTCGATATTAGTTCGCTTACTATTTTAGTTCATTCTTTTATACTTATTTAGTTAAAACACAAAAACGTGAACTATGAGAATGTAAGATTGCTAACTGATACCAGAGATTAAATAGTTCAATTAAACTATTAATTCGTTTTATTACACCCTTCACTGTAAGTATAAATTTGTGATTCCGTTTGTAATTTCTGCACCGTACATGTGTCAGCCTATAAAATATATATATATTAGATCCTTATAAATGTCGCAGTCGATTTAGCGATGTCGTCTGACTCTCTGTCTATCTGTGTAGTCCTTGAAATCAACTTTATGAAGTCCCTATAAGGCCTACAAAAAAGTTTTGGATACCAATCTGTCAGTTTTTGATGTCTTCAGGTTGCTATTGAAACTCAGTCCGATCTCTCCATAAATTGCTGAGATATGAGCTCTGAAATGAAACTATCTTTATTTCTTGACAATTTTTTTAATAAGTTTTTTGCGTATTTTGTCTAAAATATAAATCTAAAAAAAATTAGAACAATCAGTCCACAAAATGGAGAATAAATTCATTATTATTATTATCATCTTGAGGTGTAATCGCACCGCAACCTCTATTGTTCAGCGTAGTTTACAACTACGAATCTCATAATTGTTGTGCGATTAATCATACCTAAGTCTTCTTTCTAAGCAGCTCCTTCTTCGTCTTACCACTGACGTTTCACGTCCTTCCCGATAGAAATGACAGAAGTCGTTTTGTACCACACCGATTTTACTAATGTGATAGTTAAGTTTACAATGGCCTGTAAGAAGCTCAACGTAGAATTTTATGTAAGTTTTGCTGAGGTTTAAAACAACATCTGCCCTAATGCGCTCAAGGTTAATAATCTCTTAGACTGCCATATGCCCGCTTCGCGCCCTCCAGTAGTCTTGTAGACTTCATTTCTCCTCCTTGCGTACAAGGGCACGTCTGAAGTTGTTGTTCACCCAGCATAAGAACTCTGGACCTATGAAGGGGCTATTTCATTGTCCATATGCTCTTCATGACACAATTAAGTATCAAAGCATTGGGAAGCTTGTAGCAACCCCTAAAGAATATTGATCGAAAGTAATAGTTTGCCAATGCACATAGAACTGCTTGACTGTCTGAGAAAATGTATAATCCGCGGTTTTTCATTAATTTCTGTTCTGTTTTTTTATATAAATTTTTAAGTCACACATGTGTGGAATGTGTGTTCACACACTCCTTTTAACAAAACTACTAAACCAGGCAGTCTTCAAAATATTTACTTTTTTTTATTGAATATTTGGCTAATACAGTAAAGGGTATAAAAGACCGGAAACAGTCGAATTTAGCTTATTTTTATAATTGTCTGTTAGTAAATCCCTATCAATGGCTCTAGGCCGAAGAATATGCTTAGCATTGTTTCAGTTAGGTCCGATAGTTAAAGTTAAGATTTTGTGTGGTTCAAATAACCGGTTTTTGGCTAAAACTTTGGAACCAAATTCAGGTGTACACTTAACTTATCGATATTATTAATTTGATGTTTGACTTTAACTATCGGTAACTTGTAATAATGGCATGTAGCTTAGTTGAGTCATTAATCATAGTTTTTCTTCCTTTTTACTCTATAATTTTTAAAATGTTATGACTTTTTTAAACAGTTCAACTTAATTATAATAACAAGGAAAGGCTACTAGTTTCCATTACCATTAAACTGTCGTTCCTTCTATTATCGTTCATTCGTCTAACTCACACTAGGGCAAAAGGTTAGTTAGTACTGAGCGGTGTAGAAAAAAAATTATTTAAATTTTTTTATTAGTTTAAACTGTGTGTGTTGCCTTTTTATTTATTTAGTTGGTACAAGTAGTGGAATGTACAGCAGATTTTTTATTATTTCCCTGACTGCTTGTGTTAAAAATAAATTATTTTTTTCTTTTTATTTCCTTTCAAAGCACATTAATAAAAAGTGCTACAAAAATGTATAAAAGAAGAAAGCTTAAGTTATATAGTAAGACTATGATTTAATTGGTTTTTCTATTTATTTATTTATTCATGAGCAAAAAACTTCAGTCCCAGTTGTTTCGCTTTTCTCTTAACACATAAAACACATAGATGACAGCAGACTAGCGACTACACGATATTTTTAATTAAAAAAAAACAGCTGTTTGTTATAGAAAATATGTATTTCAGTAGTGCCACTTTAAAATATTTCACTTTTCCAATAATAAAATTATTAATTCAAAAATACTTATGGTGCGTACAAATTTTAAAACAAATCAATTCATTATTTAACAAAAATCTAAATAAATAAATTATTTTTCTTTTTGTTCGCTGTACAAATTTTCTGTTTCCAATGGGTGGGTCTGAAATTTGATGCACATATAATCCTATAGTTCAAGGAAGGTTCATAAGTTAACCAGCCACGCCCACTTTTCAACGATTTTTAATCATAATCTAAAAATTATGATTTGAAACATATTTATCACTTTGGTTGGCGCCTCTGCTAATAATACTAGCAAAGGCATGAGCCACCTTATAGAGTAGTGAATGGCTGGTTTTTTGGTTTGGATAGGTTTTTTGGTTTTTTAACGATTAAAATTCTATTTTTAAATGGATGTCTCTAAAATTTTAATCCTACGTTAGTTATACTCTAACAATTAGATAATAAAAGGCCGGGTCGGGCGAGACGGGGCAAAAACATCTAGTAAATTATATAAAATAATTATTCCATTTATAGTGCATTGCCCACACTAAACTTGTTCATCATCGCTTATGAGCAAAGAAATTACCCTATCATAGCTACAGTGGCAATAGTATTGGCTTAGCCATATCGCTATGAAAATAACCGTCTTCATATAAACGTGTGTAGTACGCAGATGGTAGTTGTGGTAGCCTGATGTCGTTTATGTATTTAGTGCTTTGTCTAGGAGAAAAATAACGAGTGTATTAACATTGCAAAGTCACTGCACGCAAACAAATTATACGGTTAAATCAACAACAAGCTGGTTTATACGTAATATAAAGACCTGGTCCAAAAATCACATGATTTCAAATAACATAAGGTGATTTTGTGTTGTTTTGTAAACCACACTGCTTTTGTATTTTTCGGTATGATTTTATATTTTTGAAAGCACAAGTGCAAAAAAAAAATATCATAATTTTTTTAATCCTGTGTCGTACCATGGTTTGGCACTCGCACCCTCGTTTCCTATCCTTCCCGACAGAAACAACAAAAACCGTTTTGTACTACACCAATTTTACTCATTTGATAGTTAAATTTACAATGGCCCGGCCCGTAAGTAACTCAAAGTAGATTCTAATGTCATTTCTGCTGAGGTTTAAAACAACCTCTACCCTAATGCACTGAGTCTCTTTGATTGCCACAAGTGACTGAGGTATGTAAGTGTCTTAGCTGAACGTTTTGAAACACTTTTTGTGCTTTCAAATCACACTGACAAAATGTGCCTGATATTTAGATTTGATTGTTTTTTTATATTATTTACTACCTCTGGCTTGGTTTCCTCTGCAAATTTATTTGACTCTATCTGGAGTCGAACTAGGGCATATGAAGTTAAGAAGCATTAACTCGCCACTCAAGCACTTCAGTCACAAATGCAAACAATGTTTTTGCAAAGAACATACTATGTTTGCACTGACCCTTTTAAAGCATATATTTTCTTTGCGTGTAGGCCTCTTTGAAAAAAGAAACAACTTAAACACTTTATTACAGTCTTCTGCACATCTTTTTTTCTCTCTCTCTCTGCCACTTTTTTTTTTTATTTTTACTTATAAAAATAAATGACTTGTAACTCGTGTTAAAGTTGAATTTTTCTATTTTTTGTGTTTATAAATTGTCTATTTTGTCTAAGTGGCATATTAAATGAAAAGCTCTTGTCATGTCTATTTTGTATGGGTTTGATGGCTTAACACAACATCTCCACAATTTTTAGTTAGCAACCAGCAGTACACATCAAGCCAATCTCTCTCCAATGTGTGTGTTACGTGGGTGCGTATAAGCAATTTTTATTAGTTTTTAATGCCGTTCATGTTACTTATACTACTAGATGCCACATGCATTAATTTACAATAAAAATCGAAAAATTCATTGTTGCGCTTTATATCTTTAATATGTAAATGTCAAGATCATCATTAAATAAGTTTGTTTTATCTTTGAGTAGGTATGTTTAGATCAGTCATCAGAGTAAAGAGCGCTTTGCTGATGACGAATACAGAAGAAGTTAAATTCGGCTGTGCCAAGTTTTATATGCCAAATATTTATATTTTTTACTTTCCACATTCTTCTGAATATCAAAAAAAAAAATTATATATCTAATTGAAACGCCTCGTTTATTGGAGCGAAATATTGTATTGTGAATGTGTATTTAAAACACGCGTATTATTAATATTTATATAAAAAAGGAATTCATTTATTTAATTTAATACAAAAAGTTTTAATGTTTCATCAGAAATAGTTTCTTAGTTTCTAACGCAGGCAATAGAATGAAAGAATCAAGAATAATTAAAAGAAGCCAAACCCAAAAAGTACCGTTTGATTTTTAACTTCTATTTTCATTGTCTTCAGTGTTGTATTTTCTTGTAAAGTCGCAACTCAACAATGTTGCGTACTCAACATATTGATATAAAAATAAATTTTTATAATACGACATCAAGATTAATTAACCAATAGGGTAAATGTGCCAGTAGTCGGCAGTTTAACGCATTCTCTTTTTTTCAAATTGGTACCATTTTATACATAATTATGGTATTACTCTGATATACATATGTAACTCCGTAATGGTACAGTATTGGGTATAGTTTTAAATGGTTTGAGCTATTTTTAAAAATTTTTTTAAAGTAAATTAAAAATACACCAATTTTGCCAGTAGTCGGCATACTCGTACATGTCCCAGTGCTCGCCATAATGCGTTCCTATTGTCGGCATATCATTTTGACTTAAAAATTTTTCAAGACAATCAGATGCCGACCCCAGAAACATGATCCTGTATTTGGCAGGCTTGAAATTACTTAATAAAACGTTCTGCCGACTACTGGCAAAACACAATTTACGAATAGTCGGCACCCAATGACGACTACAGGAAATGATACAAAATTTTTGTGCCTAAGAGCGGCATCATTAAACAGCAAAAAAACTATTATTTTTGGCTAATTTTTACTTATCAACAACAATATTTCAACTCTTTTCTTTCCATAGAAACCATTAAAATTTGGAAATTTTTTCAAATAATAGCTTTAACAACCCATTCAAAATTGGCCTTGCCACTAAATTTTTCCTTAGAAAACAAACACTTCTGTGGACATTTCAGAGAACACATTGGATAAAGGCAAATTATGAATAAATTACTCATTTCAGTAGGATGAACTAATTTGAAATAGAGAGTTAAGTATATTATTTAATCAAAAATTCTTTTTTATAAATTAGGAACTCTCTATTATACCTGAATATTTTAGGGTAAAATATTATAAAATTTATAGATGCAGTTGATGTATTAAAGTTGCGTTGATATAACAATATTTATTTACTTCAATATAAATTTGAACTTCAATATAAAATTTGGTAAGAATTAATTAAACCTTTTGGTTTGAAAGATACTTTAAAAAATTACAATATTCTTTGATTTGACCAACTTAACAACAATATTATTCATAAATTGTAGATTTGTAGTAAGATAAAAAAGATGGGAAATTTTACAAATAAATTTTCCCTCACAGTAATAATTCAATAATAATAATAATTAAAAAAAATATTATTGTTCAACTAGCTTGAACAATACGTGTTTATTTAAGTTTTAGAAACAAAAATGACGACTACTGGAACATTCCGAAATTAAGAGCGTTTACCCTATAAAACTAAAAAAAAAGATATGTGTTTATTCCTGGGCTCGCTGGGCAACAATTACACTGACAAATTTTTTGTCTTGTTCCTTACCAGAAGTAGATTCACCTTTTGCGTGATCCTTGTCTTCTATTTTTCTTTTAAATTAAAACAGCAAGTTTTTCTCCTTTTTCTTTTTCTCTCCAGTCAGCAGTTCAGATTCCGTTGTCGCTTCTTTTTGGCGGCGGTAGCATATAGGGGCCGCTAATTGCCAACAGAGCCACGCATGTCTCTTATGTTCGTACGTGACAATTTGTGGTTTGTTATGCGTGTTGCGACGTGAACAATATGAACAAATTTTTTAAAATAATTTTCTTCGAATACCAACTTTTTTAATAATTATAAAATATTAAAATGGCTATTTTGTTAAGCTTGAGGTCTTATTTTTCAAAAATTTTATTTTTATATCGATATTTCGCTCCAATTTTTGTAGCTTCTTCAGGATATAATTATAAATTAATCAAATTATTAAAAATACATATTTCAAAAATTTTCTTGACAAAACTTTTGTTATAAAAATAAAATTTTTGAAAAATAAGACCTCAAGCTTAACAAAATAGCCATTTTAATTAAAAAGAAAAAGGTCAAATAAAACTTACTAATAAATTATAAAATAATTAATTACTTTCATTTCAAGAAAAAACGAAAAAATCCTTTCAGAGAACCTTATTTTTAAAGGCAATAAAATGATTGCAGGCACTCAATTTTTAAATTAATTAAAAAAAAGAAATTCTATTCCAATAGGAATGCAAAATAAATTTAATTTAACAATTTTTAAGCCAAACATATTTAATTAAATATTTTATATCAAATGAAGAATTTCAAATTAACGGCAAAAATAAAAAAATTCTCTTTCAATAAGATTTCTGTAATTGTAGTTTTGTTACACTGTTCCTGTGCAGTGGCATCACTATAAAGCAGAATACACCCGTACATTCACACGTTTGTATAAGACCGACTGCCTAATTTTGTGTTTGTGTTCACAAACATTACGCACACATACAACTTAAAAATTTCCATAGAAAAATTAAACCAAAAACAAAACAAAAATTTATGAAAATCTGAAATATCAGTTATACTTTTGATATTTCTCGCCCATTTGCGAACCAATTGTTTCCGTTAAAATTGTATACCACATTTTTTCACCGTTTTGTATTTTACACAAAATATGAAAAAAAAAACATCGCAAAAATTAATAAAAATCTAAAATTTCTGTTGTATTTTTGCTCCATTTGTTGACCGTTATTGATATGATTTTTTTCACAGATATTATGACTGTTATTTGTGATAAAACTGGGTACCACGTTTTTTTCCGTTTTGTTTTTCAAGACAAATACGCAAAAATCACACTAAAAATAATCATAGCTACGCTATTTATGACCCGAGCAAGCTGAGTTTTACTTCAGATACTATTAATGCGATTTGTGAAAAATCTGCATACTATTTTGTTTTTAGTTTAGAGAAAATACGCAAAAAAAACAAAGCAGAAATGAATGAAAATCTAAAATTTCGGTTGTATTTTTGATATTACTCGGCCATTTGTAGACCTATTGCTCTCATTTTTTGCATAGCTATTATGACTGTCATGTTTTTTTATACGCAAGAAAGTCACTCAAAAAATGGTAAAAAAAAATAGAGATATTTGACTCATAGTTCCGCTATTTATGGACCGATCTGACTGAATTTCAATACCAATAATCTTACAGTAACATCTGACAGATTGATATGCTATACCCTTCTGTACGTTTTCTAGGCACTTCAGAAAGTTTATTTCAACGACTACACGGACACACAGACGGACATTGCTTATTCGACTCCGCTATTCATACGGTGTAGAAATTACTTACAGTGAAGGGTATAAAAATGTATCTGCATTATTTTTAATTTTAATGGACTTGTTGTTGGTCACCCTATAAATACAAAAAAATAAACTGATTTTTTTTCTTTTTTATAATAAATAAAACAAAAGCATAAAAGAAACGCCATTAATTTGTTCCCTTAATTGGCCATTTTTCTTAATTTACTGAGTTTTAAAATTAATTTTAAATTAAAATAATATATTTTCCATCGTTATTTAATTCCAGTTGCCAATAAAAGACGTTAAAGTTTAAAACAAAATATTAAAAAAAAGTGATATTTAAAGATTTATTAAAGAAGCAAAACTTGTCTCATATTACAATTTATAATATAAATGATGCGCTAAACTTACTTGCCATTTAATGCTTTTGAAATCCTTTTAAAATGCTGACGCACTCAAGTGTTAAAAATTCTATCGTAAATTACAAATTTAATATCTAACAGACAATGTGTTACTTTAAAATAGACTAGCAAAAACTCTATAAAATAAAGAAATTAAATTAAAGTGGAAAATTACGTCGCAGTTTAAGTTTCTGATAACAAAATATGTAATTAAAAATAAATTGTTGTTTAAATTAAGAGAGTTAGAGAGTGTATGAAGCAATTTATAAAATTTTAATTGTTAAAAAATATAATAATTACAGCCATTCACTACTTTATAAAGTGGCTCATGCTTTTGTCAGCTAGCATTATTATCACAACCAAAATTATAAACAAAATATTTTAAAAATGGGTGTGACCAGTCCAAATGTATATGGTCACCTTCCTCGGAGTATACTCGTACAGACTATATGTAACAAATTTCAGACAAATCCGTTGAAAACAAAAATGTGTATAGGGAACAAACAAACAAACAAAATGAATTTTATTTATATAGATTATGTGAGGTTGGGCTAAATCCGCCCCTACTGATGTCCCTCATATGATTAAAGTTTACTGATGATCAGGGTTCAGCTTCAGCTAAATATATTAATTTTTGGCTTTTACACAATCCTTACTGAACCCCCACTTTCATTCTACTGTATGTGTGTATGTCACCGAGTTCCTTCTAAACAGCTGGACCGATTTGAATGAATTTTTTTTTATACATTTGGGGGGCTCCCTGGATGGCCTAGATTTACAAATCAGCCCTACAGGTGGCGCTGCAGTCTTATTTTATATATATAATTCTACTGTCCGCGGGTGTGTTGTATATATTTGAATTCTTCCTAAAGGGCTGGATCGATTTGAATAAATTTTTTTTGTATGAGTTTGGATAGCACCCAAGATGGTTAAGATTTACAAATCAACCTAGTAGGTGGCGCTGTAGTCGAAGATACCGATACAGATATTATTTATTAGTCTCTTATATAATTTTTTATTTAATCTCCTAATCAAATGACCCGACACCTGTCCGGTTCCCTAGTTTACCTATAAAATGCTTATTTAGTATTGTAGTGCTCTCTTCTGTACGTCTGCAGCTTATTTGAACTTTGCACTTTAGATGCACGTCTGTTGCTGCAGCACTTGTTTTCTTTGAGGAAGGGTTCATTGCTATAAAATGTAAATCTAAAAAATTATTCAATGGAGACTTCCGATCTTAAAAATTTATTGCGGCATTCGCTAATTCACGTAGAGAATAAAAATTATAATTAACGTCTTTGGGTGGTACCTAAAATTAAATAAAAAATCGTCTTACAAAGCAAAACCAAATCTAAAACAATAAAAAAATTAAGAAAACACAACTTGGAAATCTATCTTTAGAAGTAAATAGGTTCTTAAAAATTTTAAAGAAAAGCAAGTTAAATTCAGCTGTGCAAACAAAAAGTTTCCAAAAATTTTAAGCAAGAAAATAAAAAACTAACAAAGCAGGCATTGAACTAAATAAGCAAAAGAATAGAAATATTCTATTATATTTTTATTCCCCTCTTCTCTTTTATATACGAATGCCTTTGGGTACTACATAAATGTAATTAAAGAGTAACGAATTATTAATATAAAAATTGAGGCCTCAAGCCGTTTCAATAAAAAAAAAGTCAAATAAACTTAGAAATAAAAAAAAATTTATAATAATTTTTTTTTTTAAATTTTTTTAATCCTAAAATAAATAATTGATTTGAGTTGAAGAAACTAAAACTAACGAGATCTAAGAAAAAATTCGTTGTGGGATCCTTATATTTAAAAGCAATAAAATGTCTGCAGACACTCAATTAATAAAAACAAAAAGAAATTCTGAAAAAGATTTCAAAAAATATCATTTAATTTAATGTGTAATAATTTCTATTTGGAATTTAAAAGTTAAAAAAAATATTAATCTTTATTTGTGCTTAATTCCGGAAATTGTGTTGGTTTTAAAATTTATTCTTTTACTCATGATATTCTCATGAGTTATTCATTCAGTACAATAAGTACTGAAGGGGAGAGCATACCTATATGGACCATTTTATCAGACGCTACTCTGAATCCTAAGCCCTCCACATTAATTTCTTCAATTCTAGGCAAGAAAAAACTGGTTATCATTTCACGATACCGAACACCATTGACTGTTTGCGCTTGACCTGCCTCATTTTCATAAAAAAGGTCCAATGATTCCTCCAGCCCAAAAACCACACCACACAGTGACACGTTGAGGATGCATTTGCTTCTCGTGAATCACTCGAGGATTTTCCTCACCCCAAATGCGACAATTCTGCCTATTGACAAAGCCATCAAGATGGAAATGGGCCTCGTCACTGACGATGATTTTATCGGCAAAATCAGCATTTTCATGTTGTCTCTCCAATACCCAATTAACGAACTCCCTTAGCTGTCCATGGTCATTTTTTACTAATTTCGTACCTTCTACTAGCAAACAATAACAATTGTTCCAATGTCAAACAATGACACTTCGAATGGCGCCAAATTTAAATCTTGCGTTCTTGTTCGGACACCCTTTATAAGACCGACTGCCTGGTTTATCATTTGTGTTCACAAGCATTACGCACACGTCCAACTTAAAAATTTCCATAAAAAATAAAACGAATTAATAAAAATCTAAAACTTCGGTTTTATTTTTGATTTTTTTTCGGTCATTTGTGCACCAATTACTCTCGTTTTTTTGTCCACTTTGTAATTTAGACAAAATACGCAACAAACCAAATAGAATTAATGAAAAGCCAAAATGTTGCTTGTCTTTTTAATTTTTCTGGACCATTTGTAGAGCGATTGTTTTGATTTTTTGCACAGACATTATGACTTATTCTTTTGTGCTTCTTGTAATTTAGGCAAATTAAACAAAAAATCCTAAAATTTAAAAAAAAAACAGAGGTAGTTGCACTTCAGAGCTCATAGCTCGGCTATTTATGTACCGATTTAGTGCAACTTGTACCCACGAATTTCCAACAAATTGCTTTACTAAACTTTTTTGTAGGTCTTCTAGCAACATACATACGGTTACACGACCAGATAGACGAACATTACTAAATCGATTCCATTGCAGAAATTTTACACGGATCAGTTTTTGGGTATAAGAGTATAAAAATGTCCACAAAAATTTATAGTAATTTATTTTATATTTCAATATCTGAGCTATTGGATAACAGTCAATTCAATGCTTGAAATTGTGCAACGAGAATGTATAAAAATTTACATTATTTGAGCGCAAAATGCACAACTTAATTAACAAAGTTTGTTGTACCAACGGTCGCATTGTACTCGTATATGTTTGCATAAGGCGTGCTTACGAATTCTCTATCAATTGTGGGTCAATGAAATAAATTACGTTTATTGTGAATAAATTTACGTTTTACGAATTTTTCGTACAGTCATGCCTAAACCACAGATACTTATACTTAAGCTAAGGTACATTAAACAAATATTTTTCGAAATAAGCATAACCACTATACATATATATATTTTGAAGAAATTAAATTAGATTAGTTATTTTTTTTTATTAAAATACAGCATTCTTATATTATTTGAATCCATTTTATGTTCATGTTCGACTTATGAAACATTCGACAAATATTTGTTTAATGTGACCGTAGCTTTACATACGAGTTCATGTAAAAGCGATGTTCAGTTTGTTTCAATTAAATTTAATTGAATCATTAAAAATCATGTTTAAAAATATTTAAAAAATTAATAATTGTAATTTCTATCAAAAAAAAAGAACAAGCAGTTGAAACAATTTCAATATCCACACTCTACATTGTAGGTAGTCTTTTTATAAAAAAAGATCAACAATGTAACCAATAAAATGGAAATTCATTAGCGTGTTGCAAATGTGGGAAAGCTAATATTTTCGCAACGAAAATTTTATAAAGCAACACATGCGAATGAGTTTAATTAAATATTGAATGAGTATTGCTTTTCTTAAATGGTTTCCAATGGTTTCTAACGTTGCTCATGCAGCTTATTTTGTGTTTTGTGCACACACCATTCATTATTGACATTTCAATTGAGGTTTCCGGCTGCGTTATAAAACAAAATGTAAAACAATCAAATAACCATTAAAATTAAAATAAAAATAAAAAAAAAATGAGTAGAAAAACTTTAAAGAAAAAACAAAAATTGTATTCAATTTCTTTGAAATATAAACTGAAAGATACGAGTACCATTTAATTAAAAAGAATCAAGAAATATGAAAACAATAGACATGCATTTCTCAATATTTTTGTTGTTATTGTTGTTTAATTTGTTTAGTGAACAGCCAAAGAAATACAAAAATAAATTTATCGTGGTGTAGACTGCATAAATCCAGATTGTTTTACGTTTTTTCTACAACTCAGCGATGAATACCGTAAATTGCTAAAATACATGGTCATGCATTCAATTACAGAAGAAACGTTAAAGTAATAAATGTACTATTTCCTAATGGTACAATTAGTTAGGGAGCAGCTAATAAAAACTGTCACTTATATAATAAGTAAAAACCTATTTCTGCAAAAGTGAACGGTAGCTTTTTTCATACATTTGCATTAAAAACAAATTGTCGTATCGTTCGCTTTTACAAAAATAGGCAGTAAAACATGTTACGGCAAATAGAAATCGTAACGTAGGAATCTACCAAAAAAAAAACATACTGCACGCAAAGATATATAGTTTGTTCTTCACAAAAATATTATTATTAATTTGAAGCATCTGATTACGATAAACATGTTTCTAGTTATTTTTAACCATATTATGTTTAGTGTCTTAGATCAACCATATAATTATCATATTATTTTTAATAAAATTTTAACTGAAACCATAAATATGTTTATAGCAAACATAATAATAATAAAAATATGGTTAAAAGTAAATTGTTTTCTATTTTGTCTCTTCCTCAACCATTAAATAAAGTGAATATAAAACAAAAGCTTAATCGTTCAAACTCGACTGAGCTTTGTGGCTGCAGTGGTTGAGTGGCGAGTTAATGTTTCTTAACTAAATATTCCAAAGTTCGAATCCTGGTAGAGTCAAATAAAATTGAAAAAAAAAATCAGACCCGCTGTATTATGTAATAAATAAATACAAATTAATAGAAACAAAAAAGTCAATGGAATAAAAAAAAATTTATTCATGCAAAAAATTTATATTAAAATTTTTTTATTTTAAATATTTATATAAAAAATGTATGTACTTAAAAAAATAATAAAAAATTAAAAGAAAAATTTAGCCTTGACCGGGGGTTGAACCACAACATCTGCAGTTGAAAGGTATTTTTAATTTCTTTGACTTAAAAATATATATGGTAGATGCAATCATAAATCTAACCATACTATGATTCCACCAGAATATGGTTGCCTCAACCATATTTTTTCTTTACCTTTCGGATCTAATCACCGCATTCGATAGTGAGTAGACTATCGTATCGAATAATAGTTCGATATCAATTGAATCGTATACATGAAATTTTAATAGATTTATACACAAATATTTTTCAAATAAAAAAGAACTGTAGCATAAATTTAGGCAACAATTTTGCAAAAAGAATTTTTTTTTAAATGGATGAACAATTGCTTCTTCTGACATCTTTTTCTTCAAATTCAAGAAATGAAAATTTATTAAAAATTTTAATAGCTAATTGTTTTAACCTAAAATTAAATTTTTTGTTTATTATAATAAAGCCTCGAATTTCGGAAAAAAAACGGCGGAAGCAAAGTTGTACACCTAATAATAACTTTAAAGAAGCACTAAAACATTTTGTTTGCCTCAAAATCAAACATCAAACTCTGCAAATAAAAAAAATCAACCATCTTGGTCATTTCCTACCCTTGTAAAAACTACTGCATTTATTTAGTTTTTAGAATAAATAAAATCAATAAAACATGTACATACACATATACATATATAAAAACGGATCTTATTTATTTTATTTTTGCACTGCATTTTGTAATCTTCTAAATCCTACTTAACCTACTTATGCCAGTTTTTATGATTAGCATTTTGTACTGTCGTATTGTATTCATTAATTTCTTTTCTCTCTGTGTATTTCTTTCATTTCATTTTCTTTTTGTCCAATACTCTAGAAATACATTGTAAATACGGATAAAAGTGGTGAGCTTACTGTAACGGTACAGGTATGTTAAAATTAATTTAAAAAAAAAAATTTTTTTCATTTACTTTTATTTAAAACTTATGAATTACACAGGCCGACAATGATTTTGGTGCCGCCAAAACTAAAACTGATTTATAGAATATTCGATACCCTGATTCAAGCTATATATTTTAGTTTTTTAATGCTACTTCTAGTTCTCAAGATATATCGTTATACATGAAAACGAAGAGGTTGCGCCATATGATTTGCTATAACTCGAGAATTACCTTTGCTATTAACTTTGCAAAAACAACTAAAAATCGAAAATAAAATAAGCTTTAAATTTTTGTATTATCAATTTTTAGCAGTTTTATAGTTTCTGAGATATTTACAAAGTTTTATCAAAAATTCCAAAATTTTTCTTTTTAAAAAAACCATAAAAAATTTAATATAATAAAAAAATTTAATTTTGTTCATAATGTTGATACCTGCATATGCTATAAGCAAAATTTGCCATATGTTATCAAACTTAATTCATAATTTCTAAATCTATTTACATTTTAGTGGTAGCACTTAAGATGCTGACCCACTAGTTAAAAAAATGTAAAGCATTCGGTTTTAGGTGCCACAACTAAATTGTGAATAAATTTGGAGCCTATGAATGGATTTTGATTATTTATATCTCATTTTATTATGCAGGTATCAATGTTATGTACAAAATTTAAAATATTCTTTATATTAAATTTTTAATAACTTTTTAAAAAGTAATTTTTGGACATTTTCTTAAAAAAATATCTTCAAATCTATAAGAGTTGTAAAAAATTTATAATAATATAATTTAAAAGTTATTGTATTCCTAATTTTTTTGTGTTTTTGTAAATTTAATAATAGAGATAGTTCTGGCGTTATTGTGAGTTATATGGTGTAACCCTCTCTTTTTTCCTGTATAATGGTATATTTTGGTCCCCACGCAAAAACCTTCATTTTGTAGGCCTGTGTAATCAATGGGTCTAATTATTCATTCCATTCCGCGATTGTGAAAAGCATTTTACTCTTAAATTTTCTCACGGAAAAATCGAAAATTTAAGAAGAAATACAAAATTTCGCAAAGATTAAATGTGTTTTAGCTTAATTTGTTTAATGTTTAGAGAATAATTTCGTTTTATTTATTGAAAATTAATTTCTTTTTGTTTATTTAAAATTTATTTTGACATTAAAACAATGCAAGCTTAATTCATTCACAATAGACTACTTTTTAATGCACAATTAAATAAAATAATTCAAAATACTAAGATAATTCCTCAGGAATGAATAATAAAAATATGCATATCGATCGATATTTCTTTTCGCAAAATTTTCAATTTCTTTTTACTACTTGGACTTAAAACTTATGAACTATTTATTATTATTTACCCTTAAATATATTTAAACATTAACCCCCTTATCCAAAAAATTTACGTAGATTTTAAAGTCAACGTTAACGAAATTTTTCATATATTTTTTTCATAAATTTTGCTTTAAAGTCTACGTCAACTTTTTTTGGATAAAAGGATTAAACTTTTGTAGTTTGTTTTCTGATCACTTTTTTTACTCAAATTTTAGGGTGATTTGACCCAACAGGAAAAACGTGCTGTTTTTCTTATTGTCCATGATTTGGGATGCAATCGTAAGTATAGATGTCTTTTTGTTTATTTTTTAAAATCATATTTATTTTAATCAAAATACTGAAGTGTGTTATATTGTAACTAGCTGAGTTGGCAAACGTTGTTTTGCCTTCAAATTTTATTCATATTGAAAAATAATTAAAAAGAGAAGAAAAATATAAGTTGGGTTATACCGAACATATAATAAAAAAATTAGCCAAATGGGTCTAGGCGTTCTCCGATTTGAGAAAATTTTAAAAAGTAGGCGTTTTAATGGGCATGGTATATTTTTATTTTCTTAAAAATTTAAGTTGGGTCTTTATTTAAAAAATAAATTTCACAAATTCTTTCAAATTTCACAAATTTCTTTCAAATTCATAAAACAATTAATTCTTAATTTTTATTTTTTCAAAAATATTATCAACTAAGTCAATGATATCTATTATTAAAAAATATCATTTTTTAATAGTAAATAGAATACAAAGTATTTTTTAATGAAAATACTTAAAAATATTTCGCTACATTCTTACTTTAAGAAATCGTACTCATAGAGTACAGGACCGTGCAAGACCGGGTAGAAACAGGTAGTAGATAAATAAGCCACCGATACCGACTGCAGCGTTACCTGCTGGGCGTTTTTGTGACGCTAAACCTTCTAAGGCATAACCCAAACACACAGAAATTCAATTAAATCGGTTCAGCCGTTTAGGAGGGGTACAATGTCAAACACACGTACAGTCGAATTTTATATATTAAAATAATATGCTTTAGTTTAATATCAGGTCTAATATAAATACAAATTTTGCATTTGCATCACGTGTTAACGTGAAAAAATAGGATGGCTGCGAATAAAATAGTAAAAACACCAGTCATACCTGAATACGCATTTATTAATTTATTTCAGTATATTCGTAGCCGAAAACGAACATCTGCTACATACACATGTATGTAAGCAGTGTTCATACAAAATCTGTCATATAAGCCATAAAATATAACCTTAAAGGAAAAAACTATTTGACATAAATCAATAGCTATTTATTGCTTTTCCAGAAAATATTAAAAAATATTTTACAATTCATTTGCTCTTATGAATCTCCACGTGTTTGCCTTGATGGATCCCATTGACTGTTGCACTTGGTTTTAAATTTTTAACATATTTTTGCCGTCAGGACAAATCCCAGAGTAGTTCAATTGGCCGAAGCTGCGGACAATTAGGTGGGTGTATGTTTTATATCGACCTGTAGTACGATTCAGGAACTTTTATTACAAACGTTATATTAATAGCACATAAATACTCATCGTAAATAGTGATTTCTATCGTACCGAATATTTTTGTCGGAAAGTTACTGAATAAAATATCGTTTTACTTCTTTTTCGATACGAATGTTCGTAATAAAAATTACTGAATCGTAACACTTATGTCTATGATTTCACTCCATCACAGTTTTTGAACATTGACAAGACGCTAAATCAGGCCAAAATTTCACTAGAGCTAGCATTCTGCAGGCATTCTTTAATATAAATTTCTGAAGTCATTTTTGAAAAGACAATAAATGACTTGATTTTTTTTTCCAAATTTATTCATTTTCGTGTGTTTGTATTTGGAATCGGCATCTGCAACATAAATGTTTTAAGTTCTTTTTTACCTAGGTTTCGTAGTTTATAGTAAGGCAATGGGATTCTGCTTTTCACTCCGATTTGGATATTTTATTGCACGATAGTTTTTGAAGCCAACATTACTCTGTATTGCGATGCGAAAGCATATTTTGCATTTTCTCTTAGGTTATCGCAAGGTATGTGTATGTATGAAACGACGTTGACGTGCGTTAAGTCCCCATTTGCATTATGGACATTTGTTGTCGGACATTAATATCGAAAATGTAAAAGCTTTAGGAAAGAACAAAAAAAGAATTGAAGAAATACACGGCAAGAAATGTCCATAATGTAAATGGGGACTAAGCATTACAGAGTGGGGTACTACCACAGACAAATACAAAATGTACGATTTCGTATCGATTTTTTTTCGCATTGCAATACTCCCCTGGTGTTGTATTTTATTTGCACGATAAATGTAGGCAACATCCGGGTTTCTTTCTGCAACTTTTTTTATTTTTGCTTGCGATCGGACTTTAAGGTTTGTTAATTGTTTTCAAAACTTTATTTTATTAATTTTTGGAACCTGCAGTTTTTATTTAAATCGTTGCACCTGACTATGTCGGATTTTCAAGAAATTTGTGCATAATATTTTTTCTATTTTGATTTTCCATGGTTAACCAAGCTTACAAATAAACTAGTACTAATTTTATTTTTTTTTATAGAATAACGGTGTTTATTTTTTGAAAAAAAAAAAAATTTTTATTCAAGTGTTGCCACTAGGTTTTTCTAAAAAGATTTTGTAAAGCGATTGAATTTTGTGTGAACATTTATAAAGTAAATAAAATAAATTTTCTGTCTGTTTGTGTGTTTGTTGCTTTGTGAGTTATAGAAATGTACGTTTTCCAATAAATTTTTCATATATTCGCTATACAACATACTATACTGTTGAAATGACCATGCCCAGTTTTCTTTGAATTTTAATACGCTCTCTTTACTCTCAAGATTCTAGCTGATAAAGTTTAGTTAGTTAGAGACAGAGACAGAGACAGCTATTAAAAAAAGATATATAATCTTTCCACTTGTCCATAAAATATACCCAGAAATTTTAATCCCTCCTCATCACAGGTAATTTCTATTAATTATGGAATATTCTTCCCGGCAAACATTTTTTCATTCAATATGTTTTTAAAAGCAATTAATTCAAGCACAAGTGTGTGTCAATGAATGAATAGATTTCACAAACTTAAAAAATATTCATAAGCAAACTTAATATTAAACTTACTTTAGTTTTTTCATTTAAGAATTTTAATAAAGTTTTCACAACTTGAAACTTTAGTGTCAGAGCAAATTTTTCTAGTAAAAATATTATTTAAGATGTTTTAGAACATTTTTTTCTCAATCCTTGTACAAAATAAATTGACATCTTTTATATGCACAGCGTTGGTTAAAAGGAATTACTTTATTTGCAAAATAAGTTCACACATGCTTGCATATTCACATACATGTGTACGTGCATAAACATACGTAGATGGGCATTTCCATAGTCACCAAAAAAATTAAATAAAAATAAAAATTCTTTATTTTTTTAAATAAATAAAAAAATATTTTTAAAGCTTTTAGGTCTTTTTATATATTTTAATTATTATTAAATTAATTTCCAATATTTCGACAAGATTTATATTCTTTATTTTTTAATAATCTATTATTACTTTATAGAACTTATTTTCAAATAAAGAAAATATTGCCTCTACGAAAAATTTTTTTTATAATTTAAAAAAAAGCAAAAGGGGTAGGTAGTCCATGGTAATTTTTCGCATATCCACCTTATGACTTTATTAAAAAATAATGCCATACAGAACTTTTATGCTGCTAAAAATTCATTTTATTTTTGATTAATTTACAAAAGTTGGCTTTCAGCATTGCCATTTTAGCCCTTTTTATACTAGACTTAGCCTTTTTTCGAATTTAGCCTTGAAATTTATGATTTAGCCTCTAGCTTTTTCCCTAGCCTTTTTTCATTTTCAAAATAGCTTTAAATAGCCTGTTTTCTTTTTAGCAATTTTTTTTTTTTTTTTTGAATTTTTTTTTTTATTTTTTTTTTTTTCAAAAAAAAAACTATGGTAAATTTTAGCGACAAAAATTTTTTTTCGCACTATCCACCAAAAAAAAAAATTTCGAATTAAAGCCAATACGTTTATCTATTCCAAGCAATAGAAATCAAATCGATAGCTTGAAAACTAAGCAAGTTATGATCAAAAAGGTAACCAGTTCTACTACTGCCTCTTTCCGGGCACTTTTTACTAGGACTGGTTACCTTTTTGGTTATACCTTGCTAAGTTTTCAATATATCGACTTGATTTCTTTTGCGTTAGATAGATAAACGTGTTGGCTTTAATTCGAAAAATTTTTTTTTTGCGGATAGTGCAAAAAAATATTTTGTCATTTAAAAAAAAAGCAAATTAAGCCCAAAAAGGAAAGCATGTGGAAAACTACCTTTTTTTCTTTAGTTTTTGTCATTGTATGTTCTCTTTTTGATTTTTTATAAAAATCGTAATTATTATTTTGAATTTTAAGCGAAAGTTTTTTAATATAAAACATATTAAATAATTATTTGGAATAATAAAGTTTAACAAAATTTAATCTTTATTTGTACTTAATTCCAAATTATGCTGGTGTGCAAAATGCATTATTTTTCATGCTTTGTTTGGTTGGTTGAAAAATTTTGTTAGTTTTTTATATTCTTGTTTGAATATTTTGAAACTTTTTGTTTGCCTATTGACTAAAATTCTCATTTGGTCGAGTATTCGAATGTTTTGTCAAGAATTTAACAAGACTTGGTAGTAATCTAATGAAGATTCAGAGTAGCGTCTGATGAAACAGCTGTATGGATATCCCTCTTAGTACTTATTGTACTAAGTAAACAAAATATAGGATTTTGCACCACAACATAAATTAGAATTAAGCACAAATAAAGATTAAATTTTTATAGTTTTTTAATTTTTTCCTAGCTTTTTTTTGTGAGTGATTTAGCTTTTTCTAGCCGTTTTTTAGGCAAATTTAGCTTATTTTTTAAGCTCTTGAAAACGCTGGTGCTCATTAAAAAATTGCTTTCTGCAGTTGTATTCGGTAACATATCTTTTTAAGTGACCCCAGAAGTTTTCAGTTGCGTTTGCGTGTGCGTATTTGAAGACATTTTACAAAATTTTTTTAATTTATTTTCAAAATATTTTTATTAATGAGTAAAACAAGACTTTTGTTTTTTAAATCCGTTCAACTTTTTATTAAAATAAATTTTTTGCAGAAATATAATTTGCTTGGCGGCTTTTTTAACTCAGCATCATCAGTGAAATGACTAAAAATATTCTGAAATCATTTTTATTTTTTATTTTTTGCAACTATTTCTTGGTGAAAATGTTCGCCTTTTTCAGCGCTTAGCTGGTCCAGGTTGTCTGGGAAGAAGTCCAAATGTGATTGTAAGAAATGCAATATTATTAAACTCTAAATGATATAAAAGTAGGCTTGTGGCGTTCATGTCCAACCTAGCTCATATGAACGATTTATCAAATTGAGCGATTCGGATGCTTAAATTTTTTTAAATTATTTCGTTCGTCGTTAACTGACTTTTACTGTTTAGGATTAAAATATCTAAATTTGTTTTAGTTAAAATGTAGGAAAATTTCATTGCAGACGTAAACATAAAAAATTGCTAGTTAATTTAAAATCACAAATGTCATTATAAAGATTTTACGGTGTATAAAAAATACAGTGAACGAAAGTCATAGTTTGTCGCCTTACAGTGTCCGAAATGAACAATGAACGAAAATCAAAAGTCATCGTTCAATGTCCGAAATGAACTATGAACGATTAAAATTTAGGTGATTTGAAAAATCTGAACAATTCAGTGAAGGATTATGTCCAAGTCTAAATTAAAATTATAAATAAATGAATTAATTTATAATCAATAAAAAAAAACACTTATTTCAATTACACATAAATTTTCTTTTATATTAGAAGTTAAACTAATTAATTCAGGTACATACTCGTATGTATGCTTGTATGTAGTATATAATAAATTAAAAGAAAATTCATTATTGAAATCGATTTCTGCATCTGAGAGTGTTGGCTGTATAATGTCAGAAACAGATGTGAAACTCGATTGCGGTAGGGGAACTTATTGGACGAAAGTGACTCTCTAGATAATAAACATAAACAGCTGTATGGATATAAACAAATTTTCGCAAATTTTTCATAAAAATATGGAAAATAATGCATTTTGCACAGCAACATAAATTGGAATTAAGCACGAAAAAAGATTAAATTTTGTTATTTCAAAATAAAAATACCACTTTTTTAATTTTTGACTTCAAAGTCAGAAAAAAAATAATTTTCTGTTAACGCTCAATTTTCAGGAACTCACTAAGAGCGCTTAACGAGGTATGCCTGTATATACATATAAGAATGTGTCAATAATATTATATGAATAAAAATAAATTGATAAAATACATGATTAAAAATTCCTCTGCTTTCTTACTTTTGCTGTTTTAGTTTTTGTTTTGGGAAGATAAAATTTTAAAAATATCAAAAGTATAACAACTTTATTTAGCTAATTTATTAAATTTTAAGATGAAGAATATAAATCAAAGAAAATATAATAAAATATATAACTATTATTCGTAGAGAAATCAGAGACTTTGCAGGTCTTTTTGTGGAGTTGCCTATAAAAATTTAAGTTAATTTGAAATAAGTTTTGGATAAAACAAACTCGAAATTTTTTGTGAGAAAAGTATTAAGAAATGTACAGTTTTTCATAAAAATTTTATAGACAAATAAGTGAGTTATGGTAGATCACTCAAAAACTAATTGATATTTCTTGTTTGGTGGTTTTTTTTTTTTTTTTTTATTAAAATTCCAATAGAATGGTAATATAACACACGCACACAAGCGCATAACATACGTGACTGTAATACGAATGTGTCAGAAATTCAGTGTTAATTTCTTTATATTTTTTTATAATAAAGTTCTTACATCTTTTGCTGAGCATGTGCTTTTTTATAAAGCACGTGCTTTAATTAATTTATGGAAAGTACTTAATTTTGTTAACAACTACCGTTACACGTTTAACATCATTTGGATTTTTCATCTATTTATATAAGGCGGAGTAGAATAATGAACACACATGCATACAACAGAATACAGTGTAGGCTATAGTTAAAGCACCGCTGCCAGCAGCATTTTTAATTAAAATTTTTAAAAAATATTTACTTTAACTAGTTTTTTTTTTAGTATAATTATTTTCTGTTTTGTTTTTAGATAATTCATTTAAGGAGTTTATAAATAGTCCCTGTATGACAGAAATCAGAGAACGATCGTGTTTTATTTATATCGATGTGCCAGGACATGCAGACAATGCTGAAGCTCTTCCAGAAAGGTAAGCAATCACTTTTTCTTAACATTAATTTTTAAAGTTTCGACATTTTGCTAATTTTAACAAAATATTTTGTTGTTTGCATCACCTCCCGTCCCCACTAGCAATAAATCATCCATATAAAAAGTCGCCGGTGTGTAGAACGACAGAGAGAACATAAAAATGTTATTAACAAAGTCGCCTTTGACAGTAATCAATTACTGTATTATATGAGAAGCTTTTAAGTCTCTGTTGAGTTGCAATAGCCATATTTTTTGGAGTGACTCAGAGTCTACAAAATGACACAAAATATCGTTTCTTACATGCAAGTGTTTTTGTAAATTTAATTTGTAAAAAAAATTTTCATTTTGTTTATTTTCCAATAGCACTAAGCAACCAGAGATGAAACTTTTGAGGTTAGAATTTTGAAAAACTCAGCTTTTTATTTGGAGTTTGTATGTAAGAGACAGATATAGTGTTTTAATATTACGAATAAGAGAAAATAAGCAAAATGAAAAATTTTTTGTTTTAAAAAACATTAATTAAAAAGTTATTTCCGTAATGAAAATGCACATGCCGAAAATACTTATATCTACGTTTTTTTGTTATGAAGTATGGAATTTAATGTAAAAGTGATAACAAACACAAATTTTCATGTTTTAAAATTCATGTTTACGAAATGTAAATAATGAAAGTGTAAATTTTTTAGAAATACTGAGCAAAACAAAATAAAAATTTTGAGTTCGTGCAAAAAAGACAGAAAGAAAATGTATACTATATCTGCACTCTGACACCTCTGGTTGCTCGGTGCCAATAGCTTTTGAAAAGATTCAAGCAAAAGTGTTTCTGTAGTTAAAACTGGGGAAAGTTCTCACTAGAATCTTGCATATGAAAATGGACTCGAGAAGACTGTAACAGTCATCATTTGATTCTTCTAAATTGATAAATTGAATTTGCCATAATGATAGTTACAAAAAAGTAGGCTTTTGTTCATAAGAATTGTATGAATTTAAAATCGTTTTTAAAAAGATACCGACTTTAGTGTGACTATGATTATTTCCCAATATTTTTATTAAAAATAAATTTATTTAATAATTTTCATAGTTATCTTTCAATGAAAGTTATAATTATATTTATTAAGTTTGTCATTCCTTGTGTAATTTCTACAACCCTTCTTACCCTTCATATGGTTGGTAAATAAATATAAAATTTATATTGGTGTCAGCCCATCTCTTCCACTACGTCTTTTTTTTTAGTTTCCATTTCAAAAAATTATAATTATTTGCATTAACAGGCTTAAAATAGTTAGAAAATTTATTAAATGGAAAGACTTTCAAAATAATTTTAAATTTTTTTGAGAATTTTTGTATTTTATTAAAAGTCCATTTTATTTACAACCCGGCACGCGATATCAATCGCTCTCTTACATTTAAAATTAATTAATTAATATCTATTGTTTAAACAAACTGCAAAGTGTATATTAGAGTGACTCAATTTGAACTGCGCTAAGCTTCCTTTTAGTTTTTTGTCCTTGCAAGCACTTGTTACTTTATGGAACGAACCGTTAAAATAATTAAAATTGAAGTCTTGCTTGTTTACAAACATTTCTTTTTATATAAAATTAATTAACAATAAATGCTTAATAGTAACTTATTTTAAAGAATAAAATTGTTTAGTTAATGTTAAAGTAAATATGCATAAAAGTGCGTTATAAAGACATTAACCAAAAAGTGCTAAATACGCCGAGCAAAATTTACATCTACATTTTCAAATGATTTCATAAAAAAAAATTTCAATTTCAATCAATTTAATTCTATATTGGATGCGGCAAATTGAATAACTGAATTTATTTTATTTTCAACTCAAATTTTGTTTGTTACAGTTTTAATTTCCCTTCATTGCAATCTTTAGGCGAGGATTTGATAACCGTGTTAGATTTTCTACATGTAAAATATGTAATTGGTTTTGGAGAGGGTGCTGGAGCTAATGTTTTATCACGTTTTGGCTTGGCACATCCAACACGAGTGTTGGGTTTGATTTTAATTAATGTTACTGGATCTGCTGCCACCGTAATGGAATCATTTAAATCAAAAGTAAGCAAGAATTTATTTTACTTAATGTGCTTATATTTCTCAACATCCATGTGCCACACACGCATACAAAATTTTTAAATTTTATTTATTCAAGTTTATACAATGGAAAAATGATGAAGTGGCTCATTCTGCTGAAAACTTTTTACTGTTTCATAAATTTGGTTATGTAAGTATAAACTGTTACACGCATATTTATTTTTGTATATTTTATAAAATTAATATTTAGCTGTGTGAAAATGGGCAGTCTTAAATCTATTTACGATGTCATTGCTTTTAATTAATTTATTAATTAATTAATTTTATTATCAGTGCAATAAGCATAACGAAGTTGGGCTGCTAACCCCCCGTTTCCACATGCAAGTGCAAGTTCGAAAAACTCAATACACTCTCACTTTTTCACTAACACACTCATATTTTGCGAACTTGCAGCTGAACTGGCAACCAAATTCTCTTGCAAGTAAATTTTTGACACTTGCAGCAAGTCCATTGACAAATGAGAAACAGTGCTACCGAGTATGAGTTTTAAATTAATGTATTAGTCTGTGGAATAATAGAAGTTACCTTAGTAATTGATATTTAGCATATTTAATAAAATTAATAAATAAAAAAAAGAATATAATGACCCAGCAACACATTTAAAAGTTAAATTTAATTATCAATTTCATATTTTTGACTTTAAAAAATGCTAACAACAAAATTTTTAGTTGGTGTTTACGGTGGTTCCAACGCGGCAACACACTTCGTTCATACATTTTTATTCTTTATATCAATGGCACAGCAATTTTTTCATTAGAAGTGAAGCCGTTACCGATATTTTAAAAATGAACTTGCACAGAACAGTGTGTAAACACTCATACAATTTGCAAGACTTTCGACTATATTTTGGGCTTTTTCGTAGTTAATACGTATACTCAACTAGCAAGCAATTACTTGCAATGTGGAAACGGGGGTAAACCTTAAGCTACGGTCACATTACACAAATATTTGTTCAAATAAGCGTAACCGCTACTTTTTTTTTTGCAAATTTTTATAATCTATCATGGCTTTTATGACATAAAATTAATTTAAAAAATGTACCTAATAATATTTTAATAAAAAATTTAACTAATGTCAGTACATACGAGGGCGGATTGATATTGAAGCTACCTAACACTAGATGGCAGCACAAACACAAAATCTTTTTTTTTTTAATTGCGATCTGTCAAACGTCAGCTGTAAAATTTCACCCAAATTCATAGATTAGTTTATTTGTTGTAGTCGTTTCTTGAAAAATTAAAAAAAGTGAATTTCGTGCAGTGACTAAACACTATTATTTGAAAGGGAAAACGGCGAAAGAGACAAAAGAAAAGCTCGATAAATATTACGGTGAGTCTGCTCCGTCAGATTACATGGGAAAATATTGGATTGCTGAATTTAAACGTGGCCGAACAAGCACTGCAACAATACCATCAACAGGAAGGCCAAAAGAGGTGGTTACTGAAGAAAATATAAAAAAAAATCCTTGAAATCGTTATGGATGATCGCCGAGTCGAGTTACGTGAGATTGTTGAAATGGTACACATATCATATGAATGTGTGTTCAACATTTTGCATGAACATTTGCATATGAAAAAGCTATCGGCAAGATGGGTGCCGCGTTTGCTCTTTCTTCAAGACAACGTACCGGTTCACACATCATTGGACACGATGCTAAAATTACGTGAAACACACTTCGAATTGGTTGCTCATCCACCTTACACTCCAGATTTAGCTCCTAGTGACTTTTTCCTGTTTCCGAACTTTAAAAAATGGCTCGCAGGAAAAAGATTCATACGAAACTAATGCGTATTTTGAGGGATTCCCAAAATCGTATTATTTAGATGATATAAAAAAGTTGAAATATCGTCTTACTACGAGTATTGAGCTAAAAGGAGATTATGTTGAAAAATAAATTTTTTTTTTAAATGTTTTTTTCCTACTTAGGTAGCTTCAATATCAATCCGCCCTCGTATTTCTTCAAAATATATAAACTTACTAGCTGACCCGGCAAACTTTGTTTTGCTATATGAATTATTTCTAGAGTATGAAAATATATCTTATTTATTTCATAAAAATCCGTTAAGTAGAAAAAAAAATTTTTTTTTGGGCTGTACCACCCTCCTCACTTAGGGTATAAAAACTAGTTATAAACCTATTCTCATTCCTACTGAATAAACATATTAAATTTCATCAAAATCGGTTAAGCCGTTTCGGAGGGGTATAAACACTAACACTGTGACACGAGAATTTTATATATTCGATAGTGGTTATGCTTATTTCGGCAAATATTTGTTTAATGTGACCGTAGCTTTAGCCTTTTATAAAGTCATGTGTAACAGAGTGTGTATATGAGAGAGACACAATTCTTCTGACATCGCTTAACCTGCGCAGAAATTTTAAATTTTGTAAGCATGATTTATTAATCTTGTTTCTATCAGTCTTGCGATAAAAAATGTTTGTGTACAAAAGTCGTAGCCAAAGATACATCGTATACCCTTAAATTTTTATATATTTATACGAATGGGTGTATGTTGTAGATGTATTTTTGTATTTATTAAAAGGCTGCACAAGCATACTTGAAAGCCACGCATCACTACAACCATGTGTAATATTTTATATTAAAAAGTCATTTCAAGTATGCTTGTGCAGCCCTTTAATATTTAGATTATGTTGCATTTTTAACGGTGCATTTTAAAAATTTTTACCTGAAAATGTTTCGAGTTAGCGCGTTCTTTCCTCCTCAATGACTTTAAATTTGTATGTAAAAGTTACTCTTCTTTAATGTGCAAAAATTAAAAAATCTCTCAATATTCGTTGTTCTCTTACACTGCAATGCCATCACTGCACACAAAATGCACATATACATACACACGTTTGTATAAGACCGAATAGCGGGTTTTGTGTTGTGTGCACAGCATTATTCACATGTACAGCCAGAAAATTTTCATAAAAAAAAAATTAATGAAAACCTAAAACTGCGGTTGTATTTATATTTGATTTTTCTCGGCCAATTGTGGATTGATTGCTCTCATTTTGTGCACAGATTTCTAACAAAACTGCACACCATGTTTTCTGTCCGTTTTATATTTTAGACAAATTACACAAAAAACGCACCAAAAATTACCATAAAGATAGTGGCAATTCAGAGCTCATAGCTCCGCCGATCCGACTGAATTTCAATAGCAACTGAAAAACAGAAACAACTGACAGCCTGGAATGTTAAACTTTTCTGTATGTTGCCGAGGGACTTCAGAAAGTTGATTTCAAAGACAGGACGGACAGATTGACTGACGGACAGTGAAGGGTATAAAAATATTAAACCGATTAAAATAAAGAATATTAGCGAATTGATTACACAAAAGTTCTTTTTCTAATTTATAATTATACGCTGAAGAAGCTACACAAGTTGGAGCGAAATATCGATATAAAAATAAATTTTAATATAAGACCTCAAGCTTAGTAAAATAGCCATTTTAATTAACAAGAAAAAAGTCAAATAAACAAAACTTTGTAAAATAAATAAGATTTCTCATATGTAAATATGTATGTAGTTCATATGATGGCTTTAATTTTCAAGATTTTCTCCAGAGCGGGAGGGTAAGTTCAGCCTAAAGTGATTTTCCAAATTGATGAAGGAAGCCAACAATGATTGAAAAGAAGCATGGTGTAATTAAACCAGGTGACTGTAAGCATACAAAAACAACAACAAAAAGCCCATACATTTTATTTTGAGGTGCCTCCTGTCAAAAGGTGTTTCCGATGGTTGAAATCAAAACGTTTGCTAGAGCAAAACTCATAATTTTTTCCTGCTATTAATCTCTGTTAACTTTTGAGAGGAGGGGCCTCCGTCATGCAAAAAACAACATGCAGCTGGCGTCTAAGTGTCACCAGTTTTACTTACTTACCATGAAAAAAAAGGTTACGCTTTCAGCAAGTTTTTTCTCTGTCTACAAAATTCCATGTCTATCGCCACGTTATATCTACACTTATGTATAGGCGTATGTATATCAAGAATAATAGAAAAGAAGAGAGAACAAATGCTTTTTCCTATTGTTCTTGTTCTACCGTTTGGTCACAGTCCTCACCAAAGAAATAATCCTTTCATTTCTATCATTCTTGCAAGAGGCTCTATATGACACAAGAGGGTTAGTCTAAGACCAAACCTAACCTCGAATTTTAGTACTCAAAAATTTTGTTGCAGGGTTTGGAATTTTTTCCACTATGAACTTTTACCTTGTAAATTAGCAACATGTTGTACATGACTTCTTAAACTATGCACTCTGTTAAAAAACATGAGCAAAAACTTCTGACAAAATTTCAATTAGAGTGTCTTTTATTTTGTTATGTATAATACGATCACATGTTATAAACAAACAGGCTCTTTGTCAAGTACATGTCATGTTGTTTGTTACCAAAAATTATAAACCTTCCGTAAAGTAACACATTTTGACAGACATGAAGAAAATATGTGAATCTCAAAAATCTTAAAAAAAAAATTCGTGTTTGGACAACTTAAGTTATCTTTTTTTTTTTTTCTGTATGTTTTTTTTTAACTTTAATTATATTTAATTTATGTTTCCATTATTTTCTTTAAACATGTAATGCCAACAAAACACAATTTATGTGTGTTCGCCCTAACAGGCCGTGGAGGTATTGTAATATTTTCATTTAAAATTTTTTTCTCAAAACATTTTGAAACATTTGTGCTGTAGCTTGTAACACATCTTCCTTTATGTTTCACTTAAAAAAAATTTAATTTTTTACTGTTGTTGCTTGAAATCCTTTAAACTACAAGCTTTAGTAAATTTTTATTAAAAATGTATCTACAAAAATTGATCATTAATTTCATTTTGCTCTATAAAAAAAAACAATTATTTACTAACTACAGGGATGGAAAGTTTACCTTTTGAATTGGTACGTTTTGGCTAAGAATTCTGAAATTTTAAAAATTAATTTACTCAAATTCATTAAAAATAATTTGTTTATGATAAAGTCAATAATAATTTTAGTTTTGAGAAAGACAGGTTGATTGCTGGCCAATGCAATGCAGCAAGAGTCAACTCTTTCATAAAATTTAATCTCAAAATGTAATTTAATCATAATCACCCCTATTCCAGTTGTCGTAACCAATAACTAACGACGTCCTTTATTGCCGAAAGTTTTTAATATTTTATTCCAGTTGTTGCAATGGTTATTTATCGATAATTGTTGTTTATAATTGGCAAATGCGACTACGATATTGTATTGAAACGTCTCTGATTTTGTTGTCGCCATTTTAGGTAACAAAGAAAAAAATTATAAAGAAGAAAAATAGAAAAAACTAAAAAAAATAAATAAATAAAGTGACAAATAGAAAGCAATTTGAAAAACTACCGGCTTCCCTTGGAGTAGAATTTCGAATTTGAAAATGAATTTAGAATAAATTCCTATAAAACTAAATGCACTTTTCTAGTGAAATCGGAGTCTTAAGTAGAATTTTTCAAATAATTGAGTCCTCAATTAAAGTCGTTTTTAAAAATCTTAATGTGGTTGTCAATTGAATTTTTTTGGAAATGGATGTAAATCGAGCTCCATCTTCTAAATCACATACTATTGTCTCTAGTACATAATTAAAAGATCCTTTATTCAGTTGAAAGTAATTTTCAAACCTTCAGCTAAAGTAGCAAATAATTATTTTGAAAGAGTTACTTTTCATTCGGCAACTTGAATATATCGGAATTCTTCCTGATAAGTTTTCTTTTCAATACAAGATTATTTTTTTTTCTTTTCTCATCACTTGAATCTAAATTTAAATCTCAAATGAAAAAATTTTGTGATACACCAGCTGAATGAAGTGCTGTCTTCGTCGTAATAAGACCCCTATCAGAAATTTGTAATGCAAACTAACACACTAATACTTTTACATCTTTTTAGGTTGACATTCATTTGATCCATGTGTACGAGTAAGAGAGAGACACAAATTTTCTGTCACATTTTTCACAATGTCCTTAAGAACTTGATAGAAAATTTCTTCTACGCTGTGATAGAATTTCTATCAACACTATCAATAAAACGACAGATCAATTGAGTGTCGAAGTGATGACGACTGCGACGAAAAGCAAAGTTGAAATAAAAACGATCACGAAATTTACGGCGACAACTGGAATAGGAGCGAATATTTTGTAAAAGATCTTGATCCGAACAACGTGTGTACAGTGTACAGAAAAACTACAATAGTAGAACAAAATTGTCCATCCCTGTCTTGGTTTACAATTCAACTACTTTCTTCAACTTTTCAAAAATAATACTTTGTTTTACCTAAATACCTAAAAGAATCTACATATTTTATGCACCTGCTGCACTTCAGGATATTAGATGTGGACACACGATCCTGCACGCTCTTACAAAAATAAATGCTCGTACTGAAAATATAAAATTTTTTCAAATATTTACCTGTCACTGAATAATTTTTAATCACATAATTGAAAACATGATCATGCTGATTTTACAACCAGAAGAAATCATCACGCCAGCAACTGAAAAAAGACATTTGATTCTAATCTGTAGAAAAAGCCCTAACACTAGTCTTGGATAGTACACGAACGAACTCCTTTATTTCATTTCCTTGCTCTTTATTTTAAATGAACGACCTATAAATGAACGAACGAACTAAACTTAAACGAAAACAATGACGAAGGAACGAAAGTTGTAAATTATTTTCTTTTACAAAAATTGTATTTAAAACAAAATAAACTGAAGAAGAAAAAATGTATTATGCGTGCTAAAAAGCTTAATTTTAAGATTTTAAAATTAAAACTTAATTTCTTTTTGCCATAGTGGCTAAAGTACTTTTTGAATTAAATTATTAAAAAAGAAATCAGAAACTGTATATAAAAATTTTTTGGATTTTTTGTGGTTTTGCTTTCTATTTTCGTAAAAAATTCCTGGAACCTCTATTCGATATCATTTTACATAATAAAGAACGTTCAGTGACAATCAAAAGTATAAATGAAAAAGATACAAAAGATCAAATGAACTAAATGAACGAACTATTCCTTTTTAATTTTTGAAAAAAGAAGAGCGCTCACTAAAATCAAGTACGGATGCCTACCTAACACGATGCCTAAGAAAAGGTGTTAGTTGACTGCTGGCATTCATATATTTGAAATTTCGTAGTAGGGCGTGGGAGTAGTTCAGACCAGACCGGCTTTAGACTAGATTGTGATTTCAGCTACTGATGTAAACACATCTCATCCTTATCATTTTGAGTCATCCTGTTGCCATTTGTACTGTTACTTCTTTGTATTAAAATCACTGTTGTTTTATTTTAAAAAATCAGTTAATTAACCTAAATGTACTGTTTTTCCTAATTTTAAATCTCTCTACAATAATCGTGTCTTTGCTATAATTCATTATTGACTTTTTTTTGTCTCACACCGCATAAAATTGTGTTAATTCAGCTTCAATTAACGTTTTTTAACGCCTTGTGCTGAGACATGTATACCAGAGAGCTGAACCGGTGTATGTGATTTATTCAACGCACAATAAATTGTACACATTTGATTAAATTATGTTAGAGGCACGATTAAAAACTGATTTCTTTTAAGCTGTTTGACACGATAGAACTTAAAAAGCAAAATGCAAACTTTAAAAAACACAAATATGCAAAAAGCCTTTAATTCAAGAATCACACATCTTTGAGTAAAATAGGTGTGGTTTTTGTTTGTGTTTAAATTTTGTTTTTTAGATACAATCAGTTCTTAATCGTGCCTCGAATATGATTGAATCAAATGGTGTGCTCGTTTGTGCAGCTTGATTGATTACACAGTGCAATATTTTTGAAGTCATCGTATGCAAACTCCTTCTCGTCTGGAAATTCTCAACTACTTTTTTAAAGTAGCAAAACCTCACAGTGGGTTTTGATAGTATAGTATATAATACAAAGTTTATATACTTAATAATAGTAGTATAATTATACATACAAATTTTTAATCACGTACAATCACTAAAAATGCGATTTTTGCAGTTCTCTGATCTATACGTAACGGAAGTAATTACTTTGTAAAAGCATGCATGATCGTTATTTAATTCATTCAAGATATTTTATTACGAGTACTAAATTTTTAGTTCCATCATTAATTGTAAATGAACAATTTTGCAGAAAAGTCAACTTAAAAAATTACGTAACACGTATCATTTCTTTTAAATTTTTACAATAGCATGACATCATGAAAGTAGACGCTTTTTTGTAAAGGCCTAAAACCATACTGAACCTTCAACAGCATTTTCGTTTAATAATTTCCTCTTATATTTCTTGTAACGTATTTCCTCTAAACGCTTATTTCAAATGTATTTTACAGCCACATTTATCTAAATGTACATACACACAAAAACAAATCTTAATTGGCAAAATGATAAAAAGATTTCCAATGAAATTCTTAACCACAAAATGATGTAACAGGTGTCTCAATAAGAGTGCACTCTATCATTTTAAAATAAAAACGCGTATTTTTTAAGAGAGTTGTGTTTTTTTATTGGATTGTAAAGAAGACATGTTGCGATTAAGTATGAAATAAAATATCCGCGACGGTAATTTGTTAAATGGGTACTGGAGCAAAGGTCATCTTGTCAGATGATGCGCATTTCCATCTGAATGGCTTTGTGAATGCAAAACAAAATTGTCGAATTTGGGTCTCCGAAAATCCTTTATGCAAGGCATGGGATGGGAGCGCATTTTAGTCAGGCCTTACTATTGTAAAGATGAACGCATTTCCTACAGAAACATGATAACGGTGTTCTTGTGGTCTCAAATGGACGAACAATCGATTTATTGCAGCATGAAATGAAAAAGTCCACTCTTGCTGGGACACCCTATTCTTAGTAACAAGTCATTGTTAATTTACCTGTAAGCGACTGGTGGTGTCACTTTATCATAAGATTTTATATCATTTTACTGTTAAATGTTTTAAATTTTTCTTTTCAAACAACCCACTCTTTCTCATATATTCTTACAAACCAAAACAGAACAATAATAATAATAATAATTCTCTTAAATTTATTTTAAAAAAATCAAAGCAATTGGTTGGTGATAACCCAGACAAAGAAAAGATTGTAAACGAATATCAAAAACGTTTAAGAAGCACATTGAATAGTAAAAATGTGGGTCTTTATGTTAAAGCATTTATGAAGTAAGTAGATTTTGTTGCAGGATTTTAATATGTAACCAAAAATAAAATAATACTTACATACATACATGAGACAAAACTAATTTTTAATTTTCTGTCTACAATTTAGCCGCAAAGATTTGTCTTTGAAGGAATGTAAATTTGACATCATTTTAATTACTGGGGTATTGAGTCCTTATGCTTCTGTGGTTGAGAAATTATATCGGGATATAGAAAAGGAAAGGATCACTATGTTGCGAATTGAACGAGCTGGCGATGTTTTGGCTGATGCGGTAAGTTTTCAGTTTTCACTGCATGTCCTTGACTTAATAAAACATGTTGTTTCTTACAGCCAGCTAAAGTTGCACAATCGATTTTATTATTCTGTAAAGGTCAAGGCCTTTTAACATCCGTTGTTATGCCTGGTGTCGAGCGTGGTCGTGCATATTCTACCAGCTCTGGTTCATTAGAAGGTACAAACGGTAATCGAAAGTTGTCAAGAGGAATTTCTATGGAAGACTATGACAAACCCAACATTCGCCGTTTAAGCATTATTAATAATGACGTAAAAAAATAAATACAATTAAATATACATATTCTTTATAAAATAATAACGAAAAAATTATTACCTTAGTGAAGAAACAGAACAACGCAAATATTTATCATTTATAAAAATGCAAAAAAAAAAAAATTTTTAAAAATTGCACTTGCAAACATACATACTTAATTAAAACAATACCACATATAACATAATAGAAAATTGTTTATTTCTAGTAGTAATTTTGAATTTGTTTTATATATTACTCCACTAACAAAACTGTTTCAATAATATTCTATAAATAGTAAGTAAAACATAAGAAAATAAATGTGTTAAAGTGAAAACAATTTACCTGCTAATTTTAATATACACTTATGTATTTGTTGTAAATTATTTACAACCAGCTAAAGCACCTGTTACAACTTTATAATAATAAATAACAATCATTTGTAATTTGTAAAAATACCTCCGAAAGAAAGCAAAAATCTAACAAGCCCCCCGAACTATTAATATCAATAAAAAGAATTTTTTTTTTATGAATGCTATTTTGTTTTTTAAGAATATTCTAATATTTTTTGATATACATATTTACAATTTTATAGCGGCTTCAAAGAATACAGCACACATTATATTTTGACTAGAAAAGATATGTATATTGCATGTTTTGTATAGCTAAGCACACGTTAATTACTTAAACTTACAAATTTAATAAAATCGATTACAAATTTAAATAAAAGTCAAGCCAATGCACCGAAAATGTATTAAGTTAAAAAAAAAACAAAAAAACTTGATAAAAATAAAACAAAAGTCATGTAATTATTCTTAGTACAACCAAAAATTATAATGCTTTGAAAAAATAAATATTTGAATAAACTAGTTTAAATTAACGCAGTTTTATTTTATATGTAACATCAAATGCTATAATAATTGATAACGGAAATTTCTGAACTGACAAATTTGTTTTCAAAAGAACTCTCACGTACAGAGTGCGCTTCTAGTTTTGAATATTAAGTGTATGGCATCACTAAACTTAAATGTCAGTGTTAAGCAATATGGCTACACCACCGCCACCAACAAAACCTCCTAGAGGAGTAAAATATGGAAAAGATGAGGTAAATATTTATAAAAAATCATGAAAATCACTTTAAAATGTTCCTAAAAGTGTCCACTTCAAACAACAAATAAAGATAAATGTTTGCCTATTAAACTCACATTGGAATAATGCATAGAAAATCCAAAGACAAGGAGTTTTCACAGTGATGATGACATTTTGCTTGTTGGTGCTATCCGTGCCATTATGACAGCTGTCAGACTTTCCCCTATTTTTATTTATACAAAAAAATTTATTAAGAACTTTTTATTTTTATTATCGCAAAATATAAAAGGCGTTGTTTTTATGATTAGCACTGCTGTTTAAAAGCAATATTCTGTCATTTTAGGCAGGCTGTGGTCTCATAGTAAATGTTATTAAATCGTTGGGTTTGAGCGAAACTAATGAAGAACGACAGAATGAAAAGTTAAAAATCGAGAAAGAATTTAAAAAATCTGATAAAAGATTAAATGATTTGGTTTCGAAACATGACCAGCAACTATCACAAGTTATACCCCTGTTTACGAAAGTATCCACAGAGGTAAATATTAGCAAGGAAAAGATTCATGCCGTTAAAGAAAATCTGAGTGCCTGTAAAAGATTATTGCAGTGTAGAAGGGAAGAGTTGAAAAAAATGTGGACAGACGTAGTCCAGCACAAACATGTTTTAGTAATACTGGAACAAATGTAAGTGTATACATATGCGTGGGTGCAATTTTATAGTATAATTCTAAAGGAGTTTTGTTTTCTTTTTAGAAACGATTTACGAAAAGTGCCTCAAAGTGTGGTTAGTTATACGTCGAAACGTCAGTATTTACATGCCAGTAAAGTTCTTACAGACGCTTTAAATTTAGTCAATGGTCCTCTTAAGGAAGTAGAAGGATTAGCTGATATCCGTTCGGATTTAATGGGTCGTCGACAGCATTTATACCAGCGACTGCACGAGGAATTGGTGTCTCAAGTGTACAACACATCAGCTAATGGTGTTTTAAATGAATTCCAACGCTCTAATTCTAGTCGTTTGAATGCTGGTTTTACGCGTAATATTACCGCTCGTCGTTCTACCGACCGCATAGAAGCTAATGCAAGGGTGCGCAAAGCTTTGCAAGAAATGGCACAGGGAGTTGATCTAGCAAAAACGGAAATAATTGAAGATGCCGATCTAATAGATCCAGAACTAAGTATGACATATTTTATTGCCATTATTGTGGAGTGCTTTGGTATGTTGCAAAAAGTGCCCGATTCTATAGAAAAATTGCGTGTGGGTATACAAACTGAGCTGCTGGAAGTTGTTCGCAATACTACACGACATATAATTGAAACTTCAATCGCCTCAAATGAACGTTATCCTTTGCTAACTCTGTTACATGTCATTTACAAACAATTCAAGGTGATAGCTCAATCACATGCCACGTTATTAAAGAATTTCTTGGCTGTTGTTCAAAAGTACCAAATTGTCGGACCACAGCATTACACATTGACAGATTTTTGGTCACAGGCGCAATCAGTAGTAAGTACATACATACATATATACTAGACCAATGCACTAGCATGCTTGAAAACCACACATCACTATAAACATGTGTAATATTTTATAATAAAAAGTGCTTGTAAGTCATTTCAAGTATGCTTGCTCAGTGCTCTAATATATGAGCTGTTATATTTGAAAGTATACTTTCCATTTTTTTTAATTAAGCCATTCTAGTTAGATCCTTATCTTATGAAAATTACCGCTAAATCAAAATTTTTTTAAGTGGACTTGTACCACTTTCAAATATAACAGTTCATATACAAATTTTATGAAAAAAAAAACAATTCAAAATCGGCAGTGCAGTCTTATACACCCTTCATTGTAGTACCGAAATATCATACATGTTTTAAAATTCACACATTCTTGTTAAATGTAAAAAAAAAAATAATATAAAGTAACTTTCTGATGAAATGGTAAATATTAATTAAAATAATTTTTATTTATATTTTGTTTGGTAATCGTAAAACAAAAAATTAATTTTAGTTACATTTAAATTACTATATCCATGAAAAAATCCTTATTTGTAAAAATAATAAAATGTCTGCACTCATACTCATACAAAAAAGACAATTTTTAAATATTGAAAAAGGACTTTAAGAAATATATACAAAATAATTTAATTTAAAATTTTCGCAAATTTTTTTAAACAAATAAATATACAGTGCTAAAACAAAAATTTTGTTTCAGATAAAGAAATTCAAATTAACAGCAGAAATTGTACAATATACCCAAAATATTCTATCTTCCATCCCTTTTTCTATAAGAATTCTGTATTCATAGTTCTATTACACACAAGGCATTTAAAATACACACGTACAGACAAATGTTTGTACAAGGTGGGCGAAAAGAAGTCATCCGATGTTGTTTGGCTCTTATTTTTTTCTAAATGAAAATTAAATGTGTGCCGTTGTTCCGTCCTGTTGGAACCACATATTCTCCGGTCCTAATTCGTCCAATTGCGGCAGAAAAAACTCGGTTAACATGACCCTATAGCGCGCACCGTCCACTGTTGTCCTTTGACCAGCCCAATGACTCCTCCAGCATGAACAGCGCACCATGCAGTCACTTTGAGCGGGTGTAATGGCTCCTCGTGCATCACTCGTGGATTTTCGGTGCCTCAGAAACGATAGTTTTGCTTGTTCACGTGCCCGCTGAGGTCATCGCTCAATATGATTTTGGTCGAAAAAACGTTCACTTTTATTCCGCGTTCTTGGGGAGTGTATCGCTCCATTCCTTGTTCACTTCTATTCTACATCTGTCTAGTTCACAAATCTCAAAACAGATTTGCAAAAATAAGACCATCTTCCAATAGGGTGATTCATTTTAGCCCACCTTGTATAAGACCGATTGCCTGGTTTCGTGTGTGCGTGCCACATATTACGCACATATACAGCTTACAAAGTTCCATAAAAAAATAAAACATAAATGAATAAAAAACCAAAATTGCGCTTATATTTTTTCGGCCATTTGTTTACCGATTATGTTTTTAATTTTACCCGTAAATTAGAATTTCTTTATTTAATAAAATTAAATATAATTTAATTTATAATTGGATATCATTCTTAAAATTTATTTTCTTTATATTTAAAAATTAAGTATCTGCAGACATTTTATTGCTTTTAAAAATAAGGATCAGGGAAATAATTTTTTTGTAAATTTCGTTAATTTTAATTTATTTTACTGAAATTAATTATTTATTTTAGGAGAATGTGCAAAATTAAAAATATAAGACTCGACACAGCCAAATTTAATTTGTTCATATAATTTTCAAGCTACTACATGCTTTTCTTTATTTATTTTAATAAACTTAAAGAAAACAGATATTCTATACCTTAACCAATATATATTTTTTTTTTTGTGGATTAGCTGCAATTGCTCTTAACAGATTATCTCGACATACAAAATACTTCGGCTGATGATTCGTCTCAAGCTGCCTTCAGTGAGCCTATAAACAATATTAATACATTTTTCCTAAGGCGTAAAGTTCCAAGGTAAATAAGTTGACATACTACTAAAAAAATATAATTTTCGAGATTTAAACTGTAACTCTGGGTGAAAATATTTCCCAGTATTTTCTGTTTTACTTTTGAACTAACTTTTTATAACTCTAATTTTTTCCATTAAAAAGAAAACGTTCTCCGCTTGTTTACAAATGGTAAATAAAATTGAATATTTTAAATTCCATTAATATGATTATGTAAAGTGCTTGTTAATCTATAGAAATTGAAACCCCACCACCACAAAAACAACTTTTTTTTTACAATTTTGCCTTAACTGTTTCTAAAGCTGACATTTGTGTTTACAGTGCGAAAAAATCTCTATTTAAATTTGATAAGTCGCCATCTATAAAAACACAACATACTGATGGTGCCAAGGAACATCGCCGTAATGTCTCTGATGTTTCCAATGAAAATTTTAATTTGGCTTTAAATGCCAGCGGCAGTAAACAAGGGGGTGCTAGTTTCAAAACAACTCTTCCATATGAAAAACAACGTGAGAAAATATTGATTTGTACACCAGATCAAAGTGTAATAACGAAAGTGTATTTACCTTTAATGGTTTATATACAAGAAATCGAAGGTTTTATGAAGTGCAAACCAGGGTAAGTAAAAAAATATAAAGAACTGTTGCAACAACTTTATAATTGTATAAATTCACTTTAGACAACCCTGCAGTCTTCATGATTTTATAGATAACTATATTAAAGATACGTTCCTTTCAAAGGGCCACAATTCCCAATTACAAATGACTATAGAAAGCTTTTCCAAAAACCAAGATGTTTGGCGCGCTATCATAATGCCCGAAGAAATGAAGTCGTTAAATCTGCTGAGACCTATTTTACAATCTACGGCTAGGGTGGATAGATGTTTAAAAGAAACTAAGCAACTTATACAAGATTTACCTTTTTATTCGGATGAACTTTTAAAAACAGTTTGTTCTGTGTTAAAAGACTATCGGGAAATATGCCAAGCGGCGTATCGTGGTATTGTGCAGCCAGATACCGAGGATAAAAGAATATATAGTGTAACTTGGTTAAAAGATGAAGATATAAGTAGGTTTTTAAAGTAAGTTTAATGTTAATTTCATAATCATTGCATGTTGCAATTAATTTTTTAATAAATAATTGTTTTTTACCACAAAGAACATTACCTAATTGGATGGACTTAAAGAGTTCCGCTCAACCTCATAATAAACACAGCAGAAAGCTACATCGTAACACTTTTGAGGCGTCAGAAGAAGAAAGTCCAATCGATGTACAACAACGGAATATTAGAGAAGCTGAAATGCTTATAAGTAACTTGGGAAAAGACGGTATATCGCAACAGGAAATATTAGCTGATATCAGTGTGCTTAAGGAGTTGGCCATATTACAAGAAAGTATGGAATGGTTTTCAACACGAATATCCGAATTTGCTAATGAACTAAGACGGCCACTGGGCAATGGTCTAACAACCGGCGTATCTGTTAATGATGGTACTATTAAGGTTCTAACTAACTTAGCGCTGGAGTTCGATGAATTGGCAAACACTTGTTTACTTGTTTTACATTTAGAGGTGTTTAGTTTTGCTACCGTTGTTGTAATTTCATTATTTAATATATTTTTAAATATCTATTTTTTAAAGGTTCGTGTCCAATGTTTCCATTATCTGCGTTCAAAACGTCAACAGACTCGTGTGGATAGTTTTATTGATTCAAAAGATGATATTTTGGAACCTGATAGACAGGTTCAAGTCTTTACAAAACGTTTATCGGAAATGGATGAAGCTTTTAGAACAACTTTACATCCAAGAAAAACAAAAGTATGTGAAAGTAATTGTTAGTGCATTTAAAATTGTTGTTAGTAAAATGACTATATAAGAAATATTGAAGGCATTACTTATATCTTTATATATTTTCTGTGTTTATTTAATCTATAACATCTATGATATATTATTGTCATTAGAATGTGATTAGTAAACATATTGGCCGAGTAATTACGATGTGCAAACATTCAGAAAAATATAATTAAATCTATCTCCATTTTTGATATAAAAGTTCATAATACTTCTGGCTATTTATGACATTTTCTTCCGTTCAAAGGTCAATAATATAATTTCAATGTTTCTTTAAGAACAATGTTAAATATCATTAAAAAATGTTGCTTTTGGTAAATATTTATTTCATTTACATACATAAATGTTTGTTAATTTATTTGACCTTTTTCTTTTTAATTAAAATGACTATAAATTTATTTTTATGTCGATATTTCGCTCCAACGTGCATAGCGTTTTCAAGATTTAGAATTTATAATTATATCCTGAAGAAGCTACGCAACTTGAAGCGAAATATCGATATAAAAATAAATTTATATAATACGCCCACAAACTTAATAAAATGACCATTTTAATTACATAAATATGTATTTCATTCTAGATATTCATTCGAAATGTTACGTTTTCATTTGTATCTACGCATTTTTTATAGCAATTCTTGGCATTGTCGAATTAACTTATACCGCCACAAAAATATACGTTTGTTAATATAATTTCTTAATTCCAATTCTATTTTTCTCTTCTACCAGTACATTTTTGAGGGGTTAGCTCATTTTGCGGCTAGAATTTTAATACAAGCATCGAACACAATTGAACACATCGATCAAATTACCGTACAGCGCATGTGTCGCAATGCACTGGCGTTGCAACAGACATTAAGTAATATTACTGCATCTAGGGAAGTAGCATTGGATCAGGCTAAACAATTTTATGAATTGCTTTGCATGGAACCAGATGTAAGTGTTAAAATTATATACTTCCTGTTTTGATTATTACCAATTTTAAATATATTTGTAGGTTATACTTACAACTCTTGTGGAGCAAGGTTTACAATTCACAGAATTGCAATATTTAAATGCTTTACAATTATCGTGCAAAGCACGTGGCATTACAGATTCAAATACATTGGCCAATTATCAGCAAAGATTATCGGATATTTTGGGAGCAGAACCGTCAACTGGTATTATTGTATAAACTACTAAAGGTTAAAATAGCAAGTTGAAGTAATTTTTTAATTACACATAGTATATATCTCTTTCACTCTCGCTATACATTTCTATTGTCTTTATATCCTTTTCATATCCTAAACAAATAAAAAATTAAGTTACCCTTACATGCATAATACATTTATAAAACTTTTAGCTTTTAAGACTATTTTTCTTAAGTTAACCTTTTCAAGCTTGGGTTCAACAGTAATTTAACATTTAAATGCATACAAATAATTTCCCATAAAACGCAAACTGCCCCAATGTTTTATTAATTTAAACCAAAAGGCTAGGAGTTGCCTACGATTAGTTTAAATACAAAATGAATCATAAGACAACTAATTTTGATCGAGTCAAATGTTTATCACTCTCGGTTTTGAAATATTTATTGAAGAGTTTTGCGTTTTAGTTGCCGATATGAGAGCATTACTAAAGCTTTAACTTTTTATGTTGGTTTTTAGTTAAGTGCTAAAAGTTTATTCCTTTTAATTAGTAATTAGAGCAAGAGAAATATTATGCCTATTTCATGCAATTTTTAAGTTCAAATATCAATACTAAAAAAATTATAAACAAACTACTATTAAAATTATATTAAAAAAAAGTCGTGCAAAATGAAGATGCAAATTACTCATTAAAAATAAAAAAACAACGTTCAATTCACTTGGTGATGTTTAAAAGAAAAAGAAATGCTTAATTAAGTTGTTCATTATTATTAATTATATTATATATATATATTATACAAACAAATAAGTGCATATGTATGTATTATTAAAAAAATTAATAAAGAATAAATAACATAATATGAAAGCTAAAAAAAATTTATATTTTTCTAAGTAAACTTGTATAAGATATAAATTTAGCGTATGGCAAACACAGTTATATTAACCTCGAGCAAGAAAAATTACTGTGTTGGAGACTACCAACTTATGGTCGTAATTTTGAAGTAATTGTCTCCATGGCAACATGTATTTTCGTCCAGCATTTACCAATATAAATACAAAGATATGATTTTGAGCAAAATGTGAGGCATGATTTAAATTAACTATTTTTAATGCTTTAGAAATTAGTAAGCCTTAAAATGATTTAAAAAAAAACAAACATTTTTCAGTGAAAATAAATAGTTATTCTTTTAATGACACATTTTGTTTAAAATTATCATGGTAGTTCAAAAAAGATTTTATGATTGCTTTAAACACAGATTTTATATCATATTTAATTACTCACAGCGTTGTACTTGGGCCATAGGTTTTTCAAAAGTTTCTTCAACTACATCATCTTCTTTCTCATTATTTAATTCAACTATTGATCTTTTTTTAGCTTTTTTTCTTATAAGCTTTTTATCTTCACACAGTTCCAAAAGTTTATTACCATCGTACAAAACAAATGGTAATGTAGCCTTCTTATAATACTTTGGCAAAAGTTCCAAATTATTAATGACTGTATCTAACATATGCGACTTTTCACACCAAATGCCAGGTGCTTCATTGCGCACCGGATTGATGTGTATGTGAAGATGATAGAACGATGGTTGATAATGAAAATACATACGCAGTTGATTCGATAGAATTCCATAACGTGATTCTAGAGCTTCAGCAGTACGAGTGCGTATATTACGCAATAGAGGAAGGTGTGAATCATCGAGATCACGTATAGATTTAATATCGCGTTTGTGAATAATTGCCAAGACATAAAGATTTTCAACATTTTGCCCATCCCATTTAAGATCAGGTAAAAGTATAAAGCCATTCTCGGGATCAGAATCTTCATAAATAATACGTTCCGTTTCTTGTTTATGTTCCAAAATATTATATACCCACTAAAAATATAAGATTATAAAAAGCTTTTTTGGAAATATTAAAAAAGGAGAGAAACGTGACAACTAATATTTAGTTTGCCTTGATAGCTTTGTATTGCAATATTGTTATATAAAACAAAAATATCATTTCATAAGTACCAGAATATCGTGTTTGGAAAATTTTATAAAAAATATATATTTTTGAGTACACCAAAGCGGGTTTGATTGTTTTAATTAAAACAATGTATGCTAGTCAAACCACTAGTTAAAAATTTATATAATTAACAAAATCAAGGAATCCTACCGCGCACTTTTAAATTATTAACTTGATGGCACTTACCTCTAAAGAAAATTGGCTTGATGTAATGTATGGTAAAGTGACGTTATTATACAATTCTGGTGTTTCATTTACTACAAATTTTTGGCATATGGAATATTTTTCAACATGCTTCTCAGTAGCTGGATACACCACAGTTGCTTTAATACCTGTAATACACATGCATATTAATTATTCTAAAAAAATTTATCATTTCCAAAATAATATTTACGGTTTAATTTTGCTGGTGGTGTACATTGGTAGCTGCCGTAAATGTTATTAATAAATTCAGTTTGCACTTTCAAATCAGTACAAAAGTATCCCTCCTCTTCTTCCGTTTTTATAACTTCGTCCATTAAATGTTCGACATTACCATTTCCTTCTTCACCATTCTTTTCATTGTGTGCGTTAGAGTTTGTGGAGACATCACTTTCTTGAAACGCTTGTTTCTCAAAAATAACTATAGCCTTATCCTCATCTGATGTATCAGGAAAGTTTCCTAATAACGCTATACTCTTGTTTCGAGTATTATTGTTAAGAATACGTTGTAAACAAAATTTGTTTAGGTCATACTTAGCTTCAGTCAGTGAAGGTATCAGCTTTAGGGATTCTTCATTGTTGATGTCACTTTCTTCTAGAACCGCTAAGCATAGGGTTTTATCTTTCTCACATTTGTTCCCTGCTTCTGTTAATGCAACCATTTTGTCATTTATTAAACTTTCACTCATTTTCAATCAGTAAATAGCAAAAAACAATTGAAATTTTCATAAATTCTAAGCAATAAACAGCCTTGTTTATTTAGCTTGAAGATATATGTTATCTAGTCTTGGGTAGTACACGAACGAACTATACATATTGTACTATTCACTTATTTGAATTGAACGAACTAGTCCGTGTTTTGAATTCCTATAGTTCATTTCCTTGCTAATCATTTTAAATGAACGAACGAACTAAACTTAAACGAAAACAATGACGAAGGAACGAAAGTTGCAAATTATTTTCTTTTACAAAAATATTATTTAAAACAAATAAACTTAAGAAGAAAAAATGTATTATGCGTGCTAAAAAGCTTAATTTTAATATTTTAAAATTAAAACTTAGTTTCTTTTTGCCATAGTGGCTAAAGTACTTTTTGAATTAAATTATTAAAAAAGAAATCAGAAACTAAATATAAAAATTTTTTGGATTTTTTGTGGTTTTGCTTTCTATTTTCGTAAAAAATTCCTGGAACCTCTATTCGATATCATTTTACATAATAAAGAACGTTCAGTGACAATCAAAAGTATAAATGAAAAAGATACAAAAGATCAAATGAACTAAATGAACGAACTATTCCTTTTTAATATTTGAACTAAGAAGAGCGCTCACTAAAATGAACTTCGGAGCACTAGTCTAATGTTATCCATAGACTATTCAACATATTAACACTAACACCACGTTTGATTTTCGCATGCGTACTTGAAGATGCCACATTTATATATCAAGGGTTTATCTGATATTCAAACCCTTTAGGAGAAACGCCGGGCTTTTGGGACTGGTAGTGCTTTCCAAATTTGTATTGGTACTAGTGTTGTCAAATTTTTTTTCTGGTATATCTTAAAATTAAAAAGCAGTACAAATGTTTGTTTTTAGTGTTATTTTATTTAAAAAAAAACGAAACATAAATAACATTCATTCGAATGCGTTTATAACAATTGAATTAAACATTCAGTTTATTTCTTATTTAATGTGAAATTATGTACTAAAAACGAACATAACAAAAATGTATATAAAAAATGGCAGTTTTGTTGAAGTTATTTATCTCACTGAATACTTTTAAAATACACACTCAAAATGTTGTTTAATGTTTTATAAATTACATTTATAAAACTCTTTCTTACCAATGTTTTGCACAGACTATGAATAAAAAAGAAATAATTTTTTAAGGCATTTGCTTTTTATTTTGAAGTAGTTAAGAAAATTCAGCAGAAATAACGGAACAATTTTTTTAATTTGAATATAAAAACAAGTTTACTATTCAAAAGAAAAACCATAAAACAATTTGTACGTACCAGAGAGTAAGCATAAATAATAAAGAACAAAATAAGTTTTATTTTAAACAAATAGTTAAAAACCATTTTTAGGTAAACAAATTTCCAAAAAACTTTTATTTGCGAAGAAAAACTTAAAAACTTTTAGCATCTCAAGAACTTGCCTAAAAAATTAATATTACAATATGACAACGCTGATTGGTACTGCCGAGCTTTGGCTCGTTGTAGACCATTTAATCTCAGTTATAACTTTTTTAATACTAATAAAATCAAAAAGAATCATTAATATATATATATATAATATAACATTTTATCTCTTTCTTGATTTTTCTTCTTACTCGGTCTGATAGTTCTAGGCTCGTTAAAAAATAGCATTCAAATCAATAAAAATAATATTTTGCCTCCTTAATGATTTTTACTTTGCTCATGGGTGCTTGAGCCTAATCTGATCAATAAAAATTGCCATAATACAAAATAGTCTATGGTTCTAGGTTTGCACAAAACATAAAAAATATCACTAAAATTGTTTAAATATAAAGATGTATCAATTAAATAACATACAATGGTACATATTTAGAAATGTGTAGTAGTGTAGGGGTACATATTTTACCTATTATTTGCTCGAATTTTAAAAGAATGCCAAGAGAGTACAATTTTTGTTTACAGTTTTTGTTGCTGTTATTGTTACTTTGAAAGATAAATGCATTTAAAAAAAACGTAACGACATTAGTGTTTTAGCCATTTTATCCCACAAATATCAAAAAAATACCAACACCCAAACACTTATTTTTTTTAATAGAATATTTTGTAGTTTGAATTTTTGCTCAATCTCTAGTAGTACAAAAGAGTCTATGTGTAGAAGTTTCGGAGATATAAAAGTCCAACTTTACCCTTTTTTACCCCATTAATATTCAAATTTCCAAATCCCTTCTTATTCGTCCTATACATTGTGAGAAGCTGCTGGGGCTGTATATGTATAGATTATTTAATAATAAAAATGTGAGTTCATAAAATTTAAATTTCAATATATATACAATGCTCAGTCCGAGTAATCAAAACTAATAGCCTTAAAAATATAAAACACAATTCTTTTTTAAATTTCACCCACATGAAAAGTTAGTACTCTGTATTTAGCATTTTAATTTCACATTACACAATTTTATTTGATGTACATATTTTGCAGATGCATTAAAATAATAATTATAACAACGTTGTTTATCAGACTATAGTTTGCCTGCCCCTATCTGCATATCTCTAAGTAGCGCTTAAAATAACATATTACATTCCACTTTCGAACATAATGAAAGAAATTAATAAACTCAACTTTTTTATCTCTTATTGTTGATATGATCAGATTTTGAAATAGTGATTCACTCGTTACAACTTTTACGAAAATTCATAAATACTTCTAAAGAATAGAATAAAACCACATAAAATTTAGTTTTCTTTTGTTTTGCTTGTTGTTTTCATTATATGAAATATTTTTGTTTTTATTTTCGAAACAATTTTGATGATTTGTTGTTTATTATCTCCATCTTTTTTTTTTTTTATTAAATAATCGTTTTGTTGGTATTTATTATTATTAATTTTTAATATATACGAATATCTATGCATGTATGTTGTATATGATGTCGGGTAGATATTACTAGTAGAGATTTACTTCTTTGTAATACTATTATTACATTTTATAGATTGATGATCCATGAAACAGTAGAAATTATAAACTATTCTTTTATTTAAAAATAATGTATGGGTTCATATGTGTACAGTTTTTTCTATCTTATGAAATAATGAAAATTTCATTTATTTGCTGTCATAGGTATGTATATTGTAGAATTTGGTTATTCTTGAATTTTCTGTTCTCTTTGTTTGCTTGTTTTTTTTTATATATATGAATTACAACAAATATATTAAATAAGCTTAGAAGGAAGAAAGATTTGATTGACAATTAAAAGTTTCTATGTATTTTATTTTCGAGTTTTTTGAGTGTGTATGTATGTGGTTCAATATTGGGTGTTGAGTCGTTATTTCCATGTATAATAATTATTTCCTATATTCCGTTTTTTAATACATCATCGTTTTTAATAATATTTTAGATTTTGTTGTTGTCTTGTTTAGATATATACACATGCATATACATATATATGTATGTATATAGATTTATTTACTGATCCATAATCAATAATAATAATATAATAACTTTTAGTAATACATAATAATAAAGCGCACATTTTTTGTTTTTCTTTTTAATGGATTTCTTGTGTATGCTTAAAAAATGTATGAGTAGTCACAGTCATTAAATAAAATCTTATTTTTCGAAACATTTTTTGTTTAAATTATACTTAAAATAGTTTACACAGCGTAAATAATAAAACGAAAACAATTATGACAGTATTTATTAATGGGGATTTTTATATGTATGTTGTTTTTGTTGTTTGCCAAACAATTAGCTTACTGGAGAGTTATTTTAATGTGTCTTTATTTGTTTATTTTATTTTTAGCCATCGACTTATGTATGTATTCCGTTTACTTATTTAGTCAATTTTAAATTTTGCTTTTTGGAAGCCTGGTATTATTTTATTTCTTTTTTTATTTTTAGTTTAAAATAATTTGTTTTTTTTAATTTTCTTAAAAAAACTAATTAATTATTTTTTATTAATATTCTCTTAAAAAACAGACAATAAATATCAAAAAGTATATAAGTATGTATGTGTTAGTTTAAAATATTTTTATACTCATGTATTTGTTTGTTTATTTTTAATTTTAGTCTCTCTTATCAGCTAATAATAAAGGACTGACTCCCCTCTACTCTCTTGCTCTCCAACTAGTTATAATTTTTAGATATAAAATATGGATAACGAGTAAAATACGTGACTGGACTCAATATTTCTTATTATTATTTTAAATGAAAATAAGTTTAAAACTCTTTTAAAAGAGAATTGTCTTATCTTTAAAAAATTGAGTCATTATGGTTTTTATTTTAATAACTGTTTCGGCAACTTAAAAGAAAATCCGTGTACAGTTGCATGTGTGTGTTGGTTGGAAAATTAAACAAAAACCAAAAAAGAAAACTTATCAAAATCAGTTGAAAAACGTTACTTCTTAATGATTTTTTAGCTAAAATAAAAATGGAAAAAATTGGAATTGTTAAGAAAACTTTTAAAAAACCAAAACTATTTATTTAGTAAATATTTATTATGTACAGTGTTGATACCCTAAGTAGCACAAGTTTTCATTTAATCTGACACAGTTCTACTGGACATTTGCAGCTAAGTCGGTAATCAATACTTAATATGTGCATATGAATATTTAAAAAAAAAAATTAAAAAATTTTTTTTATCGAAATTTTCGAAAAAAAAACTTACTTTTAACTTAATTATATTGTTGTTAATTATTACTGTTGTTGAAATCATTTGTTATTGCAGATTTGGAGGATTTAAATTATATGTATGTATATGTATACAAACATTACTATGTATGTGTTACTCATGGCTTAAAATTAGGAATCATTTAGATTGTTCATAACATGGCATTGTAGTTGTTGGCAATACACGGCTGGCTGCCATTGATCAAATATTTCCAGGACGTATTTTAAAAAGAGTGCTTGTTGTTCATTGAGTTTTGAAAGAGAACCATAAAGGACTAGAGTTGTAATTTTTTATTTAATAAATCCTTTTTGACCATTCCATTATTTCAACAGTTTATGTAATAGATTTTTTTAATTGTTTATTTTTGTTTTTGATTTCAACTTGATTTTTTTACTAGAAATAATACATAAAAAAAGAAAAAAAAATCATTTTTGTTTTAATTTAAATTTGAAAATACTATTAATTGATAGTTGTAGTTGAAGAGGTGGAAGTGGTAGAGTTAGTAGATATTGCAGATGGTAGAGGGGAGGCGGAAAAGTTAGCAAGAGGAGAGGTAATAACTGAAACATTCACAGCGGGATTCATATAATGTTGTTGTTGGTGATGATGATGGTTGTTTGCATTATCAACAACATCCATTGACACCATAGAAGGATCTATATGATGATGTACTTGCTGTTGTTGATGTTGCGGAGGAGAATGTTGATATTGTGAAATATGTTGTTGTTGTTGCTGTTGGTGTAGCTGTTGTTGCTGTTGTATTTGATCATGAGGCACATACATAACATGACCAGCCAATGGATCAATCATGGGTACTGTCACCGTACCCGTTAGACCCAAGGCTGTGGCGGCTGCCGCTGTAGGTGGCATAGGCGATGTTAAAGCCGATGATAGCTGTTGTTGTGTTTGAGTTTGTGCTTGCAGCATTAGAGATGCTGTAGCGGCGGCAGCATCTGAGTCGGCTATAGACCAATTTCTTTCCATTTGATTTAATGATGTCGCACTAGGATTAGCTGATAATGTCTTAGTTATCATTATGGCATTGTTGTTATTATTATTATTATTATTATTGGTTATAGCATTATTTGTGCTACTTGGCTCATTTATTGTAGCACTAAAAGTGCGCTCTTGAGCTCCAAATTCACCAAATGCTGCTCCACCTTCGGAAAATGTACTTCGCAATGTTTCCTCTAACAGTGCCTGTATCTTATCTTGATCGTCGATGTGTACAAACCCCAGTCGTACCAGTTCCTGTGTTAGATCTGATGCCGTATCAGTCTCAGTAACATCACACGACAATTGACGGTTCATTTTATCGTCCATGCGCAGAAGTATGGTCATGAGAATATCACTACTACCCTCTTTCAGTTTCTTTACACTACACATCATGTTGACAATGCGACGGGATTCAATATCTACGGGTTCCGGTGTCGCTGATTTAACTGAATCAGCTCGTTCCGGTGAAGAAGCTCTGGAGCGAAAATGTGGTGGTTTTTTACCACTGAATGCTGTCAATGGATAAACACCAAATTTTACATCTTCCACAAACTTCTCCAACTTATCAGCCGATGGTACATCTGATAAACGATATTCCTTAATTGTTAATTTTGGAGTTTTTTGTTTTTGTTGTTGATGTTCAACTTGTTCATCAGGCGTTAAGCAACCAGCATCTGGATTTTGAGACTGCTGTTGTGTCATTTCCTCTTCCATGCTACTAATACATTGAATATGAGCCATTACAACATTCGGACGATTATATTTTTGCATCATGCCATCTATAACCGTTTCGGAAAACATTGTACGATTCTTAGGTGAAAATATTAAACAGTGGGCAGCCAGTAGTTTCAATGAATGCACCTGTTTCAGCGGAAAGAAAAGAAAATACACAAAATAAAATGTGAAAAAAAGAAAACAAACAAAAAAATACTCGTTTGTTCACTTTATTAAATTTACATTCGGCGGAAGATCTCTAAAGAAAAACATTGAAAAGTACACGTGCACCTTAAACAGGATTTATATTTTAATTTTAAATTGTAACAGTAACTACATATACATATGTTCTTAATATAAAACAAACTCATATTAGTTACACCATTTGTCATTAAAGAGCGGCTGGACAAAATTAAATTATATCTTGTTTTTTTTTTTTTTTTTATTTATCTCCACCCCGAATAGCTGAGTAACTTTTAAACACTTTTACAATTCGGCCACGCCCACTTTTTAATAATTTAACTATTAAAATTCTATATTCTGTAGTATAGTATATATAAACTCTATAAGAAAGGTCGCAATATATGTTTGTACTCCAAATGAATACTTTGATGTATATACGAGGTATGATCAAAAAATATCCGTTATTTTTAATTTTCGTGAGGTGCATATGTTCGATCGCATTTTTTTTATGTAAGTACACATGTCTGTTATTTATGTTGACAATATCAGCCATTTTGGATTGTCAGTTTGTTTTTGACAGATAAAAAGGTTAGTCGTGTTTTGCTGTGCTCTTCGATTTTTTACTATTTCGTAAATTGGATCATAGAAACTGTATTAAGTTTTGCGTAAAAAATGAAATTAAATGTGCGTTTCAGAAGTGTTTCGAGGATTGGAAAAAAACGCTGGCATAAGTGTATTATACTCGTATCTGAGGGGGAATACTTTGAAGGGGACAAGATAGTTATTGATGAATAAATAAATACTTTTTGAAAAAATTTCAAATAACGGTTTTTTTTATCATACCTCGTACATGAGTACATTTTGAATTTATTTGTTTTCTCATGATTCTATATTAATCGTATGTACATATATGACCCTATGGACTAAATTAAATAAATAAAAATAATCTATAATTTTGCCAATATATGAGCTGTTACTTTTGAAAGTGGTATAAGTCTACTCATTTTTTTAATTAAACTTATATCACTTTCAAAACTAACAGCTCATATATAGTATGTATGTATTTCATACAAGAGTATGCTCTATACTTTACAAATGCTTGTAATATTTCAATTTGTTGCTTTTTTACTCATTTTTTTTCTTCTATAATTCAATTACTTATGAAGGTTGAATCAGTTGGTTGAATAATATAGAATGATTCCATATCAGAGGTCATATTATTAAATGAAAAGTTCAATGACAAAACTATTTGTGGCGAACACTTACTAGCTAACATTATACAATAAAAGTAGTTATTAGTTGTCTAATAAAGAGTTCGTCAGTGTGTCAGGCTGAAATATATACGTTGTAGGCATACATAAATATACATATATAAATTTTAAGAACAGTAAAAGGGAGCTAATGATCCGTGCCGACATTTTGCAGTGATTGATTTATAAGAAATAAAATATTATGACGATTTTGATAAGAGTTACAAGCATAACTCGAAATACATACCCATCAAAACTAATGTAAGTGATTATCTTCGAAGTGTATTTTACATCACTGAAGAAGGCATCGCATACGATACGTGGTATGCGATTTTATGTCCTCAAATTATTTTTAATAATTTCATTACTATTTTGTCACCAAAATTATACAAAATTTTACTTACAAAACTGTTTCTTGGTGCGCATTTTATTCAGCGGAAAGTTTTCAAAAAATAACAACTTCTTCCATGCTAAATTCATTGGTTTTTCTTTAGAAGTACAAGTATTTACAGTCTGCAGTTGTAGTAATTTTTTTACTGCTTTTCCTTACTTTTTTTTGCTGGGTGTGTAATTGATTTAATAGAAAATTCATTTAAAGTTTTCATTTAATTAAATCCTTTATGAACAATTACATAAAAATTAACTACATCACAGGACCCACGTGAATATTAATTTTCAACTTGATCGCAGATGTTTAATCTTACTGCATAGAACGTTTTACGCAATATATGTATATTAAGCAAGACATACTGAATTGTTTTGCACTACAAAAATTGTAAATATTTTGAGTTAATGCCCTTTAATTTAATGATCAATCATTAAAACTGTTTTCAAAAACAAAAAATGCACCAGATGTGTGATGTGATTAAAATTAAAAGAATAAGAATAATTTGCTGTACTATTCGATTGTCGGAGGAATCGGAATATGAAAGGAAATGAAACGTTTCATAAACATTTACTGAAAAGTCACATCTTTTAAATGTCTCAAATCGTTTTTTACATTCTACACGAAACGAAATTTAAACAACAATATCATAAACAAAATGATTGGCTTTGCGCTTCCCGTCTTTTTCTTTTTATGTACCAATGCATTTGCCTACAAAACAAAAGCAGAAACTTATTTTTTGGGTGAATGGATCGTGCAAAGAATTATTTACTGCGTAGTTATTTTGAAAATGAAAATGATTAACATGTGTGTAGTGTATGTGCGCACACTCCTATTAACAAAGCCTAGCATACTTGTGCTAAGCCATTCAATCTATGCTTGTGCAAGGCTCTAGTATGTACATTATATATTAAAAAAAATATCACTTATTCATGGAACTAAAAAATCTAAATACTCAAAAAGTATATTTATTTCAATTTAAATAAATTTTATAAAGTTATTGATTACCGCGAACTATTTTATCCATAAATTTATTATTTTTCAGGTTCAAGAAAAAAAATCAATTTATAGAACTAATTTTTCTAATTAATTTTTTCGGTTTTGGAGTTTTTAAAAATAAAAGAATCTATGTGAAGCGTCCGTTGTAAACTTTTTAAATGTGCATACGTATGATTTTATATAATTAAACTCCATAAGATAGGCATTATAAATTCGTCATATTTAATTACTAATCCATACCATTGATTTTCATTAGTCAGCTACAATGTCCTATATAGAGTTTGTTGTTCTTGGTGTTGTTAGTGCTTGCGCTGATGGTGTTGTTGCCCTTTGTTGTTGCAGTTATTTATTTTTCTTTTATCTTCATCAATATGTACATATGGATGAAGAAACTATGAAAAATTGCATAAAACAAATAATAGCAACAACAATTCAATGACAACCACACAGACAGATATTGTGAAAATTTTCAAACAATTACTCACTCACCTCAAATAGTAACGGATGAAAAAGTAAATCACTGGCATTTGGCCTCTCAGATGGATTTCTCCGTAAGCACTTAAATATTAAATCCCTTTGTAAATCATGTTCTAGGCTATTAATTGTTCTTAATATTGTCTCCTCATTGATGGTAGTGGATGTTTCACCAGCACTGTTTTGAATCTCGAGTGCGGCCATCTCGAGGGCACACATTCCGAAAGCGTATATATCAACTGCGGCTGTAAGCTGTTCAGCTGCACCATATTCTGGCGCCATAAAGTGCTGAGCAGCCTGTTCCACGTCCTTGAGTTGCTGATGACGGACGCTATAATGAACCGCATCGGGTACAACAGTGCCAATTTTGACGAGACCGTTGTGCTGGATGAAAATGCTATCACAGGTTAGGTTGCCGTGGATGATGGGCGGTGTGCAGGAATGCAAATAGCTGAGAGCAGATAAAATCTGTGTGCACCAACGACGCCAGGCCTCTAAAGGTAGACGTTTGGCGTTGCGCTTGGTACGTTTAAGGAACTGTTTTAAAGAACCAGACGACATAAATTCCGTTATAAATATAACTCTCGGCCGATCGGGATGCTGAATATCTGTCCAGTAGCGATGAAATTTAACTATATTTTGGTGGTCCAATTGTAGAAGATTGTCAAAAACTTGACGCATTTTGTCTTCCTGCGACTTGAGTTCTTGTAGGCTGGCATATTGCACCTCATTCCATACGACTTCTACACCCTCTTCTGTATCCATAGCCAGATGGACACAATCTATACCAGGGACGTCGCGTTGATCGACCTCTTCTCGGCGTTTTAACCATCTCCCACAGGGAGACTCTTCAAGAATTTCACTTTCATCTTCCGAGTCGTCACCCGACTCGCGTGGTGAGGAATCAGCTGCCATATTGAGAGCATCTGCTGATGTACTAGAAGCAGCCACAGCTATAGGTGTTGTCGTACCAGCAGAAACACTTGCTATTATCTGCGGTGGCGCATGTTGTTGCTGTTGATGTTGCTGCAAATGTTGCGACGAACTACCACCGCTGCTTCCAGCTCCGCTTCCACTACCGACACCGACACCACCACCGCCATTACCGCCAGCACTACCACCACTTCCGCCACCAACACCGACATTATTGCCGGCTTGTGCTTGATTACCAGACATTGACAGCTGAGTGGCTGCGTCAAACGCCTCCACTAGCGACGTGTGTGTTTTGCAAACTAAGCCGGTGTCTGCTCCCTCTGCCAAATGTATATATGTTTTATTTGCCAACTGTGCTATAGATTCGTTTTAATTTCAATTATTGTCGGCTAATTTTTGTTTATTTTATTCTGCTTGTTTTTTTCTCTCTTTTACTTACAATGCTGGCCTTGATTTGATTCTTTTTCTTTTATTTGTTTTTCTATTCGTTTGTATCTTTTTTCACTTTTAATATTTTGTTTATGCCTGTCACCTCCGCCTTTTGTCTATGTCTCCAGAACAGCCTCCTCTCTGGTTACAGTGCTTTATTGGATTTTCTCTTTTTTCTTTCGTTTGCTCGATCGTTAATGTTTTTTTTTCGCTTTTTATCTTCCTTAATGTAGTAGTTGTTGCTTTTGCTACTGCTGTCTTTAAGGCGTATGAGTGTTTTTTTCTTTGCTTTTGCTTTTTTTAAGTATTTTTTTATCGTATTTTCACTAGTTTTACAGTCGTTGTTATTCGTATATTTCTATAATGAAATATTTCAATTAAAATTCTTGGTATTTTAACACGTTTAATTTAAAATTTCAAAGTAACTAATTGATTAACAAATCCATTAATTAATAAATCTTCATTACGAACTTTTCCAAAAAAAATTACATTTCATTTCTAATGAAAATCAATTTATTATTGACATCAGTGTCACCAAGTTTAAAAAAATTATTCACAAGCAATGACAGCTGAAATGTCACTTCAATTGAAATTTCTTCACAGATGGCACACCATATCATTGACTTTTATGTGCTCACTCATAGATGGAGTAGTAAAAGAGTGTTACCACATTAAATCGGTTCTATTACGCAAGTGAACAAATAAAACTCTAGCCGAACAACCCGTTACAGTTTTTCTTGTATATACTATTCGGGTGGTAAGTTTTTCATGCTTCTAAAAGAAAACAATATTAGAGCTATGGCGTTATTAAATGAGCCTTGATTTCAGCCCTATAAACAAAAATAATGTAAGCAAAAAGCAATCGTTACGACTTGGTCGGATTTATTTCCATATGAATCTGTCGGCGGCTTCGTTGCTCAAAGTAAGTGCGACGACGGCTATTATTCAACCGACGTCTCTTTTTCGACGTGCAATCAGATATTTTGTTATTTTATGCAGTTAATATTTCTAATTTATTGCAAAAAGTTGGTTTTAAACTTTAAAAATTCTCAATTTATTCATTAATTATGGATCCTATATTAGGACGGTCGCAGTTTCTCAGTGAAACTGTAAATTTGTTTACAGATGAAAAAACGGCAAATGCAAGAGCTCGTGTAAGTTGGTCTATAAATTCCACCATAAGAATTTAGTTCATAAATTAAAAAAATACTATTTTCTTCAGGTGGTTGAATGGATAAATGATATCAATACATCGGAACCGCACTTAAAATGTGAGCTATTGGTAAAAATACAAGAAATCATTATGGGTTCTTGTGTTGAATTATTAGAAGAGTTTTTAGAACACATTTTATCTCTTGCTCATGATACTAATATGGACGTTCGCAAGCAAGTAGTAGGATTTATGGAAAATATATGGTATGCAACTATATTATTTATTTAAATAAATCAAATGTATCCACTGTTTTTATTTAGCAAAACAAAAGTAGAGTACTTAGGTCAAGTGGTCAATGTTATATCCATGCTGCTACGAGACCGTTCTCCCCAAGTTATTAAACGTGTTATACAGGCATCTGGTAGCATTTATAAAAATGGTTTGCAATGGATATGCAGTCAACAGGAATTGACTGAAAGCTGTGAGCAGGCGTGGAACGTTTTAAGCTTAATAAAAGCACAAATTTTAGACCTTATTGACAATGAAAATGATGGCATACGAACAAATGCTATAAAGTTTTTGGAGGGCGTCGTTGTGCTACAAAGTTATCCGGATGAAGATAGTCAAAAGAAAGACAACGATTTTTCTTTAGAAAATGTTCCAGAGAATCTTAGAATAATTAAACGTCAAAAGTTGGAAGAGGAGGCTATAAATATTTTTGATATCCTATTGAAATTTCATGCTGCCACTCATATATCGTCAGTGAATTTAATAGCATGTACAGGAAGTCTGTGTACTATAGCTAAGTTAAGACCTAGTCTTATGGGTCCTGTAATTGATGCTTTTAAAAGCTTAAATTCAAATCTGCCACCAACTCTGACAGACTCACAAGTCAGCTCAGTAAAAAAAAGTTTAAAAATGCAATTGATGGCATTACTTAAGAATAAGGGATCTTACGAGTATCAATCTGTTATAAAACATTTGCTTATTGACTTGGGATCATCTCAGGGTGAAGTTCAAAGAGCTGTACCAAAAATGGATAAACAAGAACAAATAAAAAGACAGAAACGTATTTTGGAAAATACAACCTCCAATTTAAGCAAGAAAATGCGTTTGGGCAAATCTTATGATACTGAAGATGATGAAATGGATAAGACACAAGAGACGGTAGTTGATGAAGAAGAACTGGAGAAGCAGAAGCAGAAGTCTACTAAAGTTAATGAAAAATTTTTGGCGGAACACCTTAGATCTACTAACACAGTGGTTAATCTAGTTGTTGAGTTTTTAACAAAATTGCCAGATTCAGTTCCCGAAAGCTTTTTGCAAGAATATGCGCCTATTAAAGACCTATCTATACCCCAACAAGTATCCAAAATATCTAATTTATTGGGTCAGCAATTGACCGAACAAAAAATTGGTCCTGGTTTGGCTGCTTTTTCGAAAGAAGTCCCCATGAAAGTTCTAAGAAAAGAGAAACCTAAACAGATAGAAGCAATGGATGTTGATGGGAATACAGAAGCTGTAGCCCTTTTGGACGAGGAACAGTTACGTAAGGAAGAAGCTACAAAAAAGTTAAGAGAAAATATGGAACGCGTAAAGGGAGAACAAGAACTGATCGAACGCATGAAACAAAAAGCCAAAGCTTTAAAATTGCAAGAAATTACCAAGCCATTAACTCGACCTTTAAAAGAAAAATTCCTAATGGATGCAGTGAAACGTATACTGCATGCAGAACGCCAGTGTATTGTGGGTGGGGTCTCTGCTAAGAGAAGAAAAATTTTAACTGTTATGGCGGCCACATTTCCGGATAATGTTCGTTACTTTATTTTTGATTTTATTATGATGGATATAAAGCAGCGAATAGATTTGGCCTTTTCATGGCTTTATGAAGAATACTGTCTGCTGCAAGGTTTCACCAGACATTCCTATGTTAAGTCTGAAAATAGTCCTGACCATGCTTATAATGAACTTTTGGGTCAAATAATTTCAGGCATCATTAATAAATGTGAATTGAGAGACAAAATTTTATTATTACGAAGAGTATTTTTGGAGGCCCCTTTGTTATCCGATGATTCTTTGAAACCTCTAATTAATCTAATTTTTTTAGAAGAATACACCGTTTATGGTATGGATTTATTAAGAGATTTGTCCATACTAAGGCCCCCACGAAAAGCAAAATTTTTACGTTATCTTTTAAATTTTTGTGTACATGAACGTCTAGATATAAGAGATAAAGCATTAGAAAATATAAAAACTCTCTATAACAGTCAGAAACAGTTAGCATCCAGAATTGATGAGTTCGCTCTAGAATGGGCTTCATATTTGGAAAAAGAAATTCCCCCCGTGAGCATATACGGTGAAGAATTTGGTAGACCTACAATTGAAACAGCCTGGAGGGAAGAGATATCAAAAACCTGCCTACTTATGTTCATATCTTTGACACCATACAAGCCAAAAATATATTTGGAAAAGCTGACCCACATTTATGCCAACACATCGGCTTATTTGAAACGAACCATTTTAAGATCTATAGATCCAGCCATTAAAAGTTTGGGTGCTGATAACGATTTGCTATTGAAATTGATAGAAAACTCTCCCAAAGGCTGCGAAACATTAATTATACGTATTATCTACATACTTGCTGAAAAACAAGCCACTCCTCATCCTGAACTAGTGGCAAAAGTGAAAGAGTTGTATGCAAACAAAATTAAAGATGTACGGGTTCTTATTCCTGTGCTGAACGGTTTAACACGTCAAGAAGTTATTAGCGCTTTACCAAAACTAATTAAGTTAAACCAGGTCGTCGTTAAAGAAGTATTTAATCGTTTGCTTAGCATTGGAGCGGAGTTTGCAAATCAAACGATGTCAACTACACCTTCTGATATATTGGTGGCTTTGCACAATATCGATATAAATGATTGTGACTTGAAGTGTATAGTCAAGGCAACGTCCCTTTGTTTGGCTGAAAAAGAAGTATTTACCCAAGATGTTCTTACTGGTGTGCTACAGCAATTAGTTGAAATTGTCCCAATACCCACTCTACTAATGCGAACCATAATACAAAGTCTAACTTTATATCCGCGCCTGTCAAATTTTGTATTGATACTATTGCAGCGCCTAATATTGAAGCAAGTGTGGCGCAACAAGGTCATTTGGGAAGGATTCTTAAAATGTTTGCAGCGTTTGAAACCTTCATCATTGCCAGTGATGCTGCATTTACCACCCCAACAACTAATTAATGCTCTGGAACAGTGTCCTGATTTAAGACAGCCATTAATAGAGTACGCTCAAAGCATAGAAGATGAACCAATGTCGGGTGTAACACCACAAATTATGGATATTATAACTGGAAAATCTGTAGATGTCTTTATCACTGTAAGTATTATTTAATAAGCAATTTCGTGAAGAATAATTGTTGATCTATGTTTTTCTTCTTTGTTATGTAAGGATGATACGGGAGGTTTTATTTCTCTAGAAAACATTAAAAAGGAAATCGAAGAGCCTATGGAAATTTCAACTATTTCTACTGTTACAACTGTACCCGTTCCTTTGCGCATCCGTTCTCCAGTTCCAGGTTCTGAAGCTCCGGGAGTAGTTCATGATGTTAAACAACCTTTGCCTCCAGGAGAGGATTAAATTTTTCATACTCTGTTTTGTTTTTTTTTTAATATTCCGAACTAAAAGAGGAGAAAAAATAAAAATCTTAAATTTCTTTCTTTTTTTTGTGAAAATAATATTTTGATGCATACCTTTTCGCAAAAACCATTTATGTAAATCGGTTAAGTATAAAATACAAGTATTTTTAAATGGATGGCTTATGTACATAAATATATAATTTTAAGGCACTAATTTTCATTGCTTTCTTTAATACGAGTGTTATGTACACACACTCGCACATGTATACCTTAAAAATTTCCATAAACATAAATGTATGAAAAAACTATATTTAATTATAATAATATTTTTTCGACCCCTTTTAAGAAAATTATTAATTGAAAAGTAAAGTTTTTTCAAGCTCGTGCTTGAAAAAAATTCGGAAACATGGTAAAAAAATAGAGCTAGTCGCAACTTGAAGACACAACTGGCAGATTGATATGCTCAACTCTTCTGTACGTTGTCCAATGTTAATTTCAACGATCACACGGACATGGCTAAATCGACTCTGCTATTTAAAAGAATATATACTTTATATGGTGGCATATGTACGGTATAGAAATTACAAACTTATATGTACTAATCTTACTTACAGTGAAGGGTATAAATAAAAGATCTCATCTTTGTGGAGCAATTGAATTATTTTTATTAAGTAATTTTATTAACATAATATATGTACATACATGTACGGATGTATGTGCATCTTGTAATCAAAAGCCAGTATTTCCTTTAAATATTTACCTCATACAACATTTTTTCATTTTTTAAACCAGCTAGAATATTTTCCGCTGTTATTCGTGACATTTCCGTACGTGTGCTGATATCAGCACTACCAATGTGTGGTAAAATAACAATATTATTTAGCGTTAAGAGTGGATCGTCCAGAGGTAATGGTTCTGGTGTTGTCACATCCAAACCAGCAGCCATTAATCGCCGTTCTTTGAGAGCTTTATATAAATCTTTGTGATCAACAAGAGCACCGCGGGATATATTTATAAAAATGCAATTCTTCTTCATTTTGTCAAATGCAGATGAATTAAATATTTCTTTAGTTTCAGGAGTTAATGCACAACATACAATTATGAAATCAGATTCTTTTAACATTTCCTCAAATGTGACATAGATAGCTTGAACTTTTTTTGCTTCGTCAGGCCGTTGAGTGCGTGTAGTATATGTTATAAGTGCAGGCTTAAACGGCACCAATCGGCTAGCAATCTCCTGACCAATACGACCAAACCCAAAAAGACCAACACGCGACCCTTTTAAACCTTGACCACACATCCAATTAGGAGACCAAGATTGCCACCCACCATTATAGACTTCTTTATTAGCTTCAAATAAGCGTCTATTAACAGACAAGAGCAAGGCTAATGTTAATTCAGCTGTGGCATCAGTAAGTACATCGGGTGTGTAGCCAACACGTATCCCATTTTTTTTACAAGCCTCCAAGTCTATGTGTTCGTAACCAACACTTATCGTAGATATACATTTTAACTGCGGGCCCGCTGCATCAATAACTTCAGCATCAATTTTATCAGTTAAAGTACAAAATAAGGCTTGTTTTCCTTTTATTTCTCTCAATAGTACATCACGCGGTACAGGCTTTGCTTCACACCAAACGGACACGTTGCACCTTATTGAATAAAATTGTTATAAAGTTAGTTCATTAGATGTACATTAGCAAAACTACTAAAAACCTCATAAAAAGCATGTTTAATATGAACTTTTAGTTAAATTTTTATATATTTACTAGTTGACCTTAATATTTTTATATATTCAATCTTCTTACACTAAGAAATCGTACTAATAGAGTAAAGAATCGTGCGAGACCGAGTAAAAACAGGCGGATTTGTGACGTTAAACCTTCTAAGATTATACATATAAACCTTCCTCTTCAATCACTCTATCTATTAACCGCATCAAAATCCGTTGCGTGGTTTTAAAGATTTAAGCATACATAGGGATATAGGAACAGAGAAAGCGACTTTGTTTTATACTATGTAGTGAAAGTGACCTACTACTTGTGCGGTTATTTATTGTATAAAACGTTATCTGCTAAATATGAATTAGTTTATATATAGAAATTCTCTTACTCCTTTTTCAATAAATCCAAGCCAATAGCAGCCACGTCCGGTCTCGTAACGTACACACACTTTTCACTTGCCATTTTGGAGTGATTTCTATATTTAAATTGGTTTGTGATGAATAATACCTCCTTATCAAAAAGCAAGTAACAACATTGACGCTCTATTCCACACAGTCTCGTAAAAAACTTGTTTATCATAACTACAATTATTAAAGTTGTTCATTCCACACAACAACTTGTTGATAGCGATTCCCCAAAACACGAGCTATATTTATAGAGACAGCTGTTCTCTTTTTTAATATTCTGTGAATAATCTGCCTCTTCCCGTGACTTAAATAAATGTTTTACATAAACATAATTATTAACTGATTTAGTTAACGGACTATTAAAATCATAAACTATTCAACATTAAAATTATTGTATACACGTAAAAACAAATTTTATTGAATGAAGACAGCTGTACAACGCAGAATACCTTATGAATACATACGTAAGACCAGGACCACACACAGCAATTTTAGTTGACAATTCTTGATTTTGTAGGAGGGAGGAAATAATAATGGAAAGGGTTACAAACTACCTCGTAGTCCGCAATTCCATTTTGTTCACCATTAGTATCAGCTTGAATGCTGAATGAAGAATGCAAAAATTACCCAACTAAAATTGCTGTCTGTGGTCCTAGACAAACTTTTTACTTTGAAGTTCAATGCCGTCACAAATTATTCCCCGCTGAATAAAGATATTCCATGAACAACAGAGCCGAGAAGAATCGTAGTGCCTATTTTAAAACAAAAAACCCTAAACTAAAACACCAAAATCTGCAGCATAGACTAGTTTGTGCCAGCACGTGCATTTATATCATGTTTTTGGCGCCGAAACAGTAGCAACACAGGTTTAAACGTTTATTAATATTGCCTAGAAATTTAAGATGCAGTTTTTCTCTGTGACTAAACTAATATGGATTTGAATTTTGAACACCATAATATTAGCAATGACAGAGAAGATACTGGGGTAAACATACTTAAACGTAAAGTTGATGAGGACACAGTACAATTCAAGAAATTAAAAAGTAGTGAATCATTGAAAAACAATGCTGATGCAAAAAAGGATATTGCAGAAGTGGATAATAAGCAAAAATCGCTGGAGCTAAATGAGGAAGTAAAAAGTTCTGAGGCTCCAACTAAGGTGTCAATCAGTCCTAAAAAACGTTTGGAACTTCCGAAATCAACTTCACCGCTAAAATCAAATAAAAAGCAATTCATTTATGGAAACTATAGTCAATATTATAGTTATCGTAACAAGGATAAAGATGACCAATATGATGATATACGTTTTGATATCTTCGTGAAACATCAGGATATTTTTAAAAACAAGCACATATTAGATATAGGCTGCAATAGTGGGCTTATTACCATGGAAGTGGCTAAACGCTATAATTCAAAATCAATTATCGGACTAGATATCGACAAATCTTTAATAAACCAAGCCACTAAAATCCTAACAAAAATAAAAAAATCTTTGCCCATGGATAACGATTTGAGAAAAGAACACAAATTTCCTTTCAACATTACATTTGTGCACGGTAATTATATATTAAAAAATGATGTTCTATTGGAAATTGAAAGGCCTCAATACGATGTGATATTATGTTTATCAATAACGAAATGGATTCATTTGAATTTTGGCGATAAGGGGCTTAAACAAGCCTTCAAACGTATGTTTCTGCAATTGAAACCACAAGGAAAATTAATACTGGAAGCTCAATCGTTTCAAAACTATAGTAGAAGGAAAAAAATGACGGTAAAATTATACAACAAATACGTTATTTAGTGATTGTTGTTTTTTAAATATTAGTTTTTATTTAATTTTAACAGGAGACTATATACAAACATTATAAGGAGATAAAGTTCTTACCCAATAACTTTACTGAATATTTGTTATCTTCGGAAGTAGGATTTTCTAAAGTGGACTTAATGGGTGTACCTGATCATAGTGACAATGGCTTTAAAAGACCAATACAAATATTTTCCAAAAGTTAAATTATTAAAACTAACAGTTTAATAATAATAACTCATTTGCTTGATTTTAATTTCTTGTTGGGTGCTAAAGGTGATCTCGAGCTTTTTATGACGACTGGTAAATGATCTAATAATTCCTCTGCTGCCAATTTAAAATCGCTTTTGGCCCAAATGAGCTTCAACTCATTCATTATAATGCCCATTCTCTTTTCTTGAGGACATCCTCGTTCTTTCAGTAAATTGCCATTTATAGGGAATTTAGGTAAAATCCAGGACTTTAATTCAGCGTGTAATTCTTTCTTATTTTTGTATTTTAAGAGTTCTTCAACGAATTCGCGTTTGATGGACGGTTGAAGACACAAAATTTGATAATCATTTAAAGTTTTATAGTCAACATCAACCTAGAATAATAAAAATGTAGATGAATTATAAAATTGTACCTACACATATTTATGAATTTCTTGGTGCATACCTTATCTCTTTGCTGCGTTATGAAAAAAACTAAATCTCTCTCATATGCAGATAGTTTCAATCTATCATGTAGATTCACGGCATCTTCAACCGTGTTTAGCAGTGATATCATAGTTAATATTGCATTGTGTGGCTTTTCAAAATTTTTTAATGCCAAAGTTAATCTTTTAAATTCTTCAAGATTAACTTTATGCGGTAAACCGCAGTATGGAGCTAATCCACAATTAATCATATTCAAAACCAGTTCCTCTGCAAAATTGCCTACCACAATTTTTTGCATTTCTGACCATATCCTTTCACCACTTATACGACCCAAACCGTCCACATTTTTTCGTATGGCCTCCAAAGTAGCTTCATCATGTTTATTTGCCTCCCGAGCTATACGACCATAGAAACGGAAATATCTTAAAATACGCAAGTAATCCTCTTGGATGCGTACAGCAGCATCACCAACAAATATTACTCGCCTCTCTTGCAGATCTTCGTATCCATAAAAATAGTCGTACAAAGTACCGTCAAAACCCAAAAACATCGAATTTATAGTTAGGTCTCTCCGATTAGCATCCAATTGCCAATCTGTGGTAAATACAACTTCGGCGTGGCGGCCATCTGTACGCACATCTATTCTCAAGGTGGTCACTTCAAAATTTTCCTTATTATTAATACGTGGTGTTATCGTTCCATGCTTTTCACCCTTGGCATTAATCATACGTACATTTTCCGCAGTAAACATCTCTTTCATTTGATCCGGTGTGGCAGTGGTGGCAAAATCTATATCTTTGGGTTTAATATTCATTAGAATATCACGTACCGCACCGCCAGCTATTCTCAACTCATAGTTGTGTTTCCTAAACAGGTTCACTAAGCCGTTCAACTCTTCTGTGAATATGCTTTTGAATTCCGGAGAATTTATTTTCATTACAACTGGATTGTCACGCATTTTATTTGGTACTCCCATTATGACCGGCTTTAGTTCTTTTCTTTGTTGTTTGCAGAACGTAGACATGCAGCGTAAAGAGCCATTCACAATTTGACTAGTGTTTTTTAAAATGTTCCAATTTGCCAAAATAAACATCGCTTAAGCAACGCTTTTGTTTTCATTTCCAAAATATGTGCATTGAAGAAAACTTCAACAAAAATCTCTAGTATTTATTTCTCGTAGACTTCCAAGCCGTTGCATAAAATAGACTGCGCCGTGTGTGAAGAATAGTAGTGGCTACACTACACGTAAGGCGAATTCATATGTATGAATACACTTAAAATAATTGTAAGGATATCAAAAAAGAAATTTAATAAAGTTATGATAACATACAACAACAGAACACTTACAATCCATGCCATGTCAGAATTATACACGTTGAAGCAAATAAAGCAGATGTACATTTTTAGTTTTCTATCGTTTTGCTTTCGAGTTATCAAAAGAGACAGACAAATCAAGGAAAAACTTGAAACACACAGCTGTTTAATTGATATCACCTTGGATGAATGCGCCTTGGTTCTGCTATGCATGTGGCCAGATTACCGTTCTGAGGTGCACGTCGATCGACGCCACATGTTTTTACGTTAACAGCCGCCGTCGATTTCTTTGCCTGACAATCAGTATTACACAAGTGTGTGTATGTTAATTCGTCTGTTAAATGTTCTGTTTGTAATAGAACTACAAATCTATATATATATTTTTTGTTTGTTTGTTCGTTATATAAAATTTTGTTTTACAACGGATTTGTCTGAAATTTTACACAAATAATCTCTTATACTCCATGGAAGGTCGACATATACTTTTGGAGGAGTGACGCTCACTTTTCAACAATTTTCACTCACAACTGTTCATAAAAAAGTGTGCCTGTACTTAATTTAAGCCTTAAATTATGCTTTGAAATATTTTATTTGACTGGCATGACCCACTTTATAACGTATTGAATGTTGAATGGCTGTATTTATTAATATTAACATTCGTATTTGTAAACGGATTTCTCTGTGGCAAATACCGAAAAGTTGCAATGTTTAATATACTTGGAAGCAACCCATATTTTAATAAAATGCTTTATTTTTTTGGAAATTCGAATATTAAGGGGGTAAAAAAGGGTAAAATCAAAATTCTTATATCTTCTGAACTACTACAGATAGAGCCAAAAATAAAACTACAAAATATTCTACTAAAAAAATAAGCGGATGGTTACTTGGTACTTTTTGGATATTTGTACATTTGCGGAGAATAAAAAGGGTAAAAACTAATGCTAGTAAGTTTTTTTAAACCTATTTATCTTTCAAAGTAACAATCCAAGCAACAAAAACTAAATTGTATTTTTCTCTATTTAAAAGGTCTTTTTTTAAATTCGAGCAAATAAAGGGTAAAATATTTACCCATTTTTATTACTATTTCTAAATATGTAATGTTATGTAAATTAATGCAGCATATGAACCCAATAAATCTCTATTAAAAAAATAAATTTCAAGGGAGAAAAAATGTACCATAAGGGGTAAATAAGATAGGACTTTATATATAATTAATCGTAGTGCTATGTTTTATATTATGTGCACACCTCGAATTGTGACAGTAGAATTAAACGGTACTGAACGAAATAAATCATTAATTAAGGGATAAAATAGTATTTTTATTAAATTTTATGGTACTTTTCGATCTTGGAATGTAAACGAATGTAGAAGTACAAGGGTAGGCTCAAACGGTCCTGAGCAAAGTGAAAAATCATTAAAGGCACAAATGGTAGTTTTTGTTTTTTTTTGGTATGTTATTATTTACAAGCCTAGAAGTGCGAGATTGGAATAAAATGATCCTGAGCAAAGTCAAAAATCATTAAAGGGATGAAATGGTACTTTTTATTAAATTTAATTTTACTTTTAAATTTTTTTATAAAAACGAACCTAAAAGTACTTCATGGGACACATATCATTTTATAGGGGAGATCGCCTAGATTTGTAATCTATCGCCTAAGTACTCAAAAGTTATTATACTTTGGACTATTTTTAAAATATTTTTGAAATTTCCATATACCCCAGTGCTGTTGCTTTCAGGGATTTTTATATTTGTTCCCAATTTTTCCCGATTTTGTCCTTGAAAATTACCAAAATCAAAAAGGAGTTTAATCTGTAGGTTCTACACTTTCTTGAAGGCTGTTAACATTTTCGAATAATTTCGTAGTTTTTATTTTATGATGCAAATCGGAAACTGCCAAAATCTTTGAGAACAACAGTACTGGGGTATATAGAAATTTCAAAAAAATTTTAAAAATAGTCCAAAGTACCTTCTGAGTATTTGGCGGTAGATTATACATATAGATAGTCTTCACTTTAAAATGATATGTGTCCTATCCCACAATCTTTATAGGTTCGTTGGGAAGTTGCGAAAATCACTTAGAACAACAGTACTGGGGTATATGAAAATTTCAAAATAATCCGAAGTAACTTCCGAACGAACAATAGAAGATTGCGAGGTGGGACATATATTATTTTAAAGGGGAGGTCGTCTAATTTTGTAGTCTTTTTTTAAATTTCCATATACGCCAGCGATGTTGCTCTGAGGGATTCTAGTGACTTCCGGACGAACCATAGAAGATGAAGGGATGGGACATATATCATACTAAAGGGGAGATCGTCTAGATTTGTAATCTACCGCCCAAATACTCAGCACTTACCTTAGACTATTTTTAAATTTTTTTTCAAATTTCCATTTACCCCACTGCTGTAGCTTTCAGGAATGTTAGTGACTAACGGACGAACCATGATTTCCAGAACACCAAAAAATCACTAAGGTGATTTTAAAATTGTTCGTGGTTTAAAATCACCGTGTTTTCAGAACATGCCTGATATTGTTATTAAGGAATCTAAAAGCAAGGTGGAAGAACATAAATGCGACAAAATGGTACTTTTTATTGATTTTATTGGTACTTTCTGGAATATTCATACTAACAACCGTAGAACTATGAAATTGGAGTCGAACGCTCTTGAGCAGTGCTTTTTATTGATTTGAATGCTACGTTTTGATTTTTTAACATTACCGAATTTAATACTATCAGACCGAACTTAAATGGTGCTCAGTAAAGAGAAATATCAATAAACTGATAAAATGGTACTTTTTCTATATTTTAATGATACCTTTTGATTATATTTGTATTAAAAAAACATAGCACTGAGATGAAATTATCTACAACGAAATAATAAATTATAGTAGTGACGAAGTATCGAGGTAAAAGCTAGTTAAATATAAAGTTCAATCTTATTTCAACCTTTTGGTACTTTTTTTCTCCCTTGAAATTTCCTTTTTAAATAAAATTTTATTGGGTGTTACAAATTAATTTACATAAAAGTACATATTTAGATATTATGAGAGGAACCTGCTCACTGAATTTCAAGTTCATACGCAGCTGGGCGATGATGATAAGTCAGTCAGTCAGTAACGTTACTCTTTTATATGTATAGATTTGTAAGTAGAGTAGACTTTTTTGTAATTCGTAAAATTTTTAAATTATAATATAAATTTTTTTACTGATCTTTTAAAAGAAACTATCTACTTCAGAAACAACCCTCTGAAATTGGTCAATTGCGAAAAACAAAGCAATAATGGCCTGTTCAGCGATGTCACATTAAAAGCAAAACGGACGAAAGCAAAGCACATTTGTATTGAACACAAAAACAAATTTTTGTACATTGCTTTTGCTTTTAATATAAATTTGCTTTGCTTTTCTTGTGATATCGCTGAACAGGCTATAAATTTGTAGTGAGTAACGAGTATCGGTCAGTTTTATATTGTATAAGTGTAATGTAAAGGTAAGATGTGCAAAAATTTACTTACTTTATTTTATAATGCATGATAAAGATTAACCCTGCAATACTGATGTACATATGTAAAATTTACGTATACTTTTTTTTTTAAATTGTTGCTAAATACGCGTTTTCAAACATAACGGTACTAAATTCCATAAATGATTTCAACAATAGTTTCTAAGCTAAGACAAAAGTATACAGAGTATAAAATGAAATTAATAAAAAAATTAAATCTTTATTTTTTATTGATTGTGAAGTTTAATTTTATCTTAAATATTTTTTAAAATAAATAAAATACAAGAAATACTTCACCGTACGTAAAATTTACATATGTACATTTATATTAACGTATTATGAAATGATGTTAGTATTGCAGGGTCAATGATTATGGTTGATTCCTTTTACTTGATTATAATAAGCATTTTCTTATTCTGATCTAAATAGAATATGAAAAATTCATTTCATTTCATTTATTTATTTATTTATAATAACCTAGCCTGTATAGGCTATGATACTCTTAATCTATCGTTTATATAAACAAAATTAATTTTGTGTTTGTTCGTTCCCTCAATGCAGTATAAACCTTTGTTTTTCAACGGATTTTTCTGAAATTGGCGACATGTAACATCTATACTCCAGGAAAGATCGCCTTGTACTCTTAGCTTAAATTGTTTTTTTTTTTCTTTTAACTAATCTTTGATAGATTGCTCTGAGTTTATGTACTTACTATATGAGGTCTTCTTACTCGAAGAAGTCCAGGTAATATCAGCTAGTGATTTTACAGGAGAATAATTTATAGTTTGCAATTTTTTTTAGCATTCTTATAGGAAACATTTTAAATATTTTATTTTGAAAAGAAGATTTATACTTACATAAATATTTCTTAATATTTTTACAGAATATTTCGTAAGATAGTGAGAAAAAATTTATATACACATTTAGGTATTATATGATTAAGCAACACATTTTTTTACTTATGACACTATTGCAGTAAATGAGCGATACATACATATTTAACTACACATCCATGCCATACACAAATTCATACACACACTTTATAATTTAATGCTATATGAGGAAATTTCAAACTGTAGAAAAATGCTGATGCTGTAACAAACGACAACAATTTTATTATTGTCTTGTATGAAAACATAATTTAGATGACCCTAAATTATAAAAATCACCACAAGCTGAAAAAAATAATGAAAATCTTTCAACCCTTTAAAATACGTACTCGTATGTATTTATATGTGTGCTTACACACTTGCGTTTAACGGACCTGGTACTTCATACATAAAAAATACAGATACATGAGAGATGCCATTGTGTTCCATTTTACCATTAAATTTCTTTCTAAATTATGCAATTGTTTACAGAGCTGAATGCACCTTCTTGTAAACAAACTGTTGACTGTGCCGATTCTTATATTTATCATCATATGACCTCATACCATAAGAGCAATAAGTTTTTTAGGTTTTTCATTCCTACAAATAAAAACATAATTCTTAAACTGAAACTTAAGCTAAGCCACCGATTAGCCAGAGGTGACAGAGTGCAGATATAGTATAAATTGCACAATTCAAATTAAATATATTTTCTTTTTATTTCAACCAAAATTGGAAAGAAAATTTAATTTTTACCATAAAAGATATGATTTAAAAAAATTTATTTTGATTTTCGTTTTGAAAACGCGCGTTTCTCAGAACATGGGCGATAGTATATCTCTTTCTATAATTGCTCTCTTCTTGTAATATTTTTATATTGGATCAGTGACCATTGATTATACAGTGGGCTAAGGCTGTTTTTTAATCAGTTATGTTCGGATTTATGATCAGCTACTTTAGTTTTTAATTTGGAACCAAATAAGCAAAAAATATCACTAAAAAATGGTAAAAATAGAGATATATTGCACTTGAGACCTCATAGCTCAGCCAATTGGACAGGAACTTTCAACAAATTGGCATACAAAACTTTTCTTCTTCTTTTCTAGGTCTTCTTGGGACTTCAGAAAGTTATTTCAACATCCACACGGATAGGCGGGCATCGCTAAATCGACTCCGCATTTATAAGGATCCAGAATATATACACTTTATAGAGTGGCACATGTACAGTGCCGACAAACTTATATACATATGGCTTTTTCATTCTCTGTGAAGAGTATAAAAAGAGAAATTTACAAACAAAAATGTTCTCCGGAATGTGTAGGTGTATCCAGTTTATGCAAGCACATGTCTCCATTATATTCACTATTAACTATAAAGTGCTGCGAATTATATTTTTTTTAATGCTATAGTGTGTAGCGGCTGATGTGTGTTCGGTGCTGGTTGGTTGGTTTACGTGGCGGCCTAAAAGGTCTTCAATTAGAGCCGCAAGACTCCGTTTTGAACCAGCTACTCGCCAAGACCATGTAGCCGTAAGGTGACCTAGATCCGTGACATTTAGTATTCTTCAACCTTTTATTTATTACTTAAATTAATACCTAAAGTAAAAATGAGCTAACTATAGTTAATCGAATTAGCCGTTTTATTGAAAGATTATTAAGAATTTAAATAATTTTGCAATAGTTGGTGTTGGGTGTATTGCTATCAGTAGTGACAACTCAGGTATAATTACTTTTGTTTCCTCATAGGGCCATCAATTCATTAATCGAAACATTTAAAGAAACGATATAACTAAACCAATTTCTACAAAATACTGTATCCGCCAACATAAATATCTACACAATTTAGCAGTACAATAATAATAATAATAAAATGCATTGCTGGCAGCACTGAAAATTTAGCTTTCTAATCCATTGTGTACCACGTGAATATAAAAGCGAAACAATCCCTTTAGAATTTATGTTTATGTGTGTTTCTAGATCAAACACATGACAGGAGAAGAGAATGTTAAATAAAATACTTTGACCAAATATTACCTTGAATCACTATTAATTAATCTGGACCAACCAACGTGCATAAAAAATAGTTAAATTTTTTTGTATTGAAAACATTTCAGAAATTTTATTTAAAAAGTGCTGAACAGAAAACTAGTTTGAAACTTTTACCTTTTGTTGTTGTGTTTGGCGAGTGTAAAATAAATTTTGGGTTGTTGTAAATAAATGCATTTACTCGTACTTTATACAATACAAATTACACTCTTTAACATAGTGTCAGTCTTTGAAAATGGATAGTTAAATGGTTAAATGGATGGATGAATGATACATACGTACATACATGCAAGAATGCAATGCAAAACGGACGGAAGGAAGGAAGCTGTACAAAGTTTTGCTTATCGACGCTTCTAATTATAAATTTACGTGTCGAAACTGGTTTTCGTTTTCTTAAATTTTTTTTGTTTAATGTTTTCTCTGAAAACAAACGTTAAATACATTTTGTACTCTTATAAATCTGGCCTTGGTCCATCTATACCCTTTTTGTGTTGCAACCCTTTTTTTTTAATTTAAATTTGGGTTGTGTTTTATAATTTGAGATGACATTTGCCTGAATTTCATTTTTAAGGTTTGTACGAATTATTTTCTCTTTCTTAAGGATGTGACTTCTTTTATCAATTAAATTTTCCTGATTTTAAATTTAGCAGTTTTAATGGCAAATAATTTGAAAAATAATTTAAAATTCAAGTAATACACATTGGGATGCTAAATTGATGATAAATTCCGTGAGTAAAGATTAATAAATTCTAGTCTAGTCAATAAAATTTAAATAAAAAATATATATTTTCTTAGCTATAGAAAAGCCATTTAAGAAGTTTTAAAGAGATTTGTAGAAATGCCAAGTAAATGCAAGAAAACTAAATAATTTTTTTTTGTTACCTATGTGGTGGCGTCAGTTCCATCATATAGAGCTTTAGTTCCCAAAGTGGTCTAGATGGACAACCAGGGTTTCACGAAAGACTTAACGGGGGTCTACGTTGGGGATTCACAAATCGTAAGCGGAGATTCACGAAAGCTTATCTGCTTTCGATAGTAAAGAACTACAATGTCGACTTGACTTTATCTATCAAAGTAGGCAGTAGACATCTGCACAAATGTATTTGTATTTGCGTGGTACTTGTGTACTCTGCAACAAAAATTAGTTCACATTAAAGACGGGCATAGTTACACTTAAATGGATCAGTTTCTATGCTTTTCTGCTTCCAGAGCGTATTGGTGAGCTATGTAGAGTTTATAGTATACTCATATGAGTGAGTAAAAAGCAGCACTTTTTTATTATTTTCATTTGCTCAAACAAATAAAACAGATATTAAAGCAAATACTATAAGTTACTTATTGTATGTTAAAAGCAAACATATGATACATGCATAAATTTTTTTTAAATAAAAACGAATTTTCGTATATTTTTGCTTTGAACTCAACGTTAAAATTACAGAGCATCCCAAAGTTGGTGACACAGATGATGCTGATGAGGAGGAAAGGATTTCTCTGAAAGTTATTGCTCCACCAAACCAGTGTCTGGGGTTAAAATCAATCTTTCTGCATTAAAAAAATAATTTCAATTGTTAAATTGAATAAAATAAAAAAATTTTATAAATTTATTTGTATTGCAGAATCTTCACTATTTAATATTTATTTTTATTTATGTATACAAATAACTTTTATATTAAAATAAAAAATATTTCATACATAAATGGAATTGTACGGTAAAATATTGATAGGAAATACATAAAATAAATTGTTCACAAAAATATAGAAATTTAATTCTGTATAACAAAAAAAAAAAAACATTTTTTATTTTATTATTGCAACCATTTCTTGCTGAAAATCGACTTATTTTTTGTCGCACAGTGTTATTTAGTCAATATTTGAATAAAATTATAATTTAATTTTGAATATTTTGGGTTAAAATATTATAAATTTTATAGATGCAGTTGATGAATTAAAGTTGCGTTGATAAATATAACAATATTTATTTACTTCAATATAAATTTCAACTTCAATATAAAAATTGGTAAGAATTAATTAAACCTTTAGGTTTGAAGGATGAGAAAAAAGTACTTTAAAAAATTACAATATTCTTTGATTTTACCAACTTAACAACAACATTATTCATAAATTGTAGATGGGAAATTTTTTACAAATAAATTTTCCCTCACAGTAATAATTCAATAATAATAATAATTAAAAAAAATATTATTGTTCAACTAGCTTGAACAATATTAAATTTGTTATTAATATTACTTTAAACTAAGCCTTATATAGCGCGACCCAGATAATAGTTTGTACAGCCCATAAGTTCATCGTTCCAGTTTTATTTCTCGTAAGAAGCTAATTTTCTTACCTTCTCCGGGAGTCAACAAGAAGTCTCCCATTTATCTGGATTTTCTTATTTACAGAAATACTTCATAAAGCAAACAAATTTTGCATCCCTTAAGTGATTACCATTAAATAGTGAATTTAAAATTAAAGGAGTCAGCAGTCAGGAGCCAAATTCTAGCTTCTCTTTTCTATCGTTTTAAATTAAAAACTCAACTTGATGTTCTAAAACAGTAATGTTTCATTGCACAGTGATCAGATCACCTGTGATTTGGAAATCACAAGTAAAATAAACTGCAAATAAATCAGTTGCTCCAATTGGTCATAATAATTGTCGTAACAGATGAGTAGAGAAAATGTTGAGCATATATTGTAAGAAAAGAAATAATATGGTTGAGGCAACCATAATAATTTTAGATTTATTATTGCGCGTAACCATATGTATTTTTTAAGTAAGCATATTGGGTATAATTAGTCATTCCGTTCTGCGATTGCGGAAAGCATTTTTTGTGCGGCAGCAAAATTTGTTATTATTGCTTCCGGAATGTAGATAAATTTCTACATTTTGCTTACGTTTAAGTTTTCTCACGGAAAGCAAAGGGAAAGATCAAAAATGTTTTACTTGTAGAAAAGAATTTCGTTTTATTTATTGAAAATTAATTTTCTTTTTCTTTATTTAAAATTTATTTTGATATTAAAAAATTATCAGCAATAGCAGAAAAATTAACACAATTCATTCACAATAGACCACTTTTTAATTAACAATTAAATGAAATAATTCAAAATAGTAAAATAATTCCGCAGGAATGAATAATAAAAATTTGGATATCGATCGATATTTCTTTCCGCTAAATTTTTATTTCCATGCGGAATCAATAATACGACCCATTAAAAAATGTTTCTTAGCTACGGATGTCCAGGTTCAAATCCCGATCAGGTTATATTTTTTTTATAAATTTTTTATTCTATTGATTTTTTCGTTTCTATTAATTTATTACACAGAGCAACAAATGTTTACTTAATTCCATCACATTCGATGTATTTTGGTGTGATTTAAAAAACAAATCCCACTGGTATTTGAATAGCACCTCAAACTTGTTGCATTCAAGTTGACAGTGCAATCTAGAAGTCACAGATGTCAAATGTCCTGATCAACAGATAATGACATCTTTTATTGGCGACAGTTTTTATTTAGTATTCCAGGTATCGTAATCGTTATTTATCGATAAGTATTTGTTTATAATTGATATTCTATAAGAAAATGTGAAAGCGATTGCATGGAAACGACTCTGATTTTGTTGTCACCATTTAGGTAACGACTAAATAGTGTAAAAAAAAATTAAAAATATATGTTTAAACCAATTTAAAAAACTTCTGGAATTGTTGAGAAGAAATCTTTTACTTGCAGTATTTCGATTGTAATTAAACCAACCAAAGTATGTATTTCGTTTAAATTTCAAAGAAAATTGGAAAGAAATTATTACAGGACTAAATTCACTTTTCTAGTGCAATCAGAATTTCATCTAGTAGTTTTAAAAAAATTGACAGTCTAATATTAAAGTCGTTTCCCACGGTGATTTGATAAATCTTAATGTAGCTACCAATTTAATTTTTTAATTCTTTAAAATCTGTAATTTCAAAACCTGTAGATAAAGTAGTAAATAATTATTTTTAAAGGAGGTTTTTCCATGTTGTAACTTGAATATGTCGGAAATCTTCCTGAGTTTTTTTTTCTAATACAAGATTTTCTTTTCCTTCTTCTTCACTTGAATCTAAATTTAAATTACAAACGAAAAACAAAATAAGTGAAATTCTAGAGATGTGTGTGTCATCGTAGGAAGACTTAAAGAATGCCAAATTAGTATCGAAGTGGCGACGACGGTGATAAAAAAATAAATAAAGACGACGACGACATGTTCGATGGCAACGGGAATAGGGGTGAATGAATGACCAGGACCAGACACGGCAGTTTTAGTTGCCCAATTTGTTCTTAATTCTCTCTATACACAGAAATTTTGTTTCGGTAAGTTTAGCATTCTAATTCGTTCATTCATTCAACATTTATGTTACCTGTTGTCTTTTTTTTACCGCTTTAAAATATACGAAGAGAAAACAAAGGAGAATTGCGGAGTGCGACGAAGTTTGTACCCATTTACATTCTTCTTTCCTCTCTCTCTCTCTCTCTCTCTCCTACAAAATCAAGAATTGCGCAACTAAAATTGCTGTGTGTGGTCCTAGTCTACGCCACAATGGACAAGTGGAAAAAGATATGCTCCTTAATTTAATGCACCCATACTTTGGCGGGAGACTCGTAATCGTCATGATAACTGTTTTTTTATGAGCATAAACTTTGCTGGAATTTAATATTACGTTTCAGTGATTTAAAATTTTCTGGCAATGAAAAAAATTGTTTTTCTAAACCACAGTAACTGTATGAAATAAAATATTCAGAATTTCTTAATCTGCCCATAAATTAAAAACTAGAGCTACTAGAAAAATACCAGTGTTATTTTCTCAATCACTTTAATTAATCGAAAACGAGTACAAGTACTATGGAAAACTTGTCAGTGTTAACCAGTGTTATTTACTACATTACACTCTGTGGGCTTTAATTTTTTTTTTTCAAATTTATTTAACATACCTAGTTAAGAAGCTTAAGATCTCATTAAGAGAAATGAAAAGAATAAGTACGTATAGTTATTTGCTTTCGCCAAGATTTGTTATGAATTCCGTGTCTGGTCTTGATTTAAATTTTTGTGCACAAAAAAAAAAAAAAAAATAACGCAAATACAAAAGCTCAAATACAAAAAAAAAGGCAGACACAGAAAATATTAATAAAATATTTTGTTTTCGCTCCACTGTGCATTGTGTGAAATGTTTTGAAAACAGGATTGCAGCTTGCAATACATTTTCATTTAATGATTTTAGCCATGGGTCAGTTATTATTTGTTTTTTGTTATAAGTGCGTGTGCCTGTGTATATATTCTTGTTACTTTGTTGTGTCGACTGACTGGCACGTGTCCTTACAAAGTCCTGTGTTCAAAAATGGGCACATTTATTTAACAAGTTTATTATCACCTAAAATTTGTTGGAAAATTTGTTTGTTTTCTAGTTGATCTTTTTTATAGTTTATTTTTCGGTACATAATTATTATTCATGTAAATTATTTGTTTTGTTTTTTGAAAAGAAAACTCTGAAAAAAGGGTTAAATTTAGCTTTAAAGTCAAACCAAAAAAAAAAAATGTTTTGACTCGTAGTGGTCAGTTAAATGTTTGTTAAGTGCTTTACGGAATGACTTATTGGTTTTACATTCATTTAATAGAAAAGTTATTTACTAAAGATAAACAAGCTTTTGCTTTATGATGGCAATAGAACATTTTAGTTTTTATTGTGAAAACTTTATTAAAAATTTAGCATTAGAAATTATTATAAGTTGAGTGGGTACGTGTTAAATGGTAAAATTAATTTTAAAGCAGCAGCCTACAAGCGATGGTACATTTTTGCAAGCATGATGAGAAATTATAATTTGTGCAAGCTTTTTAGGTAGTCGTCGTCGGCTCAAGTTCAATGCAATTTTACTGCAGATTTTCTAATTAATTGTAGAAAATCAAAACCATTTTGGTATTATTTGAATTGAACTTGTGTGTAAGAGCGGAAATTTTAGTTGCACAATTCTGATTTTGTAGGAAAGAGAGGAAAGAAGAATGGAAAGCGGTACAAAGACCAAGACCGCACACGGCAATTTTAGTTGCACAATTCTGATTTTGTAGGAGAGAGAGGAAAGAAGAATGGAAAGCGGTACAAAGACCAAGACCGCACACGGCAATTTTAGTTGCACAATTCTGATTTTGTAGGAGAGAGAGGAAAGAAGAATGGAAAGCGGTACAAAGACCAAGACCACACACGGCAATTTAAGTTGCGCAATTCTTTCTTAATTCTTTTTCAAAATTGCCACTGTGTCTATATAAAGCAATTTTGTTTCGCCAATTCTAGCATTCTTATTCATTCATTCATTCAGCATTGAAGCTAACTGCCTTCTGGTTTTTACGTTTTTTTTATCCACTTTTGATCTCTCTTTAACTCACATTGGTTTAGTTTTTTTTAAAAGAATTTAACTGTTATTTTTGTAAGAATCTCATTAAAAAGAGGACTTGGATACTTTAAAAAATAACAGCTTAATTGTAAAGAACTTTTTACAGGCAGGAAATTAATTCAGGAATCAAAATCAGTAATCGATTATGCACAAAAAAATATGCAGCTGGAGTTTCAGTGGCACCTGATTTAATTCCACCATAACGCAAATATTTCATGGAAGAAAGCTAATGAAATTGCTAAGCACTGATTTAAATATGTTATTGACATCCCTGTATACGTTTTGTTTATTTACTAAAGGGCTGCACAAGCACACTTGAAATGGCTTACAAGTACTTTTTATTATAAAATATTAAACATGTAAAACATGTATGTTTGTGCATAAAGTTGTAGCTCTAAACGTTTGAAAGGCTAAATCTTATTTGTCCAAACTTTTGTAATGTATTAATAAACCAACTTTAAGTTTTCGTACAAAAACCCTGTTTTTTTTTAGCAAAATTGATAAGAATTTTTTTTTTCTTTAAAATTTTTAATTATTTAAATTCCTACTGCAAATTAAAAGAATTTTATTTACAATTAAAAATTTATCAGCTGTCATATTAGCAAGCAAAGTACAGCTGCAAAATGCTTTCTAAAATAGCAAAACCATAAAGAAATATTTTTGCTTTTTAATAGCTAATAACTTTTATGCTATTTTACCCTTTTATGCACAATTTCAAATTGAACATAAAAATAAAATTTATATAAAAACATTAAGAAAAATATCAAGTTTCTTATCGCCCTTTAGTAAAACACTTTTCAAGCAAAAGCAGAAATAAAAAACACAATTTAAAAAAATACAAAAAGAAAAGAAATAATACAGAAAAAGAAAAAACGATTGATCAACATCAATATATAAATTTTGTTTGGAAATGGCATTGTTGCTGGCTTTAAGAAAAAAAAAAAAAAGAGACAAGGCGGAACCCTTTCGCACTCTGGCAATAGAAACTTAAGCCTTCCATCGATCAAGAATGTGTACAGACCATACAATGCTTCCGCAAACATTGCGCAAATGTAACAAATAACATTTAAAAAGCACCACTCTTTTCTTAATTCTTCTTCTTCTTATTATTATTATTATTATTAATAACAATCATAAGCAAAATTCCCACAGACTTGCAAAAAGAAAAAAATAATAAAATGTCTTATACAACGATATTGATCTTTAATAAATGAGTGGCATAAAAAAGGATTGCTATAAGGAAAAAAATGCTGATCTAACACACACACACACACACACATACACACACAGCAGCTATCAAATATCTTTCTATTTTTGCAAAAAACACACGTAAGCCCGCTTGCTAGCACGCACACTTTCACAATCATTAAAGGGTGCAAAAAAAAAAAAAGGAAAAATAAAGAAATCGTATTGCATTTGATCCTTTGGCAAATGCAAAAATACAACAAAGGAAAACGAAAAAAAGGATCATACAGTTCAATGTGTCACTTCTTTTAATGTCATTTTCTTTAGCAAAGAAAAATTCAATTCAACCCCCATCCAATTCATTTTATTCCTCTCTGGCCAGAGCAGATAAATAAATGTGATCATCGTCTATTGGGTTCATGTAGTAAATTACAACCAAAGGTGAAATACAAACAATGTGTGTGTGTTTTTGCAGTAGACACAGGATCAAGACTTATTTTGTATGTAGTTTTACCATAAAAAAGGATTCTGTTTTTCTTACAAAAATAAAAAAAAACCACGATGATTATTTCTAACCCTTGCAGCATATTTCCTTCTTTCTTTCATTTTAATTTTTTTTTTTTAGGAAAACATTTATTTTTCAGCTAAAATTTTAGGATTTCTACGTTAAAATGGAATACATTTTATTTTTAATGTATTTCTTTTTATTTTTCTGCGTTTCAAAATTGGTTCATTCACCCGTAAAGGCATTTAGCCACAGAAATTTCTTTGAATTTTTTCTAAATTAAAACCATAACGACCTTTCTACAGCATACGATTTATTCGTTTTGAACTAGTAAAACTCATTAGTTTAATAATCTTTTGAAATCGGTTTCTGGAATTTTTTATTTTTTACAGCCAGTCAAGGTCAAATGGTCAACTGCAATTTTGTCTTAAAAGGCTTTATGTAACAGTCAACAAGATATATGAAAGTCAAAGGAATTCATAGATACTCGTAACAAACAATTGCTTAAAGTCTATAAAACTTTTTTTTTGAAGAATTAAGGAATATATCGCACAAATCAACTTAGACTTAAGCCAGTCTTTCAGTTGAGAAATTAATTATGTATTTTCAGCTATACAGAGGACTCTCTACAGCGAGTCTATTTATCCTTAGATAAGTAAAACTTTTACAATAAATTAAGACCAAAAAATTCTATTAAACATTTATTTACAAAATTTTCTAATTCCATTTTATTATTGACCTGGGTCGCATTCGACATCCAATAACAACGATCAAATTTTTAGTCTTTTTATAGGAAAACATTTCAAAATTCGGTAGAAATTGCTGCTTATTGAATGCACAAATTTGGCCTCTGTTTTTCAATTCGAATGTTTTCGTTAGCTTTCATTTTATATAAAAAAAAACCAATGAAACTCTGCAGCAACGTAAACCAAAAGTACAAGATTACGATCGAGATCGATAAGCCGCCTACTATTGGTTAGTTGATTGGTTTGCATGGCAGCCACCTACCCTGTAAGAATTTTCTTCATTAATCCAATGAAAAATTTCATTATTTCTAAACGAATGACAACATTTCATTAATTCTATGAAATATTCATTCATTTAATGAAATAATTTCATTGAATCAATAAAATTTTTTCATTGGTCTAATAAAACTTTGTCATTGGCTGAAAAATAATGAATTAAATGTTCTTTCAGTGTACTCGGCAAAACAATGGAGTAATAAAGTGACCTGGACCCACCCTGTGAGGCATTGAAATAGATGAGAAGATCCCCTAACTTTATCTCCGGTATATCAGGTAGTCTATCCAACTCGAAGCCAAAAGAGCCGGGCACTCGCAGAGAAAATGAAAAACTGTCTTCTTAATCTCAGGTGCCCGCAGATACGGCAGTTTTCATTGAAGGCCAGTCTCAACTTGCTGGTGTGCGTTTCGATTGTCCAGTTACCAATTATTATAGCCACCAGTCTGAATATATACGTCCATCAAATCAAGTCCATAATTAACACGTAACCCTGCCATCACGTATCCGTGTTTTCTATTCAAGAATGCCACTTCTGGTGCGACCATCACTGACATAGAAGCCTCCATGTTAGAGCCAGCCTTTGCCAATTCTTCTACCTGCACGTTGCCAATAAAGTTATTGTATGCTGAAACTCATATTAAAGATACGTCAGCCTAACGCTCCAGATTGGATAACACAGCCCAGCATTGGCCAACTAGAACAGACAATGTAATGTAATATTCGATTCAAGAGAAGTTCTTGGCTATCTATTCTAGGTAGATGCCTATAGTTTCCTTGATTCTCCTATCATACAGAGACTCGCATGTTTCCTTAATGGTCAGTATCTCTGCCTGCTAAACACTAGATGTTAAGTTCTCTGCACTAAACTCCAGAGCCTACATCGCAGATCATCTTAGATCTGCCAGTGCACACTCTAGTGTCATGCCAGAATTTATATGTGCCCCCTTTTCACTACCTTGAACCAAGTAAGGTTCCTAAGATCCGGATTAATCTGATTCCAGATCTTAGCATACCCATACATTTTATGTTTAAAACAGCTTGCATGGCTGACGGATACAACCATCAGCTGCAAATCTATAGAAATGAGCCTCTGACGGGCTGGTACGCAATCGCCATGTAATTAACATACAAGCAGATTTTTAAACCCTGTCTAACTGGTTTAATACGCATCTCTTCTCATACATAAGGATTGGACGTATAATGCCTTCAAGTCTAGGACTTAACATCCTACGACAGCTATCTATATTTCATTTTTTTTTTATAGAGAAAAACAATTTTTAGAGCCTGTTTATCGATAACAATAAGACTTATCAAATGTACTGGCAACAAAGGCTTCGTAATCTAAGCTTAGCACAAGATAAATTTTGATTTTTTTAAACAAGAAAATTTTATAAAAAAAAAACTCATCGATAACAAAGTTTATCGATACAATTTTATAGATAATAATATTCTCCGACAACTAAATTTATAGATTAAACATTTTCTTAAAAAAGGGTGTATGTAGTATAAACAAAAATTTATATATAAAGGGTGTCTTAGTAAGAGTGCACTTTTTCATTTGATGCTGAAATAAATCGAATGCTTCGTAGGCTGTGTGGCAGCTGACGCCGTCTTGCTGAAACCATATGTACTCCAGACTCATGAAATTCAGTTGAGACCACAAGAAGTCCGTTATCATGCTTAAGTAACGAATGTCGCTCACAGTCAATGCATCATGTTAAAAAAAGTAAGACCCGACCAAAAATCGTTCGTTGTGAGTGCATTTGTTTCTTATGGAAATTTGACAATTTTGTGTATTCATGGGGCCATTGAAATCGATTTGCTTTTCATAGGAGAAGATGACTTTTGCTCCATCACAATTATAACGAATGGTTGTTATTTTTACGATGTCAGAATAATTTCTAAAGAAAATCCATTAAGTTTCCTATAGCATATTCATTAAATTAAAAAAGTACTTTTTTGGAAAAGATTTAAAAAAAAAATTAACGATAGCAAATTTCGTATTTAATTAATTTAATAAATTTCAGAAAAAACTAAGCGATAAAGAGTTATTTACAGAATAAAAAAAATTTATCGATTTAAATTTTTACATACGAATTTAATTCTATCGATAATATTTTTAATGTAATAGTTATCGAAAACAAAAATTTTCTATAGAAAATAACGATGATATAAACAAAAAACAACTCACCTTAAATAATTAATTAAAAAACTTATCGATAAAAAAATTTGTGTTAAATTTTAACGTTAAAAAATTGAAAACAAAAATTTTCAATGAAAAAATGAATCGATTAATTCACATAAAATATTTATGGATAAAAATTCTTTAACAAAAATAAAAAAATTTTGATAAAAATGAATAAATTTTTTCTACTCATATTTTCTTCTGAGCAAAATTAGTTGGTACTACAAAAATATATATTTTTAATAAAATAAGAGAAAACAGATTTTGCTTCCAGAGAGAAAAAAGAGAAAAATTAAATGTGCAACTCATGGTCATCATTATGTAACGTATTTTTTTAATCAAGCTCGCAGCTTCCCTGCATTAATTTTGTTTTGTTAAGGACACTGAAAATAGTAACAAATAAATTTAATAAGTGTTGTTGTTGTCACATTTTTTGTACACTCACATACACTAGGAACCAAACAAAAACTATAAATGAATGATTGGAAAAAAAGGGTTGAGGCAAAAATAATACAAAATAATTTTGCGCGTCCACTTAAAAATACAAGCAGATAGCAACAGACGGACAGGCAGACGGGCAGAGGGAATAACAATAATAAGCAAGATAATGCGTGTTAGAGTTTAAAATTAAAAAAAAAAAAATTCGAGTAGTAAATCTGCAATTATAGTCCTATAGACAGAGAGAAACAGTCTGAGGGAGAGAGAAAGAGAGTGAGGAGAAAGTATAGTAGGTACAGATGTTATAAGTGATAGTGGCTATAAAAGGATATCATTTATTTCATTGTTTTATCAACATTTTGTTACAGTTTTGACAATTATTTAATCAGGCTGAAAGAATGTTTAACAATTTTTTTTTTCAAAGAAAAGGATAAGAATACAAACACAAATATGATTGCTAAAACTACGTACCTATCAAGAAGTAAAAAAAACGTGTAATAGAATTCTTCTGCTGATGTGTGTGTGTGCGGTAATTAAAGACTACGAGTATTTTTAAAATCAGTTAAGATTCAACATGATCATGATGATTCTATTCTTCTACTCTTTACCAGTGTGTTGGCGTTATACACATGATTAAACAATAAATAGATTTTGTAAAAGGAAAATAATAAAAAAATTCTATTGATTCAATAGAAAAATCCACCCTCCCTTTCATTGCGTTTTATTTATAAAAACCCACGTTTTTTGCTTATATTTTTTTTTACAAAAACATGTTTTTTTCTTACAAAATGTTTGCGTGCGCTTTTTGTAAAACTAACAAGATTTTTATAAGAGTCTCCTTTACAGAGTTTGATTATAGAAAAATATAAATCCTTTATGTTTCTAAAATACAACTCACTCATTTCATTTATTTATTATAGGCATCCTACGTAATGTTGTTCTTGGTTTGCTTACATAATCCTTTTTGTTAAGGCACGTTAAATTCTTTTTTTCTTCCTTTCTCTTTACTAGTATTTTTAATAAACATTTGTTTTTATATTATTTTGGTTGTTGTAAGAATTGTTGCTGCACTGGGTATGCGAAAGGATTGGCGTAATTTCTTAGAGTTTTGTTCTTCATGGGGTTCTTTTGTTGCTTATAAAAAGAAAGAAAAACAACAAAAACATTTTATTTGAAATTTAGGACAACTGTCAGCATATCTCCGGCCGGTGCGCAGTAGTATTTCACGTTTTCTATTTTGTTTTATTTATTTATTTACAATAATCAAAATTTCAGTTGTAATTTTTTTGAGCAGCTGATAGTTGAAGCAATTTTATTTCACTAATTTGAGAAACTTTTTGCGAAAATCTAAACATCCTCGTCAGGAAATATTTTATAATTAGAAGCTCACTATATAAACCTAAACGATAACAAAGCAATACTAACAATTTAATGCAAAAATTTATAATTAAAAAAAATAATTGTACAAGGACTTAAGCAGAGAAATTTTTTTAGAAAATATTTATGCATGTTGTAAGTCTATTTGGTCTAAACCTCAGAAGAAGCTTATCTGTATTCAACCGAACATTAGATCGGCATTACTCGCACTCAGAGGCTTTGAGATAAGATCAAAACCGGTCCGGGATTACCTAAAACTTCTAAAAAGACTAGCATCACTTGGTATGGGTGGCAGTTCATAGTGGATATGTAAGTAATAAGAAGGCAGATGAACTCTTAAGAAAAAGGGCGATTAATACATTCATTAGCCCAGGACCATTCTGCGAACTGTCTTGGAGCTCTATTAAGCTCAGTTTTAGGGAGTGGCTGGAAAGACAATAGTAACAATACTGGCAGGAAACAAACGATATCAAGGTAGCGAAAACAATAAGGCCATTCCGATCTCGAAAGAAACAAAGAAATTACTTAGCTTGAACTGACTGGACATTGCAGAGTATTGAAACACTTGGCTAATATGAGGATCAGTCAAAATGACGTCTGCAGGTTATGTAACGAAAATGAAGAGACAGCAGAACACATATTGTGTCTCACTGTAATGGTTTAATTTGGACCCGTTTTTGCTACTTAGGGCAACATTACCTACAAACGTTGGACATGGCGAAGAAATCACCCAAACAAGTTTTTGAATTCTTAATGAAAACTGTACTCTGGAAGGATTTGCAACTTGAAAGTAATTTCAAAATTGGTCTATTTTGGCCGCAGTGACAAGGTGACTTATTCCTGTTCCTCATTCTAATGTGGTGAGTCTTGCTATGTGGTCACTTGGTGATAAAATTATGTACCCCTATTATCTAAGTCGCTGGCGACTTTCTGTTATCCCTGTGGTATTATAGCGACAATATTATTATCTCGACGCTAAAATGTTATTATCTAAAAGAGTTGATTATTCAAAAGGAATAAGTATCATCTCTATACACCTTATCCCCATATATTTTGAGAAAGTTGAAATATAAAATAAAATATGTTTTTTATGTGAGAAAGTGAAAATTCTGATGAACGAAGAATACTAAAAAGAAATGCGAGGCTGCAAAGGAAAGGATAGCAAATGCGTGAAGAATACCAGTACACTCTTATTACCATATACTTTTCATTAAAATTTTTTAAATGTACTTTGTGCAAGTCATTAACATCTATTATTGGTGGAAAATTTAAATTTTATTTTGTAGGGATTTCCTTTCAGTCGGATTTAAAAATGCTGGCCTCTATAAAGCTATCTTATTAAACTTTGCTTTTTCTCAATTTCACTTTTAATTTTTATAATTTTCTAAAATTTTCCTGTTGCCAGACTTAAATATATAAAAATATATAGTTACAAAATTTGGCCAAATAATTTATCGATACCGTGGGTCTTTTTATATGGTTACTTTCTGATAAATCTATGGTTAGAAATTTTTTTAATAGAAAATTTAATTCACAAAATTTAAAATAAAATTGAAAACGCCAAATTTTTTAAGATTGGGTTTTTTTTCAAAACGCTTATAAGTAATTATTAGCACACACAATCAGTGTTGCCAGGAGCTAGAAAAAGAATAAGCTATATTTCCCTAAAAAAACGCTAGAAAAGCGTAAATCACGCCGAAAAAAATAAGCTCGAAAAAAGTTAAAAAGCTACAGCTTTAAATTCAAAATTTTCTTAATTCTTTATTACATTAAGAATTACAATTTTTATAAAAAAAACAAGTTAAATTCGGCTATGCCGAGTCTTCTATACCCTTCACTGTGTTAGCGAAATATTAAAATTTTTCACTTTCACATTCTTCTATAAAATCAAAGCCAAAAAAAAAAAAATCAAAAACAATATTAAATATTTTTAGTAGTAGTTTAGCGGAAATGATCTATATTTGAAACCTTCCAACCAAATATTCAGATATTACTTTGGATCATTTAATAATTTTCTTGAAATTATCATATACCGCACTGCTGTTGTTCTGAGGTATTTTAGCAACTTCCGGAAAAACCATAAATTATTTCGGAATAGGACATACATCCTTTTAAAGGGAGATCGTCTACACTTGTAATCTACCACATAAATACTCAGAAGTTACTTTGGATAATTTAAAATTTTTTTTTTTAATTTTCATATACTCCAGTGCTGTTGCTCTGAAGGGTTCTGGCAAATTCCGTTTTGCATCATAGAATAAAAACTACGAAATTTCCCATAAATGTTAAAACACTTTAAGAAAGTGTAGAACTTACGAATTTCATTCCAGTTTGGCTGCAGTAAGTTTCTGTTGCAAATTCGGGAATGGTACCTCGGCTAAGTGGGGAATGGTAAAAATCCCTCAGAAGAGAGTTTTAGGGAATTTCAAAAATTTTTTAAAAATAATCCAAAGATTTTTCTGAGTACTTGGGCAATAGATTACAAATCTAGACGACCTCCCCTTTTATTCGTTTCGTTTTCCACATGGCTTTAAATACATATAATCGAATTCAATTATTTTTCAACTTCAATGTTAAAAAATAATATATAAAATTGTTAATGCGATTTCTATTCTGATATTTCGCTTGCCTTATCGTACTCAAAAGCGAGCAAATGGTAGTACAAAATAACTAAATACTAAATGGAACAATCAAAAAGTTCATAGGGCAGTAAAATCCGAACGGTAGTAAACTAGTGAAAACCCACTGTGGAGTTTTGTTTGAAGAATTCCAGACGAGAAGGAGTTTGCACTAGGTGACTTCAAAAATGTTGCACTGTGTATGTATTCACGTATGTAAAATAACAAATATCTTTGTAAAACAACTATATTTTTATTTGCTTTTAATTTAACATAAAAAAACCACAAACAGTCAAAGTAAAACTTTTAATTTAAAATTTAAATAATTCAAGTTTTAATTAATTAATTAATTAATTAAAATTTAAATATATATTGATGCTTGTTTTTCTTTTGTAATCATTAAATTTGTTATGAAAAATTTTCTTTTTCAAATTCATGAATATTTCTTTAACTGCATTTCTATTGAATATCTTTTCTAAACCAAACTTCTCTCTATTTGAGCCTAAATAAATATCTGGAAAAAAAAATAAAACTATTGTTTTTGAAATCTCAAAACCAAAAGCCAAATATAGAAAAGAAATGCTCACGATTAATATTTCTTGCGTTATTAAAGCAACACAGACACGCAGAGAAAAGAAAAACTAGGAAGAGCTAAACGAAAATTAGAAACTCAACCAACTAAACCACCCTTAATCACTTAACTTGGATTAGTTTTCTTTTAAATGAAAGAACAAAAAAACTGCAAAATAAACATTTAAAGACCAAATGATTGTCAATTTTTAATTGAAGAAGAATTCACCCGTAAAACATTTTTTGCCACAGCTTATGCAACAGCCAGCAGCGAGCAGCCGTTCTTTATAAGAGAGTGAAAAACAGAAAAGGAAAATGCTTTAGATAGGGTCAGGGTCCATTAGGTTAAATGATGACGTTGATGATCTTGTGCAAAATATACGGTTTTATTAAATTTTCTATTTTTTCTACCTAAAGACAGAAGGAAAGAAGATGCGCTGCTGGGAATTCTTTGCAAATCTCGTAAAAAAATATATTTTTTTTAATATTTCAAACTTTTTCACCTCCTTTTAGTAGACAATTACATTTTTTTCCCTAAAAAAATCTTTGATCATTAAAATGATAAAAACAAATAAATAAAATTGTTTCTTTTCATTTCAATTTGGATAGAATTTGCAAGAAAATTTTCTCACATTTAAATTTCAGTTTCTTTTATTTGCGTAACTTTTACTTTTTTCAAAAACTATTTTTTATAGCGATAGTGCAATAGAAAAAAATGGTATCGATCGATCTTGTGTTATTGAGTTGTTATTTAAAAATATAAATTTTTTTCATCGTCTTTAAAAGTATTTTAAGAGATAAGAGGCAATTAAGTTGACAATTTATGCATTAAAAGGTATCCTGAAGTACCACCTTGGCTGAGAATTTCTAAATTGAGAGACAAGGTCAATTAAATATTTTAACTGACCTAAATTAGCAAGAAATTTTTTTAAAGGTTTTGTGAAACTCAAGCCCACCCAGAGTGAAATCAACATGAAATTTGTTTAAGCAAACAGAAATATTTTTTTTCACAAGTGATTTAATTCCCTTAACTTTTTATAAATATTTTTACGAAAGTTACTTTTAATTCGTTACTTATCTTTTTGCTACTTTTATAATATAATATTTTTGTGTAACATATGCTCTTAAAAAATGTTACATATAAAGAAAAATCTTGTATTTTTATTCAAAAATTGCTATCAGAAAACGGTTTGTTATCGTTTAATTCTTCATAGTAAATTTTTTTTAATTTCACAATAAAAATTAAAAAAAAATCTACTTTCGCTTTCAAAGCAGATATCGCTCAATTTTCTATAAAATTTTGTTATCGAATAATTTTTTATAACAAATTTCTTCTTCTTAAGCAATTTGATACAAAAAATTGTTTGTTAACGAATAATTTTCTATAGCAAATCTTTTGTCATCGAATTATTTTCTACAGAAAATTCTTGTTATTGATAAATTTTCAATAAAGACCTTTTTATCGAACAATTTTTTATGCAAAATCTCTTATTTTCGACAAATTTTCCAATAGAAAATATTTTGTTAAAGAACAAATTTATATAGCAATTTTTTTTATTTATAATTTTTTGTTATCGAACAATTTTCTATAGAAAATCTTTTCTTATCGAACAATTTTCTGTAGAAAATCTTTTGTTATCGAACAATTTTCTATAGAAAATCTTTTGTTATCGAACAATTTTCTATAGAAAATCTTTTGATATCGAACAATTTTCTATAGAAAATCTTTTGATATCGAACAATTTTCTATAGAAAATCTTTTGATATCGAACAATTTTCTATAGAAAATCTTTTGATATCGAACAATTTTCTATAGAAAATCTTTTGTTATCGAACAATTTTCTATAGAAAATCTTTTGTTATCGAACAATTTTCTATAGAAAATCTTTTGTTATCGAACAATTTTCTATAGAAAATCTTTTGTTATCGAACAATTTTCTGTAAAAATATGTTGATCTCGAATAATTTGCTATAACAAATTTTTCGTAGCTAAATAATTTTCTCTACAAATTTTCTGACAAAAAAATTGTTATTTAATAATATTCAACAAAATAAAATATATTGAAAAGTCATCCATTGATAATTCTTATCCAACAATTTTCTGTTAAATAACTTATGGAAAATTTTATTCTTCAGATATATATTTATAAAAAATATTTTATTTATTATCGGCTTATTTTCTGTATTAATTTTTTATCATTAAAAGGTTTCCTTTTGGTTTATAGATATAAACAAATTTTTTCTAAAAAATTTTTTATCGAACTGTATTGAACGTGTCGAGCAAGCAAATCACCTCAACCAATATTTATGAAATCGTCCTTTTGTTTAAATTGTAATAAATTTATTAACAAAAATTTGTCAAATGCAAGTAAATAAAAAAGAACTGTAGCATGTATTTATTTAAGCAACAATTTTTCAAAAAGATTTTTGATGTAGATGAACAATTGCTTCTTCTGACAAATTTTTCTTCAAATTCCAGAGCTGAAAATTTATTAAAAATTGCAATAATTAATTGTTTTAACTTAAAACTAAATAAAACTTAATTTTTTTTTAAACTTTTTGCTGGCCCCACTCGTAAAAAAAGTAATTTGTTTTGGTTACGAATGATATTTACTAAGATTATACTGGTTCGGGCACTCGCTTTCGAATGCTATCATCTCAAATTACGATACATTTTACTCGATATCTAGTGCCATGATACCAAAATTAAAAATTTCTTTCAATTGTGTTTAGACATCTGTAGAATTTTTTTTGTTCTGGAACAATTTCTTGTACAAATTTTTTCTATTGAAAAAAATAATCACGAAACTTTTTTTATAGCAAAAATTCTATAACCCGTTATATTTGATACTTTTCTGCTATAGAAATTGATAATTAAAAATTTTAAAATTTTTCGTAGCGTTTTCGTTAATTATAAAAACTTTTATTAGCCTAGGAGTATAAATTTTAAACATAAAATTCAAGGTTTTATTGCATTCTCGTACTAAATAAAGAGAAAACGTTTAATTTTCTGTGTGGCGCTTGGGTAACGTTATTTTTTATGAGTTAGAAATGCACTTGCTACCTCACAGTTCTTCAACCAAAATATTTCACCTGATTAGTGTCTAATTTTATGCATAAAAATATTTAATTTAGAATCCAGAAATAATCTTTACTAATGGCTTTTTAATTACACATAAGCAAGCGAATGAAAGATCCTTCATCTTCTCAAGACATCATTATTATGAATACGAGTATTTATCTTGTGTCAACAGCCCTGTGGGTTGGCATCGTTTAAATTCTATTTGTTTATCAATTACATTTGTATTCTTTAATAAATTTATTCATTAGATGACTTTTTTTTCTTACTTAAGAAATCAATAAGAAGACAGTAAAATTATGTGTGAAAAGAAATTTGCATAATCCTCACTTATGACAGACAATGCAACACAGAGGGAGGTAGGTATTTTTATCTTTGCTCTTCATTTCCTATGAGAACTCATTAGCATGCGGGTATAAATATGTGTTGTACCTGCCTGCATGCCATTTTGTTTCTTTTATTTTCTCATTTCGTTTATTTGTCTTGGGTTTTTAATTTGTTTTTGTGTTTCATTGAATTCAAATCACGATTTGTTGATAGTTTTAAGGTCAGAGGTGATTCTTTTGTTGGTCAGCCAGTTGACTTCTTTCTTAGTTTAGGGATGAATGTTTTTCGTTTAGGGAATGAAATGATGAGTGATGTGAGTAATTTCTTTTTTATATTTAAATAAATTACTGTTATAAATATTAACTGCAAATTATATTAAAAAAATATTTTTGATTGATTAAAAGTTTGTTAAACAAAATTTCATAGAAAAACTGTTTTTTTATTTTTATTCAATAAAAGTTTATTATAGTTTTAGCTAAATAACAATATATTGACTATAAAATACAACACCGAAATGTTGTTGCTTTTGCCCCTTGAAAATGTCAAAGTAAGCAGATTATTCCATACTATTTTGACAATTATAACCAATTGATCCACAAACTACACCTTATAATGAATTCGCCTTGAACAGAATTAATAAAAACAAGTATTTAAGTCAAAATATGCAAAAATATGCACTAACAAATTGATGCTATTTAATGCAAATGTTGTAATTCTCAAAGATATTAACTTAACGATAAGAAACATACATTTGCAAGAGGAAGACCAGCTTGAGACGACATTTAATACAAGCGCAATGAGAAATTATAACACAATCCATAACCGTACATATGAAAATGCCTATCAAATATATAGCTCTATGTCCTGCAGACAGGCCCGAAGGCTTCGCGGTACTCGTAAAACATAAATTAATTATACAATTTTTGTTAATAATATGAATTAAATGTATGTTATTATTTTATTATAAACTTTATTTTTATTCTTTGCTAATTTTATATTTACGCAGTTAAAAAAGAGATTTTATTATTATCATTATGGGCTATGATCGTACCGCGACCTTTAAGATCTATTGTGCAGCTCAGTTCTTAACTACAATCCGAGACTCCTTACGAATCTCGTAATTGCCTAGGTCTACCTTAGCAGCTTAATCTGCGTCTTGCCATCCTTGAGCACTCGCAGAGAGTATGTTCCGACGTTTCCTGTCCTTCCCGACAGATACGACAAGAGTCGTCTTTTACCACACCGATTTTACTCATGAGATAGTTAAGTCTACAATGGCCCGTAAGTAGCTCAACATAGAGCTTAATGTCATTTGTGCTGAGGCTCAAAACATCTGCCCTAATGCGATCAGGGCTCAGCTCTCCAGCAGTCTTGTAGAAATCGTTTCTCCTCCTTGCGTAGAAGGGCACTATGAAGGGGCTATCCGCGCCTTTTATAGCCAGATAGTTCGCCATTTCATTGTCTACATTCTCTTCATGACCCAGTACCCACAATTAGGTACCAAAGCATTAAGAAGCTTGTAGCAACCCTAAAAGAATACTGATCGAAAGTAATAGCTTGCCAATGCACATAGAACTGCTTGACAGTCTGAGAAAATGTATATTCCGTGGTTTTTCATTAATTTCTGTTTTATATATAAATTTTTAAGTCACGCATGTGTGTAATGTGTGTGCACACACTAAACCAGGCAATCGATCTTGTGTCTTTAAAATATTTTTTTTCTTATTGAATATTTGGCTAATAGAATATAAGACCCGAAATAGTCGAATTTAACTTGTTTTTTTATTTGTCTGTTAGTAAATCCATATCAATGGCTCTAGCCCGAAGAATATGTTTAGCATTGTTACTTTTTGTTACTTTTACGTGCTTAATGCTACGACATATTATACATGATTACGTTTGTACATTTTTTAAAAGTATTTTATACAAAAATGTTGCATGTCACATGCTTGGCTCATGCAATACATCGTGTGGCTGAAGAAATTATAAATCAATTTAAGAATAGAAGTCTCAATTTGTATTAATACTCTCAAGCTATGGGCTTCTAGTCGAGACAATAACCAAACTGTAGTGGTTTTAATCATTGAATGCTTCGGTTAAGCTCAGCGTTATTAAAATAAGAAAAGTAAAAGATCAAATCGGCGAAAATATAAAAGAAAAACTTTATGCAGTTTTAAAGGAGAATGCTGGACTTAAAAATTTAAAGAAACTGGTAGTATTTTTAATTTACACTGGAATGTAAAGAAAGTATTGTAGAAAATTATTATTCTACAAAGGAATTGACCACTTTTAGACATGCACCTATTGATAACTTCTTTATTTATATAAATAAATATTTATCTACTAATAAAGGGTGTTTTTCTTATAGACGTATAGAATTTTAAACTGCAATAAAACAACGATGGATTATTCGATTGACATGAATTTTATTTATCCGAAAGATAATCTTGTGGCATTACATTTTAAATATGATTTCTGGCATATGACCGCCACGGCTGGCTCGGATGTAGTCCAATCTGGACGTCCAATTTTCGATGACTTTTTCCAACATTTGTGGCCGTATATCAGCAATAACACGCCGAATGTTGTCTTCCAAATGGTCAAGCGCTTGTGGCTTATCCGCGTAGACCAATGACTTTACATAGCCCCACAGAAAGTAGTCTAGCGGTGTTAAATCACAAGATCTTGGAGGAAAATTCACAGGTCCATAACGTGAAATTAGGCGGTCACCAAACGTGTCTTTCAATAAATCGATTGTGGCACTAGCTGTGTGACATGTTGCACCGTCTTGTTGGAACCACAGCTCCAGGACATCATGGTTGTTCAATTCAGGAATGAAAAAATTAGTAATCATGGCTCTATACCGATCACCATTGACTGTAACGTTCTGGCCATCATCGTTTTTGAAGAAGTACGGACCAATGATTCCACTAGCCCATAAAGCGCACCAAACAGTCAGTTTTTCTGGATGTAACGGTGTTTCGACATACAATTGAGGATTAGCTTCACTCCAAATGCGGCAGTTTTGTTTGTTGACGTAGCCATTCAACCAGAAGTGCGCTTCATCGCTAAACAAAATTCGCTTATGAAAATCGGGAACAACGGCAATCTCGTTTTGGGCCCATTGCAAGCATTGTTCAGGCGTGAGTCTATTCATGATGAATTGCCAAGCCAAACTGGACTACATCCGAGCCAGCCGTGGCGGTCATATGCCAGAAATCATATTTAAAATGTAATGCCACAAGATTTTCTTTCGGATAAATAAAATTCAAGTCAATCGAATAATCCATCGTTGTTTTATTGCAATTTAAAGTTCTATACGTCTATAAAAAACACCCTTTATATAAACAAACGATATTGGAGACCTAAGAAGTTTGACGTTTTCTTTAATTAACAAAAAAAAAAAAAAAAAAAAAAAAGACTTCTCTATCTTTTTTTAACAAAATCTTGTTAAATCGAGGGTCTTCTCTATTTGAAGGTAACAAACACATCTACTCCATTTAAAATTGAATTAATTTTAAATGAGTTTTAATTTGCTGTAACCCTTTTCATTCTTCAATTTTTACTTTTTTTAATGTTTCTAACTTCTCTTTAAATATTGATCAATTGAAAAGATTTTAAATAGGAAGTCAATAATAAATAAAATTTAACTCAATTCTTTATGGTTGAAGAGTGTAGAGAATTGATAACAACAAAATGTCTCAATATGCAAATAAAAAAAAAAAAACATGGATAAGGGATCAATAAAAAGACACGAAAGGAATTTAATATTTGCATAACATTGGCACAAGTCATACACACACAAGCAAACATATCAAAAAAAAGTAAAATAAAATTGCACAAATTAAATTTATGCAAATTAAACAAAACGACTTTTTATACAAAACAAAAAAAAAAACGCAATTAAAGAAAAAATATATTTTTAGAAATTTCAAATTCAATCAATGATTTATGTTATAAAAAAAAAAAAAAAACTATTGAGAAAAAAAAGAAAAAAATATGAAAACTGGCAAAATTTTTAACGGTTGTTTTAAAAAAAACTTTTTTTTTTCTTTTTTTACCCTTTACATTTACTGTTGTTGCTATTAAATGAAATAAACATGAATTCTGCAAGAGTTCAAAGTTGCTCCATCATTAGTTAAATTCACTGTTTTTTTCTTTTAATTTATTTTTCTTTAATGCAAAATTTGCAATAAGAAATTTCTTTCAAGAAGTTTAATTTTCATCAAAGGAAATTTTTGCAATAAAATGTTTTTTTTTTTTTTTTTTTTTTTAATTTTAAAGAATTTTCTTTTGAAGCGTCTATTTTTATTGACAGCTGTAATAAATGATTAATGTTTATTTTGGGGAGTTTTGGGTTGACAGCTTTAGTTTTAGTTTTTATTGTGTGTTTTTTAGCACTAGACTGGTGTAAGACAAAAAAAAACACTGAGTGTGAAAGAAATTTTTTACACTCAAAACATAATTGATGAATGATTGTGTGGACTTTCCTCACACTTGAATTTACAATAGTTCTCTTTACAAGTAAATAAACTTCAAGAATCAAATTCTATTTTTTGATAAATGATATTTTTATTTTTTCCAGAGTTTTCTTACTATAAAAAAAAAAAAAAAAAAAAAAAAAATAAAAATTTGTGAAGAAAACGAAAGTGAATTTTCCCATACACATCGTGTTTAGATGTTGCATTTTTATTTAGCAAAAATAGTGTCGTTAATGTAAATTATCGGGCATAGTTACCGATAGTTGCAGTTAAGATTTCAAAAGTCAAGTATCAAGCTTTTGGTTGGACAATAAATTAAAAATATCTTTAAGTTAAAGTCCTTAACTATCCACTCAAGTTTAGGTACAAAGTTTTAGCCAAAAGCTTGTTTTTTAAACTATCGAAAGTTGTAATAAAAGGCCTAATTCATTTAATTATTAAAAGCGAGTAGTTTAAACTTTTTTGAAAGTTTCCTTTTTTCTTTCTTTTTCAAAAGTAATTATTTAATTTCTGGTCAGAGCTAAATTTCACTAAAAAAAAAAAAACGCTAAGAAAGGCTACATCACGTCGAAAAAAAATAAGCTAAAAAAAGTTAAAAATTCAAAATTTTCTTAATTCTTTATTACATTAAGAATCTTAATTATACTTTTTATAAAAAAAACCCAAAAAAAAAAAAATTAAATATCAAAAACTATAGAAAATAATTTCATTTTCCACATGGCTTTAAATACTTTTTCAACTTCAATGTAAATAATAATATATAAAATTCCTTTCACTACACAGAGTATAAAGCAAAGTCGCTTCCCGCGTCTGTCCCTATATCCCTATGTATACTTAGATCTTTAAAACTACACAACGGATTTTGATGCAATTTCTTTTAAAAGATAGAGTGATTCAAGAGGAAGGTTTATATGTATAATCTTGGAAGGTTTAACATCACAAATCCGCCCGACAGGTAGCGCTATAGTCGGTATCTGACTTATTTGCCTACTACCTGTTTTAACCCAGTCTCGCACGGTTCTTTACTCTATGAGCACGATTTCTTAGTGTAAGAAGATCGAATATATAAAAATTTTAAGGCAAGACAACGTTTGCCGGGTCAACTAGTAAATAATAATTTATTTTTTGATTTTTAATGCGATTTTTATTCTGATATTTCGCTTGCTTTATCGTACTCAAAAGTGAGCAACTTCAGCATTAGTAAATTTTAGTACTTGATAACTAAATACTAAATGGAACAATTAATTAATCAATTAAGAATAAAGTGCGTTTTCATTTTATAAGCTTTCTTATTGAATTTACCTTCGTTCGACCAATTTATCAATTTACATATCAAAGTTTTATCGAAAATATAACTTTAGCTAATTTGTTTTTGTATGATTTGTTTTCATATTTCCAAAAAAGGCTATTTAAGGCTATTTTGAAAAACAAAAAAGGCTAGGAAAAAAACTAGATGCTAAATCATACATTTTGAGGCTAAATGCGAGAAAAAAGGCTAAGTCTAGCCTTGAAAAGGCTAGAATGTCAACGCTGTTTCTGATATTTGCTCTACATTTTGTTGTTTTTTTTTTTTTTTTTTTTTTTTTTTTTTGGAAAAATAATACAAGTCTGTCCAGCTTTTGGCTTATTCATAGAAAATTATTCAGGCATAGGAAAGATTCAAGCTTGCAATACGTAGACTGTAATCACTACTCTCTGTGGCTTTGAGATTTTCTTCATACATAGAATTTTTATTAAAAATATATATCGATAACAAATTTTAATTGATTTACTCTTTACAATTAACTAAAAGAAAATATATCAACAAATTTCAATAAAAAATTAGAAAACAATTTTATAGAAACAATGGCCAGCACTTTTTACTTACAGAAAGAGAAATTTCTACAAAAAAAATTTATCGATAAAAATTTATCGTTAGCAAATAAAAATCGATAGCAATGTTTTCTATATTCTCAATTAAATACATATTATACAAAATTTAACGATAACAATAACCTTCATATTTCTTTAAATAAAAAAAATTTTCAGAAAGTCCAACAAAACTTTTAAGTACAATTTGAAAATTTTTAAATTTTAGAAAATTATTTTTCGATTTTGTTATCGATTCTTATTAAAAATTAATTTTTTATTATAACTTACGTCATTTTTTTTAATTGACTACGTCACTTCAAAATCATTCCTGAAAAAAGCACTTCGGATTTACGATTTCGGACGAAACGGGCATCTTCCTCTAAGGGAAGAGGGATGTAGATGTCTTCACCGATGGCTCTAAGAACAGTTCTGGAGTGGGTGGTGGAGTCTATATTTAGGAGCCTGAGACTAGTATATCCTTTAGACTCCCCGATCAATGCAGTAAGCTACAAGCTGAGTTGATGGCTATAAAGAAAGCAGCAGACTGGTTGTGGTATCATGGAATGTTTGCATTTATACTGACAGATAGGGTGTCTATTCGACTTCCTATTTGATTCGAGAATACCGCACAGGCTTAAATAGGATGGCGGGACATTCCATGGTTACCTTTATCTGGGTGCGTGGCCATGGGACTACTGTAGGGAGCTGCAGAGCAAGGGAAGTATCGAGCCTACCAGTGCAGAATACCGACAAGCCTTGTGACATCCCTCTCTCGGTCTGCAAATAGCACATCGCTAGTATGTTTTTGCGTAAGGCACAGTCTAGATGTAGAGATGAACGAACGTGCAATACATCTAGGATTATCTGAGCTAGGGTGGACAGCAATCGCAGTAGACGTTTACTTTAAGAGAGCCCAGTCGAGTAATATGGTGGCGGCACAACAGGCCACTGCAGTTTTGGAAACCATGCTAGAAGAATGAGGTTGCCATCAAATGACTACTGTAGAAGTTTTCAAGCCGACGAAGAGGAGGAAATGGTTTAATAGTTTCTCTGCTTCTGCCCTGCTCTGGCGGATCAGCGCAAGCTTTATTCCGAGCAACGCTACTTACAGGGTCTCATTGCACAATTGACTATAGGGGCGGCATGCTATATGGCTTCTTTAGGAGTAGTAACTGGTTTAGTTGATTTCTTTTTCACTCTTCTATCATTATTGCTATCCGTCTTTCCTCTTATATAGAAACCACGTCAAAGGACCCCCCTCATTTACTTTATTCGAAGCGCTCTGTAAAACCTACCGTTGTTATTGTTTGTATAATTGAAATGGCTTAAGTCGACTTAAGCAAAAATTAATTCAACAACTTTATTATTGTGTATCAGGGATGGTCAGGCAATATATTCCGCAATTAACGAGATGCCAATGAAAATAATAGTGTCTGCTAGAATCAAAATAATTTTATAAAAAAACACTTTCAAGGCACTCAAAATTGTGTAAATACAATTTCGGAAGAAACTTCTTGTCGAGTATTTTAATTTGCCGCCACGTAAACCAACCAATTATTTCAATTTGTTACACTTTAAATGCAAATTTCATTTATAGCGATACATTCAGTGTCTAGGCAGGAATTGAACCTGCGATCCCAATTTGCGAGCTTAGTACACCACCCATTAGACTAAGGGTTCACCTTAGCTACATAGATGTTTTTTAAAAATATTGCCCCCAAATGTCTTGTCTTCAGCTTCTATTATTTCTATAAAATTTAAACAAATTTCTGATAGTAAATAAAAAATTTTTGTTTTTCATTTATTTTTATCAAAAGGTTTTCTTCTGATATCTTTTGATTTGTAATTAATTATTTAGAAACTCTGCAAGAGAATGTCACTTTCATTTTAATTTTTTTCCATTTTCATTTAAAAAAAAAATATAAATTTTTGCTGAGCTAAAAAAGCAAATTCGATTATTCGATTGCATTCATGTTTCATTAACAACTAAAAATAAAAATTGATTGATTGTGTGCGTGCTGTCTAACCAGGAAATACTCTTTAAGAAGAAAAGAGTCGCTGCATTTAATGCCTGTATCAAGTTACAAGATAAAAAAAATTGCAACATTTTTTTCAGTAAAAAATGACAATTTTTAACAAAAAGAAAAAAAAGTGATTAATTAAAGTTTTGAACACAAGTTTGAATTATCAAACAAGAAATACTAGTCTAGTAATCAGAAAGAAGCAAAAGGATATTTTCCCCCAAAACAAAAATTTCAAAAAAACATTGATGAGAAAATTTTTTTCTTATTTTCTTACAAGTTGGCAAAAGTAATACAATATTTTCATGGACATGTTGTGAAGATTTTAATCCTTTTTTTTGGCAATATTTACAAACAAAACAAAGAAATTTTATGTTACGTTTTTTTTTTTTTTTTTTGTAATCAAAAAAGAAAAAATGCATGTAGTAAAAGGGTTGTTGATTAGAAAGAAAGAAAATAATTTTCTTAAGATTTCTCTTTTTAACTACCTGGTTGGTTCAAAAGTAAATTTGGCAATTTTTGTTGAGAGAAAGGGTTTTCGTTCCACATGCAAAAATGCATTGAATATTTCCTTAATGCAACACATGCAAAAATTAAACCCTTTTTGAATTTTTGTTTTTTTTTTTAATTTAGATTTACTGAGCCGAACTGAACACCCATTTCTTGTATGCAGTCTTTGATTTTAAAAGTATTTATTTGCGTAAAATCATTAGCTGCGAAATTAATCCTTTGCCTTGACAGTATTGTAACATTTATTTGCCTAAGATTCCAGAATCCTCAACCAAGCAATTTGATATGAGCAAATTATGTCACCGCTAAAATAAACGTGAGAAAAATTCATAAATGAAAAACTATAAAAAGACTTTTCCCATAAGAAAAATTCTAGGTTGGTGGTGGTGGCCACTAACTTACCCTCTTTAAATCTTGTATAGAAATTGCATAAATTTGCAAAAATTACAAAAAACGAAAAAAAAAAAACAGCAATCGTACTTGACTTAATGGAAAAACTGCATGTTGTGAAAATTAGTGGCTTCAAGAATTTGGAAAAGTTTTCTTCTCGTAAAAGAAAACATAAATTTGCATATTTAAGATTGTTTTCTTTCTCCAAATGATTGCACATCACAACAATAATGAATATTTAATTAAGGTTTTAATTAAAAGTTACAAAAACTGACTTGGTAAAGCCCAGCTATTGTCACACCAAATTTACAAGGAAATTTGCATTCTTTAATGAAATTGTTAATTTTGCATTTCTTTCTTTTTTCTGCCTCTGAATAAATTGGGGTACATTTTAAGTAGGAATAATTTCACAGCATATTTAAATCAAACAAAAAATTTAATTTTTAAACTAAAAGGTAAATTTGCCTGAACAAATTTAAACAAAAATTAAATTGTTGAGAAAAATTTATTTAAAATTTTTTGAATATGTATTACAAACCTTAAAACATACTTTTTTTATTAAAAAAAATAAAAATATGTAAAATATAAGTCTTAAAATTTATGTTACGAGTATAAGCAAAATTAAAAATTCAGAATTAAAGTAGAAATTTTATTGAAAATTATTTAAATTTGATTTCTAGCTGCATTCTAATTGTACCATTATAGTATTCAAATGATAAAATTAAATTCTTGAGTGCTTTGAAAATTCGAAATTTCGAAAATATTAAAAATAAATTCAATTCTTAGCAATTTTCTACCAAAAAACCAACTTTTCGCACTTAAGTTCGAATTTAAATTTTTAAATGCTCCATGTTTTCATGTAAAAATAAAATTTCATTTAATTTAAGTTGGAGTTATTTTTAATTTTGAAAATTTTAAATTCAGTTCGAAATTTTAAAAATATTAAAAATTATAAAAATTAAATTTTTCAAAAAAAATTTATGTTATTTTTAATTTCAAAAACTGGAAAGTCAGTTAGAAATTTTGAAAATATTAAAAATTCAATTCCTGGAAATTTTTCACAAAAAAATCTTTTCGAACTATAATTCAAGCTTTCGAACATTATAAAAGGTAGCATTCTTGCTTGTAAAAATATTATTTGATTTAATTTAGGCTTGAAATTTATATTATTTTTAATTTCGAAAATTCGAAATTCAGTTCAAAATTTCGAAAATATTAAAAATATTGATAATTCAATTCAATTCAATTCTTGGAAATTTTATAAAAAAAAAAAATTTTTCGAACTATAATTGGAGTTTTCGAACATTATAAATTATAAAAGGCTGCATTCGTGCTTGTAAACATAAGATTTCATGTAATTTAAGTTGGTGTTATTTTTAATTTCAAAAATTCGAAAATTAGTTAAAATTTTCGAAAATATTAAAAATTATAAAAAATTTGTGCAAAAAAATTAAAATGTTCTAACTCTAAATCATCCAAAACTATTTTTTTATTTTTCTATATAAAAAGAAAATTTTATCATGAATATGGGGCATTTCACTTGAAGCGGATAGCGAAAAAAAATGAGGTGATATAGAATTTGTTTATATGTATGTGGGTTAATTATACATCTAGTGGGTATGAAAGCAAATACGTAATATTTTTTTAAGATGTCTATTTTTCAAGTTATGGGCGTTTAAAAAATCCGTTTGTTTTTGAATAGATTTTCTAAAGGAAAAAAATTATCACGCATCGCAATTGACATTCATCTTTCTTTTCACTATTTGATAAAAAAAATAAATTTGGAAAAATATAAAAAAATTTTAACTCCAACACCGGAAGTAAAAGTTTCAAATGAGATTTTCAAGCACATCTACCATTTTTAAAAATTTTTATTATTCTTAAAAAATAGGTAGAAGTTTCAGAGTGGGATAATTACTAAATAAAGGAAATTTTTTAAAGACGTATAGAACTTTAAATTGCAATAAAACAACGATGGATTTTTCGATTGACATGAATTTTATTTATCCGAAAGATAATCTTGTGGCATTACATTTTAAATATGATTTCTGGCATATGACCGCCACGGCTGGCTCGGATGTAGTCCAATCTGGACGTCCAATTTTCGATGACTTTTTCCAACATTTGTGGCCGTATATCAGCAATAACACGCCGAATGTTGTCTTCCAAATGGTCAAGCGCTTGTGGCTTATCCGCGTAGACCAATGACTTTGCATAGCCCCACAGAAAGTAGTCTAGCGGTGTTAAATCACAAGATCTTGGAGGAAAATTCACAGGTCCAAAACGTGAAATTAGGCGGTTGCCAAACGTGTCTTTCAATAAATCGATAGTGGCACGAGCTGTGTGACATGTTGCGCCGTCTTGTTGGAACCACAGCTCCAGGACATCATGGTTGTTCAATTCAGGAATGAAAAAACTAGTAATCATGTAATCTATACCGATCACCATTGACTGTAACGTTCTGGCCATCATCGTTTTTGAAGAAGTACGGACCAATGATTCCACTAGCCCATAAAGCGCACCAAACAGTCAGTTTTTCTGGATGTAACGGTGTTTCGACATACACTTGAGGATTAGCTTCACTCCAAATGCGGCAGTTTTGCTTGTTGACGTAGCCATTCAACCAGAAGTGCGCTTCATCGCTAAACAAAATTCGCTTATGAAAATCGGGAATAACGGCATTTATTTTCGAAATAAAATTGCACTATTTGCAAGCGTTGTTCAGGCGTGAGTCTATTGATGATGAATTGCCAAGCCAAACTGAGAATAAATCACTTGACAGCTGTTAAATCGGTCGCCGTCTTGAACAGTAATGCCAACTTAAAGTTCTATACGTCTATAAAAAACACCCTTTAGTTAGGAAGGTAGGTAAATTAATGTACATGCATGTCGCACTGAGTGGAGCTGGGATATCACACTTGACTTGTATAATTCTGTGTAAGTGCGTTCGAGCTCCAACAAAAATTTTGATTAGTTATAATTTTAATGAGCATACAAGCTATCACCCTATTGATATCGCATAATTGTTTCTATAAAATAAATATCGCACCATCAGCGAAATGTATTAATATTTAAAAATAAGTAATACCTTTTGGTTGCATTTGTTTCCATAAGCCAAATATTGCAATTTCGCAATATTCTCAGAATTATAAAATAACAGAGGAAGCGAGCCAGGCACCTGAGTTCAAAATATTAAATAAAAAAAAATTTTATTATTTTTTTTTTTTTTGATATTTAATTTCAGTTAATTGCAAAAACAAGCAATAAGCAAATTCTGTCGAATAAGTTATTTTATGAAAACTTAATAATAAATAATATTAAGCATAATGAGCTAAAATTTATTATAAAAGAGTGTGTATTTTAACCTCAACTAAGTTTGTTTCACTTGTTAAAGACAAATTAACTTAGATTTAAAATTAGTCCTCCAAAAATTTTGGAATATGCACAGCCCGCACTCAATACATTTTTGTGTAAATTTTGGCTAATTGTAAATTAAAACAAGGAGGCAAAAATTTTAAATTTAAAAAAAAAATTTTAATTGTTTTATTTGATTTTTTTATTACTCATACTGTCGTGCAGGATTTTTTTTTTAAATTAATATTATTTTAGATTTTGATAAAACTAAGATCAGATTGCTGAGCTCGATATCGAGAGTTTTTAATTTAAATTTTAAAACAATTTCACACAAAAAAAGAACAATTATATTCGATAACTAAGCTGTTCATACTTACAGTGTTGCCAAAGATCAAGTTTTCCAAAACAAAGCATTAATACATATAATTGTTTTGCCAAAAGGGTTCTAGATTTTTAAATTTTCTATTGCAAAATTATTTTCAAATGTTGCAAAATTTCATTTTAAATTCTAAAGAATGCAACCCTTATTTTCTGACAGAGATCTGTGTACCAAAAATTGTTTGTTGTAAAATCTAATGATTCGTACCTTAAACTTTAAACAAAATTTCATTACACCGAAGGATGCTACAGAAAAAAAAATAAATAAATTTTATTACCTGTGTTGGATAAACAAACAAAATAAATGAAAAAATTTTGGATTTAGACAATCAAGGATGCGTAACAAAATAATAATGATCGTGCAGTTTTTTTTTTCCATCGCCTAAAAAATGCACTGATGTTTAAGTATAAAACACGAGAAAAAGAAACAAAAGCAAACTTTTTAATGCTAAAGAAAACATCTTTTAGAAAAAAGAAACTCAAAGTATGTGCGCACACGAAAAAGGGGTGAACGGGTGAAGAAGAAGATTTGTTCAAATGTATCCAATGTCTGAGGGAATAATCATTAATTTTCATAATGTCATCAAGTTGGAAAAATAGACAAACGAATATTTTTTACTTTTAAGATTTTTATCCAAAAAATGTATACAATTTTTGTGCAACAAAAAATGGAATGGCAAATGTTTACGTTAATTTTATGAACCCTTGAAGTCCTTATCAGGTAATTAAAATAACTTTTTCCCATTAAATACAAAAATAGTTTGCTTTAGTCAAAAATGAAATGCAAATGCATCATTAATCAATTTACTCATTAGCAAATAAATAACTTCTTTTTTAAAAAGAAAAAAAACAAAAAAAAAACACAACTTTTTTTTAAACAGATATTTTAATGTAGCGTCTTTAATTATAAAAGTACAAAAATTTACAATTAAATTTTTTTTTTTGGAAATTTATAGACAGACAACACTGTACTGTAAGCGATACTTGTGTGAGAAATGAAGAAAATCTTTATGTGTTGTGCAGTTATTTATTGCAAAGACTTCAATTTAAAAGCTCTAAAACAGTTTCTTATAAAACTATTGCGAGTTTAGCAAACGCTATCGAGATAATTGTGAAATATATCGTCCCAAATCAATTTTTATTGAAGTCGACTTGAGCGATTTTTCCTTCTTAGCAAATATTTATTGCTTGCATAAAAGAGTCTGTTGGCAACTCAAAATATTAAGAAAAGCATCACTGCGGCAATTATTAGAAAATCAATTATTAAAATTTAAATATTAAAAAATTTGTTTTATTTCGATATCAAACAAAAATAAAGTTAATTTCATAAGCAAATGAGATCAAATTATCCTGGGGCAAACAAAATATAAATACGCAGTAAGAAATTAGGCAGACCAATGTAAACAAGAAAAACCGTTAAGCTGTGTTCACAAGTCATATGGAATGTCAAAATTTAATGCCCTGTGTGTAACCGAACTACGAATACAGAAATCTTATCGAAATAAATTTTTTTGATTTTTGCCGTTATTTTAAAATTCTTTATTTGATATTAAATATTTTTTTTTAAGTTTGTTGGTTTAAAAAATGCTTGCAAACATTTTAAATTAAATTTATTTAATTTTTTATACGAAACGAACCATCTAATGGTCTAAAAAATTGTATGGAAAACACGTTTCGTTTGCAAATTACAATTTCCTCTTTTTATTTTATTGGTTTTAAAAATAACGTATTTTATACTGAATGTCGTTCATTTGAATTTCTTTGTTCAAAGAAAATTATTTGAATCAATATTTGCGATTTCATTAAAAATCTTTTTTATATTATATATAAGAATCGGCACAGTCGAATTTAGCTTCTTTTCAACGATCTTATTCACGGTTATCGAATTGTTGAGATTTTAAAAAGATAATTTTTTTTAAAATCAATTTTCCATTTTAACCACTTTGGGAGAAGAAAGAAAAGCATACACTGATATAATTTTTAATTTGAATTCAAATTTGTATTAGAAATAATTTTTTAATAAGAGTTAAAATCGCTGTACTTACGAGTACCTAATATCGAGCAAGTGTTACCGAATTTTTGAGATTTATTTCACACGGTCTCACTAAAATACGGATTGATTCTATTTGATATGGCAAAACGTAATAATTTTTTAAGATTTTCGTAGCATAAGTTCGAACAATAGTGAGTGTGTGTAAAATAATATCAGAAACGAATAAAAATTTAAATTCAGTTGGAATACAAAAAGGATTGTTCACTTTATTTTCACACAGAGTATCTATCACTGTTGTCCGGGTATAATTACACAATGTGTGTACTTTTCTAAAGCCAATTAAAAAGCAATAAATATTCCAATTTAATCAAAACGTTCTCAGTAAAGTAAGTAAGTTTTTCTAACAAGGACATTCCGTCAATATCAAAACATCACTCAAGACAACATTTATAAAGAAAACAAAAAAATTTTTAATTTTATGTAAATTTTCTTTTATTTTCTTGTAAAAATTACTTTGTGTAAACTTAACAAGCGATTAAAATGTTACTTTTAACAACAAAAACAACGACAACTACAGCTACTGCCACAGCAATTGAAACATTTGAAAAAAAAATACGTTAAAGTTTTAAATTTGTAATTTATTAAAAGTAATTTAAATTAAAATGACAATGTAATTGTAAGTTATAGTTGTACTCGTAGTTGCAGTTCTAGTTAAAGTTGTAATCGCAATTGTGTGACAAGCCCAAAAATTGTAAAAGGATTTGATTTCGTCTGATACAAATAAACAATCTCATGAATGACTTTTTTTTTTAAGTTATAAATAAGTAAATGCTTCTTTCTTTAATTGACTGGCTGACGGAGTGGAGTGATTGTCTGAGTTGGCAATCAATTCAAAATTCTCTGCTCGGAAAACAATCAAATCAATCGAACAATGGCAAAAAACTACAAAAAAAATATATGAAACAAACGTAACATGAACATAAAGAGCAAGAATGTTCTATGAATCTATTTTAAAATCATTGGCAAAATATGCAAATTCATAAATTCAGCTTTCTTGTAGTTCGTTTTTTTTTTTTTTTTTTGTTATTCTAATTCTAATTCTAATTCAAATTTAAATTAAAATTTTTAATACAACATTTTTATAACTTTAGTTTAGTGTAACAAAGCCATTCAACATTCCATTCTTCAGTCATGTCAAGGTGAATGAAAATGTCAGAGGGCTTCTATCTTTGGCTTTTATAAATTCAAAATTTCATTTTGTTGTGTTGTGTGTCAACTATTTTCGTTTTATTTTAACTTTATTGCCATTTTTGTGAGTTTGTTGCATTAAATCATAAACGGCAACGAAACTCCTTTTGTGAAATCAATATTCAAAAATACAAACAACAGGGTTTGGGTTTAGCCCTGTAAGAAAAATAGACCCTATAAGTGATAAATAGTAGCGAAAGACAGAAAGAGAGAACGAGACAAAGAAAAAATATTTTGTTATAGTTATTTTAACGAACCATTTAACCAACATGTAAATTACAAATCAATTGAAATCAAAATCGAAATCGAACAATTTTTATAAATCATTATTTTTGTTATTGTTGCTGCTGTTGTTCCTTAAACATTTGCATAAATTAGCATCTTAATTTATTTCATGTGCACTAATAATTTTTTTTTTTCAACAACAAGGGTTAGAAATGAAAGAAAAAAAATGTTTAAGGCAGTATAAGAGGCAAGAGTGAAAAACGGGGAGGCTGGTGGAAAACTCAACACCAGAAAAGATGTGTAAAACAAGTAACACATAATATAAGACTAACTGACAGTAATACTACAACGTGCCAATAAGGTGTCAGATAGTTTTAAAAATAACTTTATTTATAATGAACGATAAAGTGACCTTTAACTTGTGTCCATTATTACAACTTCCCAATAACATAAATAATATAATATTTGGAATGAGGTACCATTGACACGAATATCGATTACTTCTCGTTATAACACTACATACATACCTAGTGGCAACGGCATACCTTATTTGACACTTATTTTCAAAATAACTAAAAAATTCAGTACTTTAAAAATTTTAATTTAATATTTGTTGTTATTGTTTTATTTTTGTATATTAATATAAAAAACAACTGGGATATCTAGGCTGTTGCAGTTGCCATATCTTTAATCGAAAATATGGCAACTTTAAATCCATTTTTATTATCATTAAGGGCTATAATTGCACCGCGACCTTTAAAGATCCATTGTGCAGCCCAGTTATTAACTACAACTTGAAACTCTTTTCGAATCTCGTAATTGCTGTAGGATTAATCGTGACTAGATCCCTTGGGACCAATGCCCCACTACCTTAGCAGCTTGTTCTGTAACTTGCTACCGCTGTGCACTCGCAGAGAACATGTTCCGACGTTTCCTGTCCATCTCGACAGAAGCGCCAGGAATCGTTTTGTACCACACCTATTCTACTCATGACTTTAAGTCTTTAAAATTCTTGTTAAAACGGGGGATAAACACATTAAATTTAAATATCAAACATGAATTTGTGTGCGTTTTTTTAATGAATTTGACGAAAATCAAAACATTCATAATTTCAGTGTCAGGGCAGCACAATGTTGCTGTTAACTTATCATACACTTTTCATTAAAGTCCACTTATAATAACGAGAAACCATTAGTTATTATTTAGGTCTAATAATGGCCCCAAGAAATGAAAAGCCAAGTCATTTTAACTACTAACTACTCGTAGCAATTATTTCATGAAAAAAAAAATAATTTTAATTAATATGGAATATAGCGGTTTGGCTGTCATCGTTATCATGGAAATTAAAAAATTGTATGCAAGTTTACTTCTACAAATAAAATTTTCACATAGCAATTTTGGTAAATTCGCAAGATAGTTTTATTCTGAAATTTATATTAAAAACAGCAAAAACTAATTTTTTTTTTGTTTTTTCTACCAGTACAAAAATATTTTTTCAGACCAACCTAAATTGGAGTAGCAAGTGTAGCGCCCAGCATTTATGTTAAAGCATCATAACTCTACAGTAGTGTTAATCATCTTGTTTAATAAAACCCACTAAAGACAAACAGAAATAGAGTGAAATTTGCTAGATTAAAAAAATATTAGATAAAATGCCATTACTGGTCAACAATAACAAAACAAAAATAAAAGAAAATTGTTTTACAGCCAACTTCACTACAGAACACACCGCTAAAATTTTATTTTCCAACCGCTTAGTGCTGTCGTCACTAAGCAACCAGAGATGAAACTTTGAGGTTAGAATTTTGAAAAACTCAGCTTTTTATTATGGAGTTTGTATGTAAGAGACAGATATAGTGTTTCAATATTACGAATAAGAGAAAATAAGCTAAATGAAAAATTTTTTGTTTTAAAAAACATTAATTAAAAAGTTATTTCCGTAATGAAAATGCACATGCCGAAAATACTTATATCTACGTTTTTTTGTTATGAAGTATGGAATTTAATGTAAAAGTGATAACAAACACAAATTTTCATGTTTTAAAATTCATGTTTCCGAAATGTAAATTTTTTTAGAAATACCTGAGCAAAACAAAATAAAAATTTTGAGTTCGTGCAAAAAAGACAGAAAGAAAATGTATACTATATCCGAACTCTGACACCTCTGGTTGCTCGGTGCTGTCGTCGAGTTATTTGGATATGCTCCATATCCAAATTTATGACAGATAAAAAACTCTTGTTGCGCTAACTTAGATGTGGCTGTTAAAATGTAGCATAAATCCAATATAAGAAAGAGTGGTTTCAGAACAAGAAGATTAATGTGTTGGAGTTTCTGGAACAAGCACAAGATCTAAATTCTATTGAGAATTTATTTAATGTCGTTAAATTTTTAGTAAAAGGTAATTATCTATTTAAGTTTGGTGGGTTTTGGCAACTTATTTGGCGAGAAACACCAGTTTCAGTTTAGCGAAACTTGACCCAGCAATTTCGGACAGCACACTGCCATGCACAAAATATTAGGCAAACTTTTAACAGTTTAGCTTACTTAACTAACGTTTTGCTTCACATTTTTCAGCTTACTTTTCTTCTTTTTTTTTTTTGTATTTATATATTCCAAATAAATCAAATGTCCTTATTATTTTCTACATGTGAAAGTGACTAAACAATACTTTAATCGTAAATAAAATAGAGTAATATTGTTGCCAAATTGAGAAAAATGCAAAAGAATTTAGATTCATACATTTAAATAACAAAACAATCTGTTACTGTATTTATTATTGAGTCTTAAACTAACTTGCATTACATGTCCTTACTGTTTTTCACATCAATGTATGTACGGAATCACTTCTTATTTACAGTAAAGGGTGTAAACATTTCAATCAAACTGTATGAACTAGGGTCTCGAGTATACTAAATAGAAATCAATTTTAGTTTTGGCGACACCAAAATTATTTTACCCCAGTGTTATAAATAAAAAAATTTAGTTCCGTTAAAAATAAAATTTATCAACAAAAAATTTATCGATAAGAATTTATCGATTACTAAAATATAGAGTAGAATACGTTTCATTATTTTCACTTCTTCAAAAGTGTAATTTTTAAAGTGGATGATAAAGCCATTTGCTGGTATAATTTTATTGTTGATTGGTTGGTTCTAGGCTTGTAGCGTTCATGTGCAACCTAGTTCATATGAACGATTCGGCAAATTGAACGATTCGGACGCTTAAAGTTTTTTAAATTATTTCGTTTATCGTTCACTGATTGTGATGCACTGATCTGACTTAACATCACATATGCTTAAATTCAATCATCAGTTGTAATAACGGTGTATAAAAAATACAATGAATGAAAGTCATAAGTTTATCGCCTTACAGTGTACGAAAGAAACGATGAACGTAACTCACAAACAGCGTTGGCAGGAGCTAGTAAAAAATAAGCTAAATTTGCCTTAAAAAACCCAAGAAAAAGTTAGAAAAGTATCGCTTAAAATTCTAAATAATAATTTTTATTTAAAAAAAAATCAAGAAGAGAACAATGACAAAAACTAAAGAAAATAAGGTCGTTTATCACATGCTTTAAATAGTTGTATGCGAATACAATTATTTTACAACTTCAATGTTATTATAAAAAATTAATTTTTTAATTTCTTCAAGTATTAATTTAGTTTTTTGACTTCAAGGCGATTTAACTTTCTTTATCGTACTAAAAAGCAGGCAACCCTAGCATTACTAAACCTTAGCATTACTAGACAACTAAATTGATCAAATTTAAATTTTTTATTTAAGCGAAATTTTTTCGAACAAAATTTTTGCCGCGAAGGTGAGGGTTTTTTAATAAGAGTTTTCTGCAGCATTATTAAGCCATTTCTAAAAATGTATCTTTATGTGTGATTTGGTTTCATTTTTCCAACACATAAGAAAAGAAAAAAGGCTATTTTGAAAATGAAAAAAGGCTAGGAAAAAAGCTAGAGTCTAAATGCGCGAAAAAAGGCTAAATCTAGCTTACAAAAGGCTAAAATGGCAAAGCTGCTCACAAGTCATCATACAGTGTCCGATATGAACTATGAACGAAAATCAAAAATCATCATTCAGTGTCCGAAATGAGCTATGAACGATAAAAATTATCTAGATCATTTAGGTGATTTGAAAAATCTCAACGATTCAGTGAAATGAACGATTATGCTCAAGTCTAGTTGGTTCACCTGTGTACACTTTTAAGGATTAAAATTTATCTTATTTTGATTATTCTATTTAATTGCATGACGTTGAAAAAACGCTTGTATTTTTGTAAGGGGATGTTTAGGTTTTCCTCAAATAATGGATAGTGGTCAGTCACTTTGGCACGCGTCTTTCCAATTTCATGGTCATTATGGTCAAGAGTTTTTGGAAACCGGTTTTACAAAACAAGCACATGCCAACAAGAGGGTTAAACTGACCACTGACTTAAGGATGATATTAATGACTTGTAAATAATAGACATCAAACAGTAAGGCACGTGCAAAAGGTAATAAACAATGGATGTGCCTAAAATATGTGACTTTTTAGTTCAATTAAATATTTAATATTAATTTAAATATTTAACTCAGAAAGAAAATAAAACACTCAATATTGATTAAAAAGTACTTTTCCTTAGTTTCTCTATTCCCAAGTAATTTAAATATTCGACTTACTAACTCTCATTTAGTTAAAAAATATTTCTCCAAAAAGTTTTCAGACAAGCTGTTAAGGATAAACATCACAAAGAGAAATTACTTTCTTTAATATTTAAAAAAATAGTGAAACCGTTAATTTGAAAACATGAAAACTGATAAAAGTTCATGACTTTTTTATGTTTTCTTTAAATGGAAAAATGGCGGCTACTGACCTTTTGTAATGCAACTAAATAGCGCTGCTACATAAATTAAGCAATTGGACACAAAATAAGGGATACATAATCTTCTATGTACAAATGACTCTAGTGCTTTTACTACCAGTATGGCTTTCATTTGTGTGCAGTTGTATGACCAGCACAAACCCTTTTCTTTTCTTTTTCATTTTCCTCTGTAAGCAGGCGCAACATACTCGTTTGAAACTTGTCCAATAAAAAATTTTTCTAATTTTTATGCGCGCTTCCAAAACAAACAAAAAATGCAAATCATACGTTTTTCCTTAACAATGACCAGAATAGGATCTTATTTCTTTTGGCCATGGACCGTTTTACATATTAATAAAATTGTTGTTGTTGTATCTGCTGTAGACATTAATTGAACATAACATCCATGCTTTTGTACTCCAGCCATATGTTTGGGCTTTATGAGAGTACGCATATGTTGGCAGATTCAAAGGACATGCATTTCGAAAGGGGTTTTTAAGGATGATTTTTAAATTTCTATTTATCCTTTTTTTTTGTGTTAAGCTTTTCTAAAATTAATGCTTGTGTTGTTGGTTGTCCAAACCGGTTTGCTGATGGTCCTTTTCCATTGTATTCTCTTGACAGATCGCGGTTGTACAAGATAAAAAAGGATTTTTCAAAATAAAAATAAAAAAAAAAATTTTTTATACACAAGCCAACTTAACAGGGAAAAAAGGGTTATTGCACAGTCCGGTTAAGAAGTTTCATCCCTTTTGTTTAGCATCATCATCAGCAAAGGTAAGTTTTCTTTCTTGCAACTTCGTCCATTTCAAGAATATTTCAAGTAATTTTGAAAGAAATTTAACGCATAAAAAAGATAAACTTCTAATTCAAATAATATTGTGAGAAAATACGTTTTTTTTTCATTCTTTTGCTTTTGTGAAATATAATCGGTTGGATTGCACCAATGAAAAAGCCGTTAGAATTTTTTCAAAATGGAAAAACATTGAAAAAACTTAAAAACACGTTTTTTCTGTCTTCAAAATGAATAAATTTCTCCTGTAAATTTTTTTTCATAAATTGAAATGACCCGTCGAATTGTAAATATTTCAATTTTGTAAAAAATTTCATTTTTGTTGTTTATAATGAGAACATAACTTTGGTTGTGAGAATCGCATTTGTTAGTAGTCACAAATTCAGTTGTAGTTTTAGTTGTGCCAACAGAAATTCAGTGCTATAACCAAAACGAAGCGTTGTGTTTTATTATAAAATGTCGGTCGTCACACTGAGAGAACAACTTTGGGTATGAGATTCGAATTCGTTTCTAAACAAAAATTCAGCTGTAATAATCAAATTTTTTTAGTTGTCATATCCCAATAATTAACAAAAGAAATTACCAAAATTAGTTGTTGATGACCTTAAGAGAATTTTTCAATTCTCATAAATAAACGAAGTTGTTTTTCGTCAGTAGAATGACAGTAAAAAGATAATTAAATAAATTTTTTTTTTTTTTTTTTAATGTGAAAAGCGTGCCCACATTTAACCCCTTTTTCAAGTTAGCGAATGGTCAGCGAGTGAGTGATACGAGTGATCATCAACTACAACTGACCACACATTAAAATGAATTTATCTTCCCTAAAGATGCTTCTAATAATCTTTTACACAAACGATGGGACGATTGTGTATAAACAAGTTTTCAATTATAAGATTGACCAGTGAGTGGCGAGTGGTCAGTTGGCTCGTGCCAAGTGATGTTTTTATTGTTGTTATGTTTGCTAAGAGTTAAAAATTGAGAATAAAATATTTCTAAACATGTCAGAGATTTTAAAATAAAATTAAAACATTTTCAGTCTATTGTGAACAAACTGAACTAAATATTTCGATAAGTGATTTGGTTTTATTAGCTATGTGAGTCAAAATGATCGATAAACTGTCAATGTTGATGTTGGCTCAAAACTGAAGACGTTGTTTGTTGTCAACACCAAATAGAATAAGAAGGATTTTGATTAGCTTTTAATTAAAGAAATCTAACAAATAGAGAAATAAGTGTTTACCACGAGGATGCTCACAGATGTCGATTCTTTTATAAAAATGTGTGTAGAAACACCAAATACACCACCTACACAAAAAATAAAGAAAATGTCTTTCGTATAATTATTATTACTAGTGAAGTGAAAGCTTTTCTAGTTAACAGGAGGGGTTACTGTCTATTGCGATGCGAAAGAAAACGCATCGCAACTCAATGTAAAAATCATACAGATGCGAATGGTTTTTCTTTCGCATCGCAGTAGAGAGTAACCCTCCAGAAGTCTCCCAGTAGTCTTGCTCTATGAGACCCTAAGGTCGAACAGTCACAAAGAACATGTTCTGAGGTTTTGTTAACTAACCCACAAAACCTGCATTGGTTGGTCCTAATGTTCCCTACCTAACACTGGTAGTATATAAGATCAAAATGCCTGGAAAACCATCCCGTTAGGAGCCTGAGGTTGCTCTTATTGAGCGACATTACTTTTCGGAATCTACTACACGATAGTGAATGAAACGCTTTGCTCGTCTGGGTTTAATCAGCGATTCCCAGTATTTTGAAGAGAGGATCTCTTTGCAAGAGAAGATCAGTTGTCCCAAGTCGGTTCTTATTGAAATAGCCTTCATAACAGATAACAAAGGCTAGCAAAATGCCCACTATATTAAATTTTATAAAAATATTACCATCACATTTGATGTATTTTGGTGGTAGATTATTGTAGCAGCTCTTTCAGCTTTTTCAAAGTACCCGCACTTAAGTTAACGCGATAGAAATTTTAATTAATAGTGAATTTATCAAATGGCTACGACGCGTTGAGAAAACGTTGCTTAATTGATGCACATACAGAAATACGATGCTTGTGGCGAATATACATTTACAAAATATCGATCACCGACTTTATAAAATCTGCGTACTTTAAATACTTTAGAGTAAATATTTGTAATTTAGAAAAGTCTTGGGAGCCCAATAATGTAAGCTAAATTTGTGTTGTGCACGCAAAGAAAAAAGATGGTTGACTATGGTCACCGCAAACGTTGTGTGTTCTTCACAAAAATATTATTATTAATTTGAAACATCTAAACATTATTATGATCACAATAAACATAATTCTAGTTATTTTTAACCTTCATATGTTTACCATCATATTATTTTTAATAAAATTTTAACTGAAACCATAAATATGTTTATAGTAAACATAATATTGAGAAAATTTGGTTGAATGTAAATTGTCTCTTCCGCAACCATATAAATAAAGTGAATATAAAACAAAAGCTTAATCGTTCAAACTCAACTGAGCTTTGTGGCTGAAGTGGTTGGGTGGCGAGTTAATGCTTCTTAACTAAATATTCCAAAGTTCGAATCTTGGCAGAGTCAAATAAAATTTAAAAAAATTAATTCAAACCCGCTGCATTATGTAATAAATAAAAAGTCAATGGAAAAAAAATTTTATTTTTACAAAAAATTGTTATTAAAATTTTTTTTTAATTCACACACACATATTAAAGTTTTTTTGAAATATTTATATAAAATTTGTATGTATTAAAAAATTAAAAAAAAAAAAAAATAAAAAAATTAAAAAAAAATTTGGATTGAACCGCAACATCTGCAGTTGAAAGGTATTTTTAATATCTTTGATTTAAAATATATATGGTTAGATGCAGTTATAGAATATGGTTGCCTCAACCATATTTTTTCTTTACGTGTGGCTTGGCTACAATGCACAAGTGGAAACAGATTTAATCTTAAATTCAGAAGTCTCATAATGAGATTTTTTTTGTATGGTAAACATTACGGCCATAAACTCTGCAAGCCGATATATTTAAGCGGCCATGTTACTACATGCTCTTATCAGCCACCTGTGATTGGGAATGTTTCCTTCAGTGAATCAACATTTTCTTGGAAATCAGTAATCAAGACACTATTTGCAATTAGTGAACTTGAAATACCTCGGCTCATATTCTAATTTAGATCAAGTTTATTACAGAAAAGAGCAAAGCGAAAGGTTTCACCAAGATATTCATTCGTATTATTTAAAAACGTTACCAAGGGAGCTGGAACATACATATTAATCTCTGACTATTGCTGCTAAAACAAGCGATTCTTTCAAGAAAATCTTTTAAAAAAACATATTTTTCCTTAACTGTATGAAATAAAGGATTTAAATAGTCATAACTTTTAATTTGTTATTAAATTAAAGCTAGACATGCCAGAAAAAACCAGTACTATTTTCGTAATATACACAATTTAGTTAATCGAAAAAATAGATTACACAGACAAAATTATATGGTAGCAATTTTAACTAAAAACAAGTTAATTTCGGTCTAATATACCCTTCACTGTGGTGGCCTAATTTTTAATTTTGCACATTCTTCTTAAATATTTAACAAAAAAAAAAAAAAGATTTTTAATGAAACGACAAATACCGATTACAATATTTTTTTGAGTGCCTATTTTTTTGTTAATCCTAAATTAAATAATTAATTTCAGTTAAAGATAAAGAAATTCAAATTAACGACATTCACGAAAAAATCAATTTTTAAATATACAGCTCTATTCTGGGAGTTTCTTTTCTCTAAAAATAAAATTCCCCTATTCTAAACAGTCTGAGAAGGGAGAAAGTTTGCACAATAAAAATTATATGCTGGGAAAAAAATTACAAATTATTTTTAGAAACCTTTAAAGAAAAAAAAAAATAAACATTTTAAATACATTTATTAGTAAGTTTTATTTGACCTTTTTCTTTTTAATTAAAATGGCTATTTTGTTAAGCTTGAGGTCTTATTTTTCAAAAATTTATTTTTATATCGATAAAAATAAATACACCTACAACACATAGAATAAATTTTAAGTCTGATACAGAAAATATAGCTCAAAATTATAGACACTTAATAAACAAATATAAATTTTGTTAAATATTTTTGTTAATATGCACATATTATTTATATACAAATAAGTGTGTCCATGTACAAATATATAATTTTATATATTTATTTGAGCATATTAACAAAATTATGTTATTATTTAATATTTTTATATATATATATATAAAAAAAAAAAAAAAAAAAATGTTAATTGTTACTTGTTACATACATACATAATTCATTTAACACATACATTTTTATAACAATTGTTTTATATATACATTTTTAACATATTACTTTTAAATATTTTTCAAATTTTGTTTGGGATGACCTTATTATTGAACACCCTAATTTAGTTTTGTCAAGAAAATTTTTGAAATATGTATTTTTAATAATTTGATTAATTTATAATTATATCCTGAAGAAGCTACAAAAATTGGAGCGAAATATCGATATAAAAATAAATTTTTATTACATTTTAAATACATCGACAAAACAAATAATTCATTATAAATTAAAAACAAATAAAAAAAAATTTATTATTTATTTATGTCTTAGTTCTTCTAATTCTCTTAGTTGACAGTGTCTTTCAACTTTGTCTTCTACTTCCCTCAGTCTTCATTTTTTCATTGCTAAATTGTACCGCTTTTGCTCCTTCAACTCTTTCTTCTTTATATCATAGAGGTTATCAAAAGAACGATACAGTTTTTTGCTACTCCACCTTCGCTTCCAACATCTTTTTCTGGATGTGGATATCTTCTACAATAACATCGGTAGATGAGGAGTTTTTTTCTTAGTCGGCTTTTGAGACGTATCGCTTTTCACTATCATTCACACTCATTTCAAAGAGATCGCCAGTCACCAACAGTTCTATGAGCGCAAGGGCCATGTTCTCTGACATTTCTGTGAGTATGGACCCTGAACCAAAAGTATTCGCTTACTTTCCACACAGTCCTTCATCCCAATTTAAATTTAAATCGCCCCTTCATCCCTTTTTTTGTTGTTTTTGACCTGAAAGTAAGAGTAAATGACGATATTTATTACATATTTAATTTAAAAAAATATTAAATACTTAGGCTGATATTCAAAGTGACTGATAACGATTTCAAATAGAAATTTTGATAAATTTTTCGTGTAAATCCTTGATTTCAAGTTTACATTAATTTTCTTACATTTTCGGGCACAACTCCTTTGCAATTTTTTTTTGAGAAATTATTCCCAAAATTTGTTATTACATCCTCCCTCTAATTACCATTCGTAATATCTACTTTTTCCCAAAGAAGAATTTCCCATTTTCAAAGTTCTTTTACAATAGGGGAAAAGAGAAAAATCTCAAAATTAAAATTTGTTTATAAAAGGGGAACTGGGAATTCTTATTTAGAATCGCGCTGATAAAAAATAATTCTAAGAAAGATATTCAATAAGAATGCGAAATAAACTAAATTTTATTTAATTTTAAATGTTTGTTAACATTTTTTAAGTCAAATATATTTAATTTCAAATAAAGAAGTTCATATTACCGGCAAAAATCAAAAACTTCTCTCTAGCATGCTATTTCCAACAAGATTTCTGTATTCGTACACACACAAGCCATTTAAAAGATAAGAAATACATTCGATTGCTTGGTTTTGTGTCTGGGAGCACAGACATGACGACGCACATCTACAGCTTAAAAATTTAAATTAAATAAACAAAACAGAAATGAATGAAAAATCCAAAATTTGCTTGTATTTAAAACTTTTTCGTCTATTTCTGAGCCGATTGTTATGATTTTTGGAACGAAGTTTATGACTGTCTTATGTGATAAAACTTCTTCTTAACTGGCTTCTTACAATCTATTTAGGTCTTCAGCCGAGGTCTGAATGTGATAAAAATTCTTACTAAAATTTTTTGTTCTTAGACTTTGTATTTAGAAAAATTATCAAAAAATAGAGCTAGTCCTGGATTTTGACTCATAGCTCTGCCATTTATGAAACGATTGGGTTGAATTTCAATAGCAAACTAAAACAGGAACTTTCAGCAAATTGGCATACTAAACTATTTAGTAGGTTTTCTAAGGATTTCAAACAGTTGATTTCAACGACTAGACAAACAGACAGACACACGAACATCGCTTATTCGACTCCGCTATTCACAAGGATCCAGAATATATAAATACGTTATAGGATGGCTCATGTAACGTAATCACAAACTTATATTTACCCTTCTTACTTATAGCGAAGGGTATAAATAACTGTTTAATTGAATCAAATAAATATTAATTAATATGAAATTTTGCTTTTAGCTAAAATGCTTGATTTGGGCATATATTTTTATTTTATATTTTCGTTAGTTAATTTCATTTTAAATAAAACATTTATACTTCAGTATCCTGCAATAGGATTTTTTATGAATAATTATTTTTGAAAAAGGACCTTTTTCATAAAAAAAGACAAACAAAACAAGACGTCATATTAAAATAAAGAGATTTTCTTTGTACACCAAAGGATAAAAATTTTATGTAAATAAATAAAGAAAAATTCCTTAAGTTTTTGTGGCTTTTTTTTTATTTAATATTTTTTTTCTTGGCCGCTAACACAACAACTTTCAATGTTTAGGACGAAAAGGTTTCGTTTTTGTTTTCGTTATCCATTATTATTGACATTATTTACCCTATTTTCTTATAAATTAATGCTTTTGCATCATTAAAAAATTTATTTCTTCCTTTTTATTCCAGGACTAAATATTAGCCACAAAATTTATTGCCTTTAAGGTAAAAATAAATGAATGCATTTAAACAGCACAAAAAAATTAAGAGAGAAAAATAAAATTCAATGATCCTTAAGGAAAAACCACCCTTCAAAAAAAAAATAGATTTAAACAGCCACCTATTGGCAAGATTAATTTCAATAATTATTTTGTTGGCACTTTTAGGCAAATGATGAGATTTATGTGTTTCTTTTGTTGAAAGAAAAAGTGTATTTTAAGGTTTTCTTTTTGTCCTTTTTAAATATCATTTTGTTTGTAGCTGAGGAAACAAAGTGTTTGCAAAAATTGCTTGACCCTTAACGATGGCTGCAGTTTCAAAAAGTCATCACATTATCCTTATACTTAAAACGTATTAAATGAGTAATTTTTTTCTCTTCAGTTAACAAAAGAAGGATCTTGATTTGACTTTGCTTGGCACATTTGAATTTATGCATGACTTTTAGATTTAAGGGAAAGTAACCGACCATTTCTTTATAAGAATTGTTAAAAATGTCAACACATTTTTTGTTTGCTAAACAATAAATGAATGAATGAATGAGAGCGCAAATTTACTGAATATTTGTTTTCTTAGACAAACATTTCTTGTGGTCATTTTTAAAAATGATTTTGTTTGATCAGCATTAAAGGATTTCCCTAGACCACTGGCAGTAACTGATAAGTAAATGCATAAATACAAAATCAAAGTAGTGCAGCTTAAGTGTTAAATAATTAAGAAAAGTTTAATTTTTAAAACAAAGGATACGTGGGAGGTTGTCACATCACAGATCTTGATCAAATAACTACTAAATTTTGCTGAATTTTAATCGCACTACTTCGATGTAGATTCCGTGTGTCCTATTTATGCCATCATCTTCTATCTGTCTGAGTCCATACAACCCTATGTTTCTACGGAATTTATCACTGCATTCAGGTCCCGCTTTAATGCTATTAGAACGTTCTCCACGAAATGTGTTACTCAATTTCATATTTCATATCATTCTATAGGCAGCACTCAAAAAAGATGCATTGTCCACTGTTTCCTCTTTTTCATACACACAGTAGGGCGTACAACATTTGCTCATCATCTCTTGACCCAGTTCTCTAAGTTCGGGATCAGTCTGAATGTCCACTTTCCGCTTTACTCGTTTGTTCAACGTGTCTGCTATTGTTGTCCCGCCTGGTAAGTTGATCTGTTTCGTTCTTCATTAAATCCCCTGTAGATCCACATGAGAAATTCCAGCGATAACCAGAATGGCAGATGCGGATACAGTGCGATATGTCACTGTGATCCGTACTCTCAGTAGTATCTTCGCTCTGCATTTCTTATTCAAAGCCTCGGCTCGAATTTCGCTTTCATACAGAAGAATGCTGTTACGGGCCTCCAATGTTTGACATTAAGCGACTCACCTGTGCGGTTATCCTCGCTGTCAAGGTATTTGACACATTTCGCAGTTTGTATTGTGACCTCTATTTTCGGAGTCGCCAGTTGCAGACCATCTTAATCTAGTTAGCTTTTGCTTCTTATCATCACCTCCTCAGTGTTCCTTGCCTTGATAATAGCTGCTATATCGTCGGCTTAGCCGACAAAGCAGGTGTCCTCAGGTATTTCCATTTTCAAAGTCCTATTGTAATTGGCATTCCCTAGATCAGGTGCTAGTATGCGGTCAACTACTCCAAAGTGGCAATTCATTGTATTCCTTAAATGAGTCTGTAATGTCAGATGGTTGTAGGTAGTGATGAGCTAAGTAACGAAAACAGGGAACCACTGCAATGACACGATGTGTGTCCTGCTGTGTCTGCAGAGCTCGTTTTGACTGATGCTAATATTTGACAAGTGTTCAGTCATAAATCCCACAACAATACGAATTCCTGACCGAGTCAGGCTCAGTTAGTCCCTTGTTCTCTCGCCAGAACGGAATAGCATGAATGCTTTTGCTACCCAAATATCTGCAGGCAGTTCACACAATGGTGCTGGGCCAATGTAATCCCTAACCGCACCTTTTCACACAAGTTCGTTTGTCCCCTAGTTGGCTACATATCCCTTAAGACTCGTTACGCTTCCAAGAACTCCTTGGCTTGAGAACTGCCTTAGATTTATTTTTCCAAATCTCTCCAAAAACCTGTCAGATATGGTTGAACTTAGGCCGGCAGAGCTCCTTGGTTAATTGAGCCTACTTAAGCTCCCTCGACACGTCAAGATACATCAACCAAGAAGTGGACAATTTCAAAGGAAATTTTACGAAAAAATTTAATTTTTAAAATAAAGGATACGTGAAAGGTTGTAACATCCTGATTTTTATCACAGGACTTGATCAGCAATAAACATTGAATAGTTTTTGTTTAATTTTTACAAAAATTTCACCGAAATTAAGATTTTTCAAAATAAAGGACATGAGGGAGGTACTTATGTCCTTAAACCAATTGAAACAAAATTTAGCACAGAGGCTTAAGCTATAATTTTAAAAATATTTAGCGGGTTTTTCTTACAAATCCAGTAAAAATTTTAACATAAAATGCATTTTTCAAAATAAAGGATATGTAAGAGATGCATATATCCTTGCTCAGAATTTTATAGAATTTAATACAGACTTGAATAGTATAATTTGAGTAGTTTGAATGCAACAATTTTTCTATTAAGAATTTTAGTCGAAATTAAGCAGCTGGTTCTCGTAATTGATGTTGGAAAATTGTTAACAAGCATTTAGGTGTGGTTGGACATGTGGGGTGCCTTGCATGATCTTTATTAATTAATTCAATGCCATATTTTTGCTTTAATTTTTATGCAAATTTAAGCCAGAAATTTTTTTTTTTTTTTGCTTTATTGTCAGTTTGTATGACAAAACTGTAATAAAAGTAAAACCTTTCTTCGTTGTGACAATATCAAACTTGTTGTAATCAATAGTGGAAAACAAATTTAGAAAAAAAAAGCAAACACAACAACAACAAAAAACCTTCACTGGCTTATCCTTTTTTGTACTTGCATCAATAATAATAAAAAATAAAAAAAAACAGCATTAAAACGAAAATTGTAATATTTTGCTGTTTTGTTTAGTGGAAAATCAATTTTGTTTAAGCAGGAAATCGAAACAAATCGATTGAATTTTATTTGTATGTGTGTGTTTATGTAATTGAAAATTTGCATAAATTTACATGTAATGCGCCTTCGTGTAGCATTTCAAATCCTTTTCGGTTGAGATTTTTGTCGTGTGCGCAAACTCGACAGGTCATTTGCATAACAACTGAAATAAAAAATAAAAATAAAAATAAAAATAAAAAACAACAAGAAAATCCAAAGTGTTCAAACGTTCATCAATGGCTGGTGTTTAACTCGGCACCAACGATCATCATCAGCTCTTTACACTCGCTCTTGCAATTTAAGGGAGAGTAAATAAATTTGGATTTGTGTATTTGTTTGTTTATGTGTGTGCGTGCATTGATTGCAACGTGCCAAAATTATGCAAATTTTTTTTAAAATTTACATTTTCTATGTTGTTGTTGCTTTAATTCAGGTTCTTTGCCGTTGTGTTTTTATATCAGGAAGTTACATGCCATGATGTTTCCTTTTTGTTTTTTTCTTTTTCTACAATTTCCTATTGTGCGACTTTAGCCTAAAATCCTTTTTTTCTTTTCTTTTTTTTTAATAATTAGAAAATATGCAAAATTTTTTTTTTGCGTTGGCATTTGTATATGCGGTTCCACAGTTGGAAAATTTTTATAATTCGCAAATTCCCAATTTTTTTTTTTTTTTTTTTTATTCATAAAAATTACATTTTACATTTACGACTTGCATACGACAATATTTTATTTGTAATTCTAATGCAGATTTTCTTGTGCCATTTTTAATTTTATGCAAATTTGATTTTAAATAAAAGTTTTTGCATGAAAATTAAAAGGAAATAAATTTTTATAGTTTGGCTGGCAGCTGCTATAGAAAAACTCTCCGAAATGACGACTTAGGATGTTTTAAATATTTTTCCAAATAAAATTAGAATTAAAAAAAATACATTTAATATTTGAGCAAAATAATTAAGCAGCTGTTAATAAAAAAATATAAAAAAATATATAGAGATTGAAACGAATTTAATAATTACACAGGCCTAAAAAATTTAATTTTTTTTATGAAGCCGGAGTTTTCATAGTCACATTGAATAAATACTTTAAATTACTTTTTTAAGCCTTCATGTAGTTCTCTAGATATAGCGTTATACTTCAAGACGAGGAGGTTGCGCCATATGAGAACCACCCCTCTGATTAAATTTACAAGCAGTCATGTTCTGAAAATTACTTTTTCTCTAAGCACAGAATCATTTGATACGATATTAAATCACTTGGAGCCTTTTGATTAAATGCACTTAATTTGAATTGTTTTTATTAGTTTTTGTCGAAAAAAATTATTATTTTACCCAACGAAACCGTATTTTTGGTAGACAATTTTTCTTTTGTTTTATTTTTCGTGATTTTTATTTCTTGTTCTTCTTTTGTTTTTAACAAAATTTTATTGTAAGCGAAGTATAAGAGCTTTAAGCTTGTGATTGAGAGCACTAAAAAATTTCCAGAGAACTAAAAAATTACTTACGTGATTTTAAATCGTTCGTGGTTTAAAACCATCGTAATTTCAGAACATGTCTGAAAAACACCAAAACAATCGTGAATGCACTAACCTTTAAATTGTTTTATTATCAATTTTTTTAACAGGCTTATAGAGTAGAAGATATTCATAAAGTTTTGCCTAAAACACAAATTTTATCAAGAAAATTTCCAAAAATTTCTTTTAAAAAAATCATTAAAAATTTAATATAAAAAAATCTTAAAATTTTTTCTTAATGTTGATACCTGCCTATGTTACAAACAAAATGAGATATAGTTTAATCAAAATCCCTTCATAGGTTCCAAATTTATTCACCTAAAACTCTATGAAATACTAAAGAGATTTCAGTTTTAGTTTTCGCGGCACTAAAAACATTGTAATCCTGTGTTATTATTGAAGTGCAAGAAATATTTATTAGAAAAAGAAGTTTTCATTTTACAACTTGTTTATTTGTGGTGAATTTTAATTTACGAATGACGCTACTCTAAAAATTGATTTGAATCAATAAATGCGATTTTTCGCATCTCTTGATTTTGGAGGTTTTGAAATCAGTTGCATGAACAGCATGGCAAAACTCTTATTACTGAAAATTTGTTCTATTCAATTATTCCGGTCCTTTAACCTATGAGTGGAAATATTTAGGAAATTCGGAGCATCCTGTTATTAAAATGGTTTAGCACGGCCAGTACAAATTAGCGACCTGGTGAAAAGCGGGCATTGATTAGTTATAAATTGCAAATGAAAAGATATTATGAAAAAAATCAAGAGCACATAAAAGCAAAAAGAAAGAGGTCTTGAATGGAGGAGCATTTTGGAAGATAATTAAACAACAAAAATATTCAAAAAACTTTGGGTTGACCCAAAAGGACATAATTATTGGATATGAGTATAAAAAATAATAATTTAATATTATTCATTTGACAAAATGTTTTAATAAAGGGTGGTTAAATTTTAAGGGCCGATGTTGATTTTGAATAAAACACAAATTATTTAGGAAATTATTGTCATTTCTTTTTATTATGATATGGTATGGAACAAAATATCGGCACACCTCCATCCGATGGTCCCAATTTTCGATGACGCTGAGGCATACTTGAGGTTCTATGCCATTAATGTGCCGAATTATCTCACCCTTTAGCTCTTTTCTTTCAAATAACCCCAAAGAAAGAAGTCTAACGGTGTCAAACCATATGATCTTGGCGGCCAATTGACATCGCCACCACCGCCATTGAACTTGTCGCGCAAAAGAGCCATTGTTTCGTTAGCTGTCTGGCAAGTGACACCGTCCTGTTAAAACTACATATCGACCACATCCATATCTTTCAATTCGGGCCATAAAAAGTTCGTTATGATCTCATGATAGCGAACACCATTCACAATAACTGCCTGACCGGCCTTATTTCCGAAAAAATACGGCCGATGATGCCGCCAGCCCATAAACCGCACCAAACGGTCACTCTTTGTATGCGCATTGGTTTTTCGACAATCACTCTTGGATTATCATTCGCCCAAATGCGGCAATTCTGGATATTGACGAATCCACTGAGGTGAAAATGTGCCTCATCACTGAAAATGATTTTCTTCGAAAATTGATCATCACTGCTGCCATTTCTTGCCACCATTCAGACCATTGACAACGTTTGGAATGGTCAAGAGGCTTTAGTTCTTGAGTCAATTGCACCTTGTAAACGTGTAAATGCAGAATGTTTATCAACGACTAGCGTGAGAGGTGCAATTGTTGGGCACGACGACGAGTTGAGGTGGATGGCTCTTCATCTACAATATCGCGAACAGCAGCAATATTTTCTGCAGTACGAGCATACAATGGTGTTTTTACATCTCGTACAGATCCGCTTTTGCTCAAATTTTTTTACGATTTTTCCGATTGTATGCACATTTGGACGATTAAATTGACCGAAAAAATCACGAAGTGCACGGTATGCATTTTGATTTGAACGCCCATTTTCATAGTAAGCCTGAATAACTTTAACGCGCTGCTCGATTGTGTATCTTTCCATGGTTCAAATTGAGTTAGTCTGAAATTGAGAAATGTCAAATGAAATGCAGAAAAGAACTTGACGTTTAGGTGTGGTTCACATTCAATATCGGCCCTTAAAATTTAACCACCCTTTATAAGTACTTACGATGTATGTGTTTATGCACATATATAAGCAATCATAGTATGTTTTAGTTTTTCTTTCAACTTAAAAAGAAAATTTATATTATAAAAAAATATTTAGAAAAAAAATTTCTTTTAAATTCATATTTCCTGAAGATGCTACACAAAGAAATAGCGAAATAAAAATAATAAAACTATAATATATTTTATATAAAAGATAAATAATAAAAATGGTCTCAAGCTCAAATATACTAATTTAAATTATACATTTTAGGATATTGTTTATCCTACATAAAATGCTCACACTTTCCTCTTAACACTAGCCTTTGCACAGTGTTATCGTCTACATCGAGATAAGCTTTTCGCCACTTGTTTTTAAAATTCGGTTTTGGATATTTTTTTATTTTACTTCGCTTTAAAGCAATTTTCATCGGAGCCAAATAACTATCAATTGGATGAAGTTCTGGGCAGATTGGTGGTTTTCTTCTTTTGGAAGAAAATTGATGTTGTATTAGTGTACCATTCTATTGTGTCCCTGGCATAATCACTGGTTGCCAAATATGGCGAAAACCGTTGTGTTGCCGAATAAACTCTTTTAGTGGTCCTTCGAGCCATTTATCGATATAAGTTTTTGAGTTTATTGCCTGTTTGACAATCCCTACATTGCTTTTTAAGCCACATCTACTAATTGCTTGCCAAATTAAATATTTTTTGGGATATTTGCTAATTTTTTTATGAATATTTAACAGACAAGGCTCCTTTTTTCCATGTGGTATAAAATTGTAAGTCAGGCAATTGATTAAATTCAGCTTTACAATACGTTGCATCATCCATTACAATACAATCGAGTATTGTAATGTAACCGTTATACAGTTTTCTTGCTCTTGTTTTTGGCTATCGTAAGTTTTTCTTCCTACCTGTCTGGCACTTTTATCAATTTGTGTGTAAAGACAACTAACTCAGTTGAATTCTCGACATAGACTGCCTTCCGTTTATTATTTCAAGCTTAGCCGAACTTAACAATATTAATATCGCTACGTGTGTGTGTATATAAATATATAATGTACAATAATGTCACTTACACAACGCTACTCGGTATACATATTATTTAAAGTACACTGATTATATACTTAAGCTAACGTTAGGTCTGTAAAGCGGGACTTATAAAATATATACCGGTTGAACACAGAAGAGACTGCCTAATAGGGAGGTGCAAATTATAATAACAATAAGGTGTACCACATATATTGACTACTACATGTGTGTTTTTCTATTTCCTATTTTTATTTTCTTGCCATATCTCTAACTGATGTATCAGATTTATTTTTGAACTTCGACACTATTTCCCGAGACAATTTTTTTATTATTGTGTTCAAGTTTTCCTCCAGATCCACTATTTCTTCGTGTTTAGAACCCTTTTCTTGTTCGAAGAATTACCCTTTTAGCGAACCGTTTACTTGTCTAGCCACATCTTTTTGGATTTTTTCTCTCAATTTTTCTTGATCGGACAACATTTTTTAAGCAATAAATTTTTTGAACTTAAAATCAATTTTTAAATAAACTAACGGTTTTTGTAAAAAATTTTGACATTTATGGTATATCAATTGGACACAAGGTTGCCACGTAATTTACATTTTAAAAAAGGTAAATTTTTTAGTGGACACACACACAAACCTTAATTAATGTGAACACAAAAAGAGTTTTAGTTGATTAAAATGAAGTTTTGCATTTTCTAAAAAGTATACATTTTCTGCTGATTGGAGTTGAAGGCCTATCAAATATGTTTGTCAATCCACTGATTATTCCAACAAATTATTTATTAGCCATACACTTCAACCAAAACACTTTTTTTAAGTTCAATTCAGCAAATTAATTACACTTCTTTTCACATAATTTGCAAAATCCTTTCTTTTCGTACAAAAGAAGCCAAACTCCAGGAAAAATGCAAAAAACCCAGTAAAAATATTTATTTACTTTCATTTAGTTTCCTTTTTCTAAAGACTTTTTTTCCAAACCGTAAATATTTTGCAAGAAATTTATTGTTTGCAAAAAAAAAATCGGCAAAATTTCTTCAAAATTTATATTTTAAATGCCTTTACAATAACAACAAAAATCTTCTCTTAAAAACAAAGGAAATAATTATTTTTTCATGAAGCAGGAGAAATTCCTTAACGTTCGTTGGTTAAAAACTCAGCGCATTTTTTAGCTAAAAATGTGTTTTTTGTAAAAATATTAGCATTTTCTGTCACATCATTGGCCCAACACGAAATAAGCAACAACAAAAAAACAAACGGAAACCCAAACTGTTCAAAAATACATTTTCCGATTGAAATAAAAAAAAATGTTAAACCTTTTTTTAAACAAAACAAACAAGGGTTGTTTTTTAACAAGAAAAAAATGCCTTAAAAAAGATTACAAAAAATGTTGTAACTTAAAAAAAATGTTAGAAAAATTAGTAGAGAATTACAGCCACCCCTTTTTTGGCAAATAAACGTAAGAAAAGAGAAAACAAACAAAACAAACGGTAAAAAATAGAGATCTTGCTCTTAATGCTGAAATGGTGTTTGCTTAAGAGAGTTCAGATCAATTCATTTAAAAAAAAGAGAGCAAAATCTGAGTTTTTTATGTTGTTGAACAAAAGGAGAGGGTTTGTTGGGTTGCTGTTTTTTAGATCTTTTATAAGTTTTCTGCTTTATAAAACAACGTTTGGTGAAGAGTTAAAACAGTTTGAGCCTGACAGCCGAACTTGATATAAAACTTTTTTCTTTAAGGAATTTTGATATTTTGTGAAGTTAAATGTGAAACATAAAATTTGTTTTTACCAAAATAAATTTGAAAACTTTACATGATTAACAAAAAAAAAAAAAAAAAGAAAAATTAAAAAAATTTTGCCACTAGCCAAAAGAATTAATTTTAATATTTTTTTTAATTATAAGAAAATAATTTTTCAATTGAATTTTTCACAACTTTCCTTAAAAAAATATTTTATTAAAAGAAATAAATGCCACAGATAAAATATAAAAAAGTGTGAAGCTAATTGTTTAAAAAAATTATTTAAAAAAATAAAAACAACAACAAAATGTCTTCACAATTGGAATTTATAATGCAACTTTATATGATGAATTTGTTGCAGCAGCAACAGCAACAACAACAGCAACAGCAGCAGCAACAACAACATCAACAGCAACAAACACAGCATATTTTAGCCAGTCCAGTGAAAGCCAAGGATTTACAAATTCAAACTCAAACTTTGAATTTAAGCAATCAAAATCCTCAAAATTCTCAAAACATCATGTGTAGTAGTAGCTGTAGTAGTAGTCCCAATAGTAATTTGAGTCCCTTGTCAAATACAACTAACTTTACTGCTACGAATATTCCTTTAGCAGCACCTCAAGCCTCCTTTAATCCTTTGGCACAGCTGACAACGGCCCATACACAACCCATGACACAAATGTTGCTAAATAATCTGCCGCCTTTAACGCAGTTAATGCTAATGCAACAGCAGCAACAACAGCAACAACAAATAACTTCCACTAATTTATTACTAACACCTACTACCCCAAATTCTTCTAGTAGTCCCTCCTGTTTTAGTACTCCCATTGCTGATAGTTGTAGCTCAACACAAGCTGCCTTAAATGTGGCTGGTTATTTGGGCAACAATAATTTGCCATGTGCCGCTGCCAACATTACTGCCTCTTACCCACTCTCTGCTTCTGCTTCTGCTTCTGCCTCTGCCTCTGCTTCTTCTCTTTTCTTTCCTTCTGCTTTTACAGCCCAGTATCCTTTTTTAGCCGGTTCATCACAATCACATTTTCTTCAATCATCTACAGTGACCTCAACACCCAGCAGTGACTCTAATAATTTAGCTTTAACAGACGATAAAGCAAAAGCCACCAGCACTATCAACAGCGTGGTAAAAGATGTTTCGGCTGTGGGTTCTGACAACAGTGAGGTTAATGTGGATGCTAAAACCGATCATAGCCAAGCTAATGATGATGATGATGGCAATGATAATAATAATAATGAAGATGAAAATGATGATGATGATCTGCCATTAATTCGAAAGTTGCAAACTGCAAAGGGCACAACTTCAGATGAGGATGCTCAGGTCTTTTCTAGTCTACATTCTTCATCGGGTAATTCCAGTTCCACTACAGGAAATTCGAAATTAACGTGCTCGGGAATTGTAGCCTTGGAAACTACTTCAGATTCAATGGAGGATTCAACACAAATGGTGAGTATTTTTTTTTTTTTTTTTTTTTTTTAATTCTCTTGTAAATAAATGAAAGCCTCAAATAACATGATTTCAAAACCTCTTAGAAACTTCAAAAATGCGCATTCTAGAAAATTCTACAAAAATATTATTAAAATTAAATTTAGTTGAATGGAAATACAAATGGTTTTATTTTTAATTTTCCAAAAAAAAAATATGATGCGTTTTCGAATATTACTTATGAATTTTCAATAGGAAGTTTTCATTCCAATTAGAATTTTCGAATATAACATATAACAGGCAAAGAATTTTTTTTAATTCAATTTTATGCATCAAAATTAATATTCTGTTTAAGCTGGAAAATTCGAAATTAAGTTCGAAAGTTCGAACATAATTTTAAAATATTAATTTTAGAATTTTGATATTCAACTATTAAATATTCCTCAAAATTTAAGTTTTAAAAAAGTTTTTTATAAAAACTTTAAAAATTCGAAACTAAATTTAATTACAAAAGAAAAAAAAAGAAAATACATTTTTAAATAAAGTCAAATGCGCTATATTTTTTTTATAAAATTTCAAAAATTTCTAATTACTGCATCCACCACAATACACTATTTATTAAAAAAAAAAAAAAAAAAAAGATTTTCCAAAATTAAAAAAAAAATTATTTTAAAAAATTAACAAAACTTAATTTTTTAAATCTTTTTTCTTTTGTTTTTCAATAATTAATTTTTAATAAAAATTTAAAATAAAAGGCCCATAATCATAGTCTCATTAAAGTCGGTATTTTTTTAAATCGATTTCTTATTTAAAAAAAAGTCAGCTCTTAGTAAAAGCATACTTTTTTTGGGACTATGATTATGGCCTAAATGTTTTTGTATTAAATCCGGATTTTCGGAAATTTAAGACTTTTCAAGTTTTATTTTTTGCGTTTATAAATTCAGATTATCAGCCCAGCTCTATCATGTGCAAAATTCCCCAAATCAGCGAAATTTCTATGTTAAAAAAGGGAAAAGTGAAAAAACTCCCGAGGAATTTTTATTCATAATTGGGCTAAATAAACATTTAAAGTCAGTTTTGCTTCAAAAGAAATTTTCTTACACAAAATTGTTATACAGTCGGCTCTTGGTAATTTGAAACTCGTTAATTCGAATCTCTCGATATATAAAGTTGATAATTGGAACTTGGTCTGTGAATATTTTACGTGTTTTTGAAACAGACAAAAAAATTCAAATTGTTACATGCGTCTAATAAAAAAATAATAAAACATAAACTCGCGCATTTGAACTTTTTCCCTGGTTTCTTAAATTTCAAATTGTCGAAAGTCGACTGCTACTTGACGCAAAGAAAATATATGGTTAAGGCAACCATATTCTGGTGGAAACATAGCATGGTTAGATTTATGATTGCATCAAACATATTAAAAACACCTCTCAACTGAAGATGTTGTGGTTCAGGGCTACAAAATTTTTTTTTTTTTTTTTAATTTTTATTAATACATACGTATTTTATATAAATACTAGCTGACCCGGCAAACGTTATTTTGTTATATGAATTTTTTCTAGAGTATGAATTGAAAAAAAAAAATAAAAAATTTATTGTGAACCTCTTAGGGATATAAAAATTAGTTATAAACCTATTCTCATACCTACTGAATATACATATTAAATTTCATCAAAATCGGTTAAGCCGTTTTAAAGGAGAATAAACACTAATGCTCTTATCCAAAAAAAAGTTGACGTAGACTTTAAAGTAAAATTTATGAAAAAATAATATAAAAATTTCCATAACGTTGACTTTAAAGTCTGCGTTAATTTTTTTGAATAAGGGATAACACTGTGAATTTAAAAAAAAATTAATATAAATTTTTTTTATTCCTTTAAGTTTTTCGTTTCTATTAATTTGTATTTATTTATTACATAATACAGCGGGTTTGAATTAATTATTTTTTTTTATATTATTTGAATCTACCAATATTCGAACTTGGGATTATTAAGTTAAGAAGCATTAACTCGCCACTCAACCACTTCAGCCACAAAGTTCAGTTGAGTTTGAACGATTAAGTTTTTGTTTTATATTCACTTTATTTATATGGTTGCGGAAGAGACAATTTACATTCAACCATATTTTCCTCATTATTATGTTTACTATAAACATATTTATGGTTTCGGTTAAAATTTTATTAAAAATAATATGATAATGATATGGTTGATCTGTGATGGTAACCATAGTAGAACTAAAAATAACTAGAATTATGTTTATTGTGATTATAATAATGTTTAGATGTTTCAAATTAATAATAATATTTTTGTGAAGAACACACAACGTTTGCGGTGACCATATTCAACCTTCTTTTTTCTTTGCGTGTTGGTGTTGAATGAGTGTTATATCTATTCGTAGATTTCGCTTTTGTTGCCTGTTTTTCATAAGACATAACTGTTGTGCAACTATTGAGTGTTCGTCTTAGAAACGCAGTTGTGTATTTTCTGCCATTTCTTCCATCATAAAACATTTTAGCTATCTAAAGTCCACATGTTGTGTCAACTAAATTGAAAACAACTCCTTCAGCAAAGGTCAAAAAAAAAATTCATTACAAATTTTGTAAATGTTGTGCTCAACAGTTACTAACAATAGTGAACCAGTTACGTCTTATCACTCACAATGCCATTAAAAAAAAATTAATTTATTTTTTACGTTTATAATTTCCTTGATGGATGATTCATAATTATTCGTTGATGAGAAATAGAAGGCACAAAATAAAATTGTGCTAAAATTGTTTGTTTATGTTTCTTAAAAAAGATTCGTAGTAAAACATTGAATTCAATTGAAATTAAAACTGAAAAGCTAAAAAAAAAAAAACATTAAGGGCAAGTTTGTAGTAAATTGTTTTTGAACACTTGCGATGATTGTTTTCCTAAAAATAAAAAAAAATTAAAAAAAAAACAAAAAAAAGAGACTTTAACGCGAATTTATCTCAAAATGTATGGGGGCGATAATTGTAATTTGAGTAACTTAAAAAGCAAACAAATATAAACATAACAAACAACTACTGGCATACAATTAATTACAGTTTAATTTCTGCTTATTCATTCTCTTGTATGTGTATGTGTGTTTTTCTTTTTCAGCCTTATACCCCAGAAAAGTCTGATAACCAAATAAATCCCTCTACCTCACATATTTTGTCCTATAGAGATCCTCCCCTTGTTACAGATGTTGATAAATCAACTGTTACACCGGTGACTTTGAAAAATGCCATACTCACACCTCCCTCCAGTGAGCAGCTTTCTTCAAATAATGGTCAAACATTTGAATTATCAGCTTCTATACAAAATACTAATCCTAACACTAACACTAACGCCAACATCACTGCCACTGCCTCCGGTGTTGATTCCTTTTTAACTGAGGAAAATTTAAAACATTTACGTAAAAACTCTTCATATTTGGAATGTGAGAATTCCTTATGTCGCCAGGAAAACTTACGTGAGCATTTTCACTGCTATGAGGAGCCTTGTCAGGGTAAAATTCTAAGCAAAAAAGATGACATCATACGCCATTTAAAATGGCACAAGAAACGCAAGGAAAGTTTGCTTTTGGGCTTTGCTCGATTCTCATCTTCGGATGATTGTGCTCCCGAGTATGGTGATGGCTGTGCCTACAACTGGAAACAAACGCATTATCACTGCATTTATGAGGACTGTCCCAAGGTTTATGTCAGCACTAGTGATGTGCAAATGCATGCAAATTTTCATCGCAAAAATTCCGAAATAGTGCAAGAAGGCTTTCGACGCTTTCGAGCCCACGAGAATTGCAAAATCGAGGATTGCCCCTTTTATGGCAAGAAGACGTCGCATTATCATTGCTGTCGTGAGGGTTGTAATCACACTTTTAAGAATAAAGCTGATATGGGTAAGTAAATGTTAAGTGTTTCTTTAATTTATCTTTTGCTTATACCGGTTACATGTAAGTAATGCTCACGTGCTTTGCACGCCAACAATAAATCATTTGAAGCTTTCTTTTTCATGAGCTTTATTGATTTTCACTTTCGACAGTTAAAGTTAAAATTTAATGGATCAAATTACCGATTTTGGGTGGGTAGTAAATAACACACTATTCGATATTTAATTGAGCTCTATTTTTAATTTAATGTAAACCAAAAGCTTGATATTTGACTTATAAAATCTTAACTTTAACTATCGGTAACTTGCAGTGTTCTAACCTTAAAAAAGGGTAATGTTTTACAATCGCTCTGAAATTAGTGAGGAGAAATTAGGAATTTTTCAAAGAAAGTAACTGAACCAAACAATTTGTTTCATATTTCACTAAAAAAAAGTTTTATAACCCTAAATTATCCGACATACGATGCATTTAGAGTCTAGAAAACATTTTTAGCGAGATTTTTTTAATAAGTGATTGTATACACAAGACCATAGTGCAGGGTTTTACAGTGGTTAATATAATTTTTCCAGCTCTAGAGCTTTTAGTGAATTTACTGCTTTATTTCTTTTTTCTTATTTAAATACAAGACAAACACAAGACGTATCACATGAAAGATCATCAATTAATCCAGGATGGTTTCAAGAAAATTCTAAAAACTGAACAGTGCCCTTTCGAGAACTGTAAATTTTCAACTGTATCCAATCACATACACTGTGTCCGAGAGGGTTGTAATTTCATTTTACACTCTAGCACACAAATGATCAGTCACAAGCGCAAGCATGATCGTTCAGAAGTGGAGCAGAACTATCAACAATTTAAAACGCAAAGAGATTCAAGTGAAGAGGAGTCGCCTAAGCCAGCATTAAGAGTGAAAACTGAAGCCAAATCATCCACCAGCAGCACCTCAACACCTCTATCATCTTTATCAGCTGAACACTTTTTGGCACGCAAACGTGGACGTCCGCCCAAGAAAATTGTAAGTTTTAACTGAATTTAAGAAAAATTTGCATACAAATTTTTTTAAACCATTTTAGCAATTGCCTAAAGACACAAATGAAGCAAACTCGAAGCGTTTGAAACTGGAAACAAATGTTGAAATCAATAATGCAACTGGAAATACAACTACCAATTCCAGTACTCTATCCCTGATTAATCCATTTATGACATCTAATAATGCACTGGATGCAAATGCTCCAAATTTACAACTGACTCATTTGATGGCTCTATTTCAATTACAAAATCCTTTGTTTTACCAAAACCTTTACCCTGGTGGTCTGTCTGCCGCCAATATAGCCAGCCTATTGGGTGCTTCAGCTTTAAATAGCGCAACACCCAATCCACCAGCCACCAACCCCAATGTCAAGCAAGAATTTAGTGACAAAAACGATTTTAAGGAATGAAATTAAATTAGAAAATTAAGGACTAGACACAGTAACAATCCATTTTGCAAGGAGTGTTATCTCAACTCTAAGCTGAGCAAATGGCAAGAAAATCATTTTCTTTGCTTAAGATGTGGCAGAAAAGGAAAAGCAAAATATCCAGCCCATTGAAAAGCTTGTAAGGTTTTACAGCAAACTTGTGGGAATAAGTTTGAATCATTCTAAATGGGGGTTAAAAAATGCAAAACTTATGAAGGACATTAAGTTCACAGTCTAAATAAGTTTCAAAAAACTCTAGCTTTTAGTTTAGAAAAATTTCTTCTACAGATTTTTAATTAAAACAAATACAACAACAACAAAATAAAATCTGTACAAAAAATTTTTCTTGGACTCGTAGCAGAATCCACTTTGTCTGACATATGAAAAATAATTGTTTGAAATTTTTGTTCGTTTTTGAGTTGAAAAATTATTAAATTCAAAGTGAAATATTTGCAATTTAAAAATTGTTTTAATAGAGGTATCCACAGTGTCACACAGAGGCATTAGAGACAGTACGAGAAAGAAGCTATCTCTGTTAAGACTCATTTTCTGGCAATGGAAAAATTCTAGAAACTTTCAAAAGGAAAAGTAATAAAAAGCACAAAGTGGCAATCGGCAAAAGATATAAATTTTGTTAAAATTAATCATAGTCACACTGAAGTTGGTATCTTTTTAAAAACGACTTTAAATTTATATAAAAGTCAGCTCTTAATAAAAGTCTACTTTTTTGTGACTATGATTGTGGCCCATTTTTTTTTCCAAAAAATTAAATTTCCCAGGAAAAAAATTCAATTCAATTTATAAGTGATCTGAATGTTTTTTGTTTATAAATTTTATACGGTTGAACTTTTTGAAAGGAAATTATTTCTTATTGATAAAAGAGACATTTTTCGCTATTTTGGAAAGAGAAATATCCCTTTCTTTCCTCCATAGATTGTCCCAGATTTTATGTTAATATTAGCCTAATTATGAATAAAAATTCAGCGGTTGTCGTTAAATTCAGCCCGATAGAGTTCCACCTCTATTTTTATACTCTTCACTGTAAGTAAAAAGGGTTTATATAACTTTGTGATTCCGTTTGTAGTTTCTACTTTATATTCTGGATCCTTATGAATAGCGGAGTCGAATAAGCGATGTCAGTCCGTCTGTCTATCCGTCCCTAGATAGGTTAGGTTACACAAGGTGCCCAAATAAGAAGAAGGGACCTCTAACGTGGTCCCTTTGTGATACCTGTATTAAAGGAAGGGAAGAATGAAAGCACTAGAGATAGAAGAATTAAAGGAAAGGAAAGAAATAAGAAGACAGATAGACAATGTGAGTCCGTCACCTTACTTGTATTTTGTTTGCATTTCCAACGTTGCATAATTAGTTTAATGAAATCATTTGCACAGTCGTGCAAAAATTATGTTTTTTTTTTTACAAAAAGAATAATAAAAATAAGACCACCCACAACAAGCATAAAACAAAACTCTAGAATTTTTAAAAACCAGAGAATAGAAATTTCAAATTATGGCTTAGGCCGACAAATTTACCTGGTATTATGATGAAAGTGAGTAACTCAATTATTTTTCGTATATGCTAATTTAGTATTACAAGAGGTCATAGTTTCAAAAGTAAAATACTTACATCCTTATTCATAATAAAAAGATGGCAACTCGCTAGCCAATTGTGCTAATATTTTAGAATGCCATTTGCTGGCTCGCTTTCATAAAATTATACCTTAAAAAATATCAAAGTCTGAAATTTTATGATGCCAAAATTTATTTTTCAAAAGCTTCCCTGATTTAGACTTTTCTCTAATTTTTTTTTTTTTTTTGCAAATGTAATTTTTCAAATATTTTATATTTAATTTATTTATTTGTATTTGTGGTACCAAACTTCTTTATTTATACTCTTCTGGCAATAATTTTTATCACTTTTTAACTTTTTTTTTTTTTTTGATTGGTACAGCTCTCTGGAAGGTCAGTAGCCGTGGCCTGGCAAAAGTTTTATTCTAAACTAAAGTTAGAGAAACAAAATTTAAATACAATAAATTTTTTTTTTTTCATTTTAAAGCCATTCTAACAAAAGACAAAAAACAGCAGTAAAGCACAATTTTGCACAGAAAAAATTATTAATCAATTACATAAAAAAACGAACTTTTTTTGGTACTTAATTCCAATTATGTTAGTGTGCTAATAAACACCATGACTTTTTAAATGGAAAATAGTGAATTCAGCACACCAACATAATTGGAATTACTAATCACAACAGTTTACTTTTTGTTAAGCTTTTAGGCTGGCTGATCAGTTAAATATTTTAATTAAAAAAATGTTCATATATTAAAAATATTTATAATTAAAATGGATAGTTTATTAAAATTTATTTTTATATCGATATTTCGCTCCAACTTTGCGTAGCTTCTTCAGGGTTTCTTCTTTAAATTTTTTTGTTAACAAGTAATTTTAATAAAATGACTAATTTATTATTATATCCTGCAAAAGCTACGCAAAATTGAAGCGAAATATCAATATAAAAATAAATTTATGTAATACGTTTCAATTAAAAAGAAAAAGGTCTAAAACATAGTGTAATTATATAAAGTGGACGCAACTCTACATGTGTTTTTTGTTTACATTTGTGTTTTATTAGACTTGAACATCAAAATTTTTTTCATTTTGCTTTGTTTGTTTACGAAATAATATTATTATGCTTTGTTTTTTTTCATCATTTTGACATTCCATATCTAATTTTACATTAACAAAATATGTGGTGCGTCTACTTCGTATAATTATACTATGGTCTAAAATAAAAAAATATTTATAATCAATATGACATATTCTCAACTAAAATAAACAAATAATTAAATTAATTCAATTAAAAAGTTCATCAAAATGTTCGCACACATTGATTAAATATTTATTTGATTCAATTAAAAAAATTTTTTTTTAAACAACACAAATCCGTGAAGCTTCTTGGCTTCTCTGCAGAAAACACCCAAGGTATAGGCAGGGATCGAACCTTCGACCCCAGACTAGTCTACGGGGACACCCCGTATATTATTTATTTATTTATGTATATCAGATAAAGCATGTCATGTTGATACAATTAAAAATTTAATTAATGTAACGAAATTTTTTCAATTAATTGATGCATAGTTATTTTTGTTCTGTGCAGTTGTAACAAGATAATTTTTTTATTTGACAAGATTTGTCAGCTTATGCGCTGTTTTTATAACACAAGCGATCAATCAACTCTTCTAAAAAAATGTGTATGAAATATGTATGAAAACTTTTCATATTCAAATTTCCTGCCGACTTAATCGCTTGTGTTATAAAAACATCATATAAACTACAAAATGTGGCACTTATATATTAAGACAGAAATCTATGGCAAAAGGAAATATATAAAACTATTTAAAAATTGCAAATAATTTTTGCTATGTTAATTAAATTTTGATAGTTAAAAAATAAGTTGCTAAGGACAAGCTCACGCGCAATTGGTGCTATTGAAATTTTAAATAATTGTAATTCATTTCTAAAAATTTAAATTGTATCTTATTGCAAAAATTACGTTGTAAAACCGATTATGAATTTAAAAACAACAATGACTTATGGTATCGTTGCTGAGACGAACCCTGGCTGTATTTTACATTAGATCTAATTATGAGTGTCCTTGTTGTGACGAAAACAGTAATAAGTGGCAACGCCGGCCATATAATTTACATTGGCTTGTCGTAAATTCGTCTACGACAGCGACTCATAATAAGACATATTAGCTTGTCGCAACTTCTACTACGAGAACGAGAAACTGAATGATTGCGCTGACTATTTATTTATTTTTATTATTTCTTTAATTTCTGATTCGCCAGTTTTAACTAGAATTTAACAAATTAATATTCTTAATCTTTATTAAAAGAAAATTTTTGTTCAAACTTATTTTAGCTAATAACTACGAAAATAAGCTTTAAATAAAAATTAGCACTGAATTTGTAAATCTTGCTAAATATTATTTTCCATTTCTTAAGTTTCAATTTTTGATTCTGTAGGCGTGTTTCTGTACAAAAAAAGATACTGTGACATTTTTTATAATTAGTACCCGGTTTTTGTATTTAAAGTATAAAAAATGCAACAGATATGAATTTAAAGGAAAAAGTTTAAATTTATTAAATATGTTGCAAAATTGTATTATTATTTTTTAGCACAATTTCATTGAAAATTCAGCTCTCAAAAATTCATTCACTCATATTCTGAGAAACACGCATTTTGCAAAATGTTTGCCTTTTTGAAAACACCAAATTTAGTTAAGCATGTTGTGGAAGTCACAAGTTTTGCTTAAACTATTAACAAAATCAAACTAAATTTTTCAAATCATATTTTTCTTTTTGATTTTGGTTTAAATAATAAGAAAACCTATTTAATTTGAATTAAGCAACTCGTTTCAGTTAAAAACTCTAAAATTTTAGCGTTAACATTTTCCAGTGATTTCAAATCGTAATCGCAAAAGTTAAATATTTTGCGTTTTTTTTTTAAGATGTGCGATTATTAATTTTCAGTGAAATTTCTTTTAACTCTTTTATTAGATTTTCATTGGATTTTGAAAGAGCAAAATCAAATGGTATTTGATCATGCGTGGTCTTACACTATAATACAAGCGTTAAGATTTTATTATTTCTTTATACTTATGCAAAAATGCAGCCTTGATACAATGAAAAGTATAAATGTTTAGAAAATTTTCTAAAAATGGTGAGAGCCATACCATTATCAAATTTCTAATCATATCGTTTTCACATTATTATACTTTTTCATTTAATTTAAATTTTTGATTAGTCGTCTTACTCAGTATTACAGTGTAGAATCCCCTTCAGTTGTAAGATACATATGTCAGCACTTAAAAAAATTTAAATTAAAATGAAAAAAAAACTTGTGTTAATTAAATTCAATAAAAAATTTTGTATAAATGAATTTAAAAAATATATAAAGAAATATATTAATTTATTGTATAAATATATGAAATACATGCGATGAATTATATTTTAGTACTTTTAAAATGAATATCAATTTTGTAAAATTATTTAAACAGCCTCTTTGTAATTTAATGTAAAAACTTTTTTTTTTTTTGTGTAAAGAAAAATTTTTAAATTAAAAAAAAATATTGAAATTAGATAAAATTTTTTTTGTTACAAAGCGAATCTATGGCCACATAAAAGAATACGCTCAGCAGGTCTTAAATTTCAAATTGTCAAATTTACAATTTGAGTCAGAAAAATTGGTTGATTTATAAAAATTAATTTTTTTAAATCCAAATCCTGCACCGCTAAATAAAAGTGTATAAATTGCATGCACCAAAATATTAAAAAATATTTGTTTTGCTTTAAAAATTTTGATAGTTTGAAAGAAAATCGAAAGCTAACTGCTAGTGCGGCCACCTTGAGCCGATTCGTCTTGTTTTGTTCTTTAAAATATTTAGGAAAATTATTTAGTATGTAAAAAAAAATATTATTGTGATAAATTAAATTAAATTATATTGAAAAAAAAGATGGAACAAAAAAATAAAAAATTTTTAGAATAAATAATGTAAGAAACGTTGTTATTAACCATGAACGCAATTAATGAATAAATAATAAAGTCAACTTCCAGATGTGAATGGATTTTAAAAATTGACCATACTTTGATGTGATACTTAAACAAAAAGTATTTATAATAAAACTTAATTTTTTTCCTCTAAAAATACTCAAATTATAAAAAAGAAAAATAAATTTTTAATTTATAAAAGTAAATAATAATAAAAAGTATATGTAAATAAAAATATGATAACTGATACATAAACAACGATTTTAATTATTAAAATTTTGATTTTTAAATTACGAGTCATTAAAATTATGTTGTGCCTGTTAATATAAAAAAATTCAAAATATCCAAATATTTAAAGCCCTCACTCCAGGACTTTTCTTAATTCAAAATTTTTTCAACTCTTAAGAATTAAATTTTCTCATTTTTCAGACACAATATAGTTGGTATCTTTTTAAAAACGACATTAAATTTATATAATTCTTATGAAGTAAGTAAGTAAGTAAAAGTTTATTGAGATTATCAATGAAAAAGTAACATTTGTTTTATAATACTTAATAAATAATACAGGGTGGGCCAAAAGAAACCAAGGGGTGTAAAAGTTTAATAACTTTTTTGTTTATTAACTTTTTTTTATTTTTTCTTTCAGATTATATAATATACAAAATGGAAATTTTTTTACACTAAGTATGAAAAATGATGTCTCTGAAATGACCACCGTTTTCAGCTTTGCACTGATGGGCTCTTTTTAGAGCATTTTCCATAACATCTTTCAAAACTTGTGGCTGTAGCGTTCGAATTTCTGCAACAATGTTTGCCTTGAGTTCAAGGATTGTCTCTGGCTTGTTCACATACACTCGCTCCTTCAAAAAACCCCAAAGAAAATAGTCGGGTGCTGTCAAATCTGGCGCTCGCGCTGGCCAAATAATTTCCGAATTTCGAGAAATTATTCGCTCTCCAAAAATTTGACTTAAAAGTACCATTGTGTCTCGGGCAGTATGGGCAGTGGCTCCGTTTCATATACCGCAGTGCTGTTGCTCTGAGGTATTTTAGCAACTTCCGGAAGAACCATAAATTATTTCGGTATAGAACATACATCCTTTTAAAGGGAATATCGTTTACACTTGTAATCTACCACATAAATACTCAGAAGTTACTTTGGATAATTTAAAATTTTTTTTGAAATTTTCATATACTCCAGTGCTGTTGCTCTGAAGGGTTTTGGCATAGAATAAAATCTGCGAAATTTCCCATAAATCTTAAAACACTTTCAGAAAGTGTAGAACTTACAAATTTCATTCCAGTTTGGTTTCAGTAAGTTTCTGTTGCAAAATCGGGAATGGTACCTAGCCAAAATGAGGAATAATAGAAGGGAATATACAAAATTTTTTAAAAATAATGCAAAGTGTTTTCTGAATACTTGGACATAGATTGCAAATCTAGACGACCTACTCTTTAAATTGATATACGTCCCATCTAGTAATCTTCTATGGTTCGTTCGGAAGTTACTTTGGATTATTTTGAAATTTCCATATACCCCAGAGCTGTTGCTCTTAGTGATTTTAGCAACTTGCCGACGAACCATTAAAGATTGTGAGATGAGACACATATAATTTTAAAGATAGATACAAAGATTTATAATCTATCGCGAAAATACTCAGAAGTTACTTTGGACTATTTTAAATTTTTTTTGAAATTTCCATACACCTCAGTACTGTTGTTCTCAAGGATTTTGGCAGTTTCCGTTTTGAATCATAAATTAAAAATTACGAATTTTTTCGAAAATGTTAAAACACTTAGAGAAAGTTAAGAACCAACAGATTAAATGCCTTTTTGATTTTGGTAATTTTCCTGGACAAAATCGGGAATGGTACCTGGCCAAAATGAGGAATGATAAAAATCCCTCAGAGGAAGAGTACTGGGGTATGAGGGAATTTCAAAAAAAATTTTAAAAATAATGCAAAGATTTTTCTGAGTACTAGAACGATAGATTACAAGTCTAGACGCCCTCTTGTTTAAAATGATATGTGAACCAACCCGTAATATTCTATGGTCTCCTAAACATATTTAAAGGGTGTTTTTTATAGACGTATAGAACTTTAAGTTGGCATTACTGTTCAAGACGGCGACCGATTTAACAGCTGTCAAGTGATTTATTCTCAGTTTGGCTTGGCAATTCATCATCAATAGACTCACGCCTGAACAACGCTTGCAAATAGTGAAATTTTATTTCGAAAATAAATGCCGTTATTCCCGATTTTCATAAGCGAATTTTGTTTAGCGATGAAGCGCACTTCTGGTTGAATGGCTACGTCAACAAGCAAAACTGCCGCATTTGGAGTGAAGCTAATCCTCAAGTGTATGTCGAAACACCGTTACATCCAGAAAAACTGACTGTTTGGTGCGCTTTATGGGCTAGTGGAATCATTGGTCCGTACTTCTTCAAAAACGATGATGGCCAGAACGTTACAGTCAATGGTGATCGGTATAGATTACATGATTACTAGTTTTTTCATTCCTGAATTGAACAACCATGATGTCCTGGAGCTGTGGTTCCAACAAGACGGCGCAACATGTCACACAGCTCGTGCCACTATCGATTTATTGAAAGACACGTTTGGTGACCGCCTAATTTCACGTTTTGGACCTGTGAATTGGCCTCCAAGATCTTGTGATTTAACACCGCTAGACTACTTTCTGTGGGGCTATGTAAAGTCATTGGTCTATGCGGATAAGCCACAAGCGCTTGACCATTTGGAAGACAACATTCGCCGTGTTATTTCCGATATACGGCCACAAATGTTGGAAAAAGTCATCGAAAATTGGACGTCCAGATTGGACTACATCCGAGCCAGCCGTGGCGGTCATATGCCAGAAATCATATTTAAAATGTAATGCCACAAGATTATCTTTCGGATAAATAAAATTCATGTCAATCGAATAATCTATCGTTGTTTTATTGCAATTTAAAATTATATATGTCTATAAAAAACACCCTTTATAAGTATGTCATAAATACTGAAAAGATATTTACAAATACTAAGAAACGTAAGTAGTTACGTGAAAAAATATTTAACTAACCATATTTATCTCCACTCACTTCAAAAAAAGTATGTAATTGAAACTCTTAGTTTATTAAGCTTGAGGTCATATTATATATAAAAATTTCTTTATTTATTATTGGAAAGAAATATCATTAAAAAAATTAATTTTTATAATACGACCTCAACTTAAAAAATTAGCCGTTTCAATAAAAAAAGTAATATAAACTTACAATTAAAAAGTTATAAAAAAAGAAATTATAAACATTGATAAAAATTATTTTTTTCCAATACTTATTTTTTATTAATATTAAATAAATAATTAATTTTAGTTGAAGAAACTAAAATAAAGAAGTTTTAAGAAAATATCCTCATTTTTAAAAGCAACGAAATGTGTGCATGCACTCAATTTTTAAATTAATAAAAAAATAAATTCTAAGAAAGATATTAAATATGAATGCAAATTACATTTTGCAAGCATTTTTAAAAAACACATTTAATTAACAACAAAAATCGAAAAAATTCTCTTTCATAAACATGACATGACGCTCAAGGCATTAAAAACCACACACACACTTTTAGGTCTCGTGTTTGTCTGTACAAAGCATTAGGCACATGACAGCTTTAAAATTTCCAAAAAAAAAAAAAAATTAAATAAAAGCAAAGGCAAAAATGTGAAATATCAGTTGTATTTTTGATTTTTCTATTCCATTTGTCAACCGACATTTTTGATTATATGCTCACATTATGACTGATATTTGAAGCGAAACTGCATACCACGTTTTTTTGTCTGTTTCGTTGTTTAGGCAAAATAAGTAGGAAAAAACCTACTCAAAAAATTGTCAAAAATAGAGATATTTATGAACCGATCTGGCTGAATTTCAATAGCAATAATCTGACAGAAACAACTGAAAGCTTGGTGTACTAAGCTTTTCTGTACGTTGTCTAGGGACTTCAGAAAGTCTATTTCAACGACTTGACGGATAGACAGACAGAAGGACATCATTAAATCGACTATCCAGAATATATATACTTTATAGGGTGTCCCATATACGGTGTAGAAATTAAAAGCGGAATCACAACGTTATATATACCCTTCTTACTTACAGTGAAGGGTATAAAAAATAAATAAACACGCCTTTTTTGTGTAATATTTTTATTTGCTCTTGGTTTCTTTTCAAGAAAAAAAAATCAGCTGTTTTCTGGTGCTTTCGAAAAGGTAAAATCACAACAAAAACACAAAAGCAGTGTGGTTTACAGAACAGCATAAAATCAAACGTGTGATTTCAAAACCACATATGATTTTAAATCACGCAATTTTCAGAACAGACCTTGCATATTTATCATACTCACTTGAAATATGAGTTTAAAAATGTTGCACGGGCTTTTACGTAAATAACTTTGAATTTGAATATTTCCTTTTCCTTTTGATTTTGTTTTACTTGCCAATTTTGAAAACTTAATTCTTGCTTACTTGCTTTTAAGAAACATCTACAAGTTAAAATAAAAGTAAAAAATCAATGATTAAAATTTCGTTTAAGTATTTTATTTTTACAATTTTAATAAAATGACTAAAAATCTTACACTTTATTCACTTATAATTCTTTTGTTACTTGCTTTTTTACATTTTTAAATTTTTTTCTTTGAAAATTTAAAAATTAAATTTATATATAATATATGTACATATACTCGTACATATGCCTGTAGAGAATATATTTAATAATAATTATAATAATAACATAAAAATAATTAATTAATATTATAACAAATATGTGTAATTCAGTTTAAATTGTTTTGTTTTGTTTCGCACTATGGGTTTTGGTCAGCGTTATTACACACCTACATTCGATTAGATTACAAATTAAAGAGACTTATGAATTAATAATTAAAAATAAGTTTAGTTAATTATTTTTACATTTTTTTTTTTGTTATATAAAAAGGTACTTAATGGTTTTTTTTCAAATTCAAAAAAAAAACACTTTTTGTGTGAAGCCAATTAATTTAATTAAATATTAGTTTTAGTTTTAGTTTTAAGGAAAATTTTTTATTCTTTAAGAATTTGTAATTAAGCTTGATTTTTTGGCATAAGCAAATTTAATTTTTAATAAATTTTCATAAAAAACAAATAGTAAAAACAAAAAAATTAAACCAAATAAAACTAATACTTAAACAACGAACTGTAGGAAATAAAAAAATGAAAGGAATTGGAATTGAAATAAAAATATTGGAAATATTTGCTTAATCGATAACTTGTTTGAAAATTTCCTTACAAACATTTTAGAGAAAACAACTTATCCAACTGCTACAACAGGCTGTAAATTTCATAAATAAAATATTCCTTACTTTAAATTGAATATTGTTATTACTATAGTTTTTAAATGGTTTCATGTTCAAATATTTTAATTTTTAATGCTTAATTTATTTTTGTTTTTATTTATTCATTGCATTTTAAAAAGTTTAGTTCCTTAAGTTTGTTTCATTTATGCAAAATAGTTAATTGCTTTTGCTTAATATTTTTTTTTTAAATAAATCACAATATAGAAAGATCTAGCTAATACAAAAAAAGTTCTAAAAAAACTGTTACCAATTTCTTTTTTTTTTTTTTTTTTTTTTTTTTTTTTTTTTTTTTTTTTTTTTTTTATTAGCCTAAAATACCCCGGGAGTTTTTCACTTTTCCCTTTCCTCTTATCATAAAAATAATTCCTTGGGAAAATTTTTTTAGCAACATTCATGATCGGCTGTATAGAGTTTTTTTTCCAAGACAGGAAAGGAAAATTGAGTACAGCAAAAGAAAGCAAAAGGTATTTCTATAATTCTATTTATGAATATTGAAATATGTAACTTGAGTGAGAAAAATGTTTATTTGGCATATGTACATGCCATGCCACTCAGCGTTTAGATTACAGTTTTGAACAAAAATCTCTAAAATGAGTCTTTTGCGTTAGCCTAAAATGATAAAAACTAATGACTTAATTGTACGCTTTGTTCTCACAAAAGTTTAACAAGTGATTTGCTTAGAAACGAAACAAGAAAATTAACAGAATATGTGTATTCGTGAATTGATCATGAAGTTGCTCGAAATGTGGCTATTTTAAGAAGTTACTATGAAAAGCTGTATCGAAAATGATTCATAAAAGAGTACGTCAGAAGGGTCGTAACAAAACAACCATTATCGTGTTAAGAATGTGAATAAAAACAATTATTTTAAATGAACAGATAAGTCAAATAAGACCTAAATATGATTAAAAATTTATACAATTTTATTTTGCTTAAAAAGAAAATTTTTTAAATTTGTTTAAAATTTTGTGTTTCATAAAAAAAAGACTCATTCAGTAGAATTGCAGCGAAACACACGCTAGACAGAAACGTTAGAAAAAAGTGAAACAAGCAACAAAATTGAAGCCAAGCCGCCGCACTCAATATCGCGAAACTTTTAGCGAAATGCACCCATATTCTGTATTTCGATTTCGGTCCCAGTTACATTCAGTTACGTAAAACATCGAAAGAAAGCATTCCCACAAAAAACCGAATCGAAAGATTCAGAAGCATATAAAATTGGAATAGAAAAAATGCATTTTGTAAAAATTAAAAAAAAAAAATATTAATTTAGTTCAACAGCACACTGATAGAACAAAGCACATTATTTATTTATGGCATTAAAAAAAAACATAATGTGCCCGAACTATTCCAGTGTAAAAAATTTGGTAGCGCCGGAAATTATATTTTATTTTTTTTATGCATCATTGTTGAACGAAAGAGTTCCTTGTTTGAATGTCAAATTGGAATTAAAACTATAGAACCGGGAAACAGTAAATAATTTAAAATGAGCGATCAATTACAAACTTAAAGTGAAAGAAACTAAGCTTTCCTTAAATAGATGTAAAACATAACTATGATTGTAATGCACCAAACATACAATCGTAAAAAATTTAATCGAAACGTGAGGCAGAAAATTTGGATTCTAATCGAAACGCAGAATTAAAAATTTGCCTAAATTTGTCCTCGATTTAAAATATGCCAATTTTACTTCAATACTGTTTTAAAACTTAAGTTGATTTTATAGAAAACATACGATTTTCTACAGAATAAACTTCTTCATGTTCAATTAGCCGACAGCGCGGAAAAGTTTAAATGTTTCGTTTTTGAAGAACACGTCATAAGGATTTTTCTTTGAAATGTTTATGTAATACATACAAAGCAAGATATGAAGAAAAAGCTGGCTAACACATTGTGTTATTTCGCTATTAAAGTAAAATTCGCCTACTCCAAATGACCAATATCTAAATGTTCCCAAACATGCAAACTATCAAGCACATTTCTTTTATATATTGTGTATTAAAGGAATTTGAAGCTTGTTTTATAATTTAGAGAGATTCGCATTTGCGTTCGAGTTCACATTCTAACCGAAAGGCTACAAATTGGCGTCAATGTGAGTGACTATTTTTGTTTAAACTTTCCAACTAAGAAATATTTATTATAAAAACCAACAACTGTTGGAAACCGTCGAAAAATCCTTTATTGTTATCTTTTGCAAAAAAAAAAACTAAAATCATAACAATTTGAAAACTTTTGTTTGCTTTCCGCTCTTTACCAAAATCTATTCAAATTTGAATTCACAGGTATGTCATTATTATTAATGTAATTGGGTGGTAAAGCGGCAACCGCTATTCCACCCTGTGTGGGAGTTTGTATAAAAACTGAATCTGTTTCATTTGTGGTATTTACAGCTGTAGAGAGTGCCATTTGTGGCTGTTGAACTGATGTCGATGATGATGCTGTTGTTATTGTTGATGTTGCTGCTGCTGCTGCTGTTCCCACTATAGTAGTAGGTTCATATATACAAAGTGCATCTTCAAATTCGTCGTCCTTAAAAGAACCACTTAAATTCGGATTTAAAACATTATTCGAAGATTGTGAAACTCTTAAAGATGAATTCATTGCATTACTAACATTAGCAGTATTCAAATTGGGACCACGACCTGCAGATGATGATTGTTCAGCAAAAACATCGTTCAAGGTATCTTCCAAATAAGGAGGCGCAGCCACACTAATTATAATGGGTCGTCGTCTGAACCATCTAAAATAGAAATTTTAAATAAAAACTTTAAGTTTTTCTTTTTAATCTTCTAATTAAATAAATGCATTACCTTAAATATGGCCAATTCCAAATAGAATTTGTAGTTGATTCACTATTTAATTGGGCTGCCAAATGAGGTGGTAGATTGGGAGAGCGATCAAAAGGATTTATGCGGCGATCAGGTGTAAGCACTAAAATAAATATGAGAAGTTTTTGTTTGTTAGTTGCATATGGCTAAAGCTACGGTCACATTATACAAATATTTTTGGCCAATATTTTTATAGTCTAACATGACTTGAATTGCATTAAATTAATTCAAATAATATAAAAATGCAAGTATGTTATATTTTAGTAATAAATTTAACTAATTTGAGTGGATATTTCTTCAAAATATACAAACGTGTATGTAGATGACATAGCGGCCATGCTTATTTCGACAAATATTTGCTTAATGTGACCGTAGCTTAATATTTATCAAGTTTAAAATAACAACGTTTAACTTTTATTTAATTTTGTTTTATTTTAAAATTTTATTTTATTGAATTTAATAGTTAAAAGTTTTTTCATAAAAGTTTTTTGTGATTTGCGTGTTATTCGATCAAATAAAAAGGAAGAATGACAAAATAATCTAAGGTCTATCAACGACGTTCAGACTGTTAAAGGAATTGCCAAGAGCAATATATTTCAACAAATTTAACTAATTTTAAAATTTTTGTAAACCTACTATTTTCATCATCTGATGTAACATCTCCGCCAGCTTCAATATTATTAGTGACTGTACGACGAAATGTACCATGGGTTCTGTTGGTTGGTAGTACTGTTGAACTTAATGTTGAGACTGTTGAGCTTATTGAACTGTTGGTAGGTTGCCGTTGTTGCTGCTGTTGCAACAATGGTGTTGTATCATCATCTGTATCAGTTATACTATCCAATGAAGACTGTCGATTCCGTTGTGATCGGGTTTCGCCTTTCGTAAAAACCTTGCGCTTACAAATTGGACAATCGCGTTTATTTTCTGTTAACCAAACGTCAATGCAGTGACTGTGATAAGCTGTAAAAGTTAATTCATCCATTAGTTTCATAACTCTCATTTAGTTTAAGCAAAAAAATCATGATTTATGTATCTATTTATGTTAAAAGTGTGTGCTTGAGAGCTTAAATATAAATATTTTATTTTATTTTAGTTTTACTTTTTTCATTAATTAAAATATTAAAAAAAAAAACTTACGATGTTTGCACGGCAATACACGCAATTTATCACCCTCAGCAAATTCGTCCAGGCATATAACGCAGGTGTCATAAGCGAGATCGCTATTTTTTGTAAATTTTATGATAGGCAGCTTTTTTAACATTGCTTTAGGCAATCTATGTCTTCTCAAACGTCTTTCTTCCCTTATGCATTTGTATATCATATAAAAGATCTAAATTAAATCATAGAAAAATGTTTTAAAGCTTTTCATTTTAAAATAAACTATTAACATACCATAACTAAAAAACATAAGCCTATTAAGATTGAAAAGGGTAAAATTAATTGTGTATTTATGTTAAAGGGCAGCTCGTCATTAATAACTAAAACAATTTCATCCGTCATGAATGAGTTTAAACTCAATCCAGTAGTGCGCCCAACGAAAACGGAAGGTATTAAAATGCCGCTAGAATTTTGTGCTGACATGTGCTCTAATGAAAACAAAACCAAGAAAAAGTATTAAAATATTAACACTTTTAATTGAAACATAATAAACTTACCTAAATCATCACCTTCGTTGTTGTAAATAATAGCAGCATCAAAATGAGCTGCCTGGGCATTACGTACTTTTAATTCAAATGTGCAATCAACACCCCCTCTGTAAAAATTCGTAAAAGAACAATAAAGAAAATGTTTTAATAAAAACTTAAAGAAAGAAACAATAATTTTTCCAGTCACGCTTTCGAGTTTATTGCAAGCCTTTTTTTCGCTTTAATAAAAGTATACTTTGGTTTTCCCAAAAAAAATTGGCTTAAATTGAAGAACTAAAATGTTAATGTTGTTGCGATCAAGTTATTTTTCATAATAGAGGGAAAGGAGTGACTGGAAGAATTATTTGGCTAAGAAACTAATTAATTGTATATTAAAAGCTTGATGCCAAATCATCGCAATCGATATCTGGAACTTGTAGAATTTGCTAGAATTTTTTAATTATTTTGTTTAAACTAAATTAAAAATTGTTTCAAATTATTTCAACAAATACACTAAAATTTTTATCAGATTTCAGTCAAAATCGAAAGCGGTGATTTGGGCCCTGTTTTTATATCTCAAGCAAGTAATTTCTAAAAAAAAAAACTTGGCCATATTAAAAAAATAATAGTCGCCCTTATTCCATTAAGCGTCATTGACACAAACGCCATCACTTTTTATCCTTTATTGTGAATCGGTAGTTCTCAATGTTGACAACTATCGACACTAATTTGGTATTATGTTAGAAATTTGCATGTGTGGTTGTGGTAACGAATTGAAGAAAAACAAAATTGGAAAAGTTTTTAAAAGTCATATTTTCTGCTTATTTGAATTTTTATTTTATATAATTTGATTCATGAAATATTTTTTCATTTGTTGAGTTGGGGAATAAAAAATGACGAATGAAATAAGGGTGAGGGGTCTTTCAACGATATTTTTTGTTTTGAATAAAAAAATTAGTACAAAGAGAATTAATATAAGGTCATTGCAGTGGCAAAATGACGTTCATCTGCTTTTAATTACTTTCTTTTGACAATTAAGAATTATATTTTTCATGTTCTTGTTTCTATTTTTATGGCTACGCTATCTCCTTATATTAATTCGCCTTCAACTTGCACTTACAATTAGATTGCTTATAGTAAAGTTAAATTTTATTAAAAATGCCAATAAAAATTCCAATAATTTATATTAAGGGATGTGTTGCAATAATAAATCAAATGAATTGTATGAATATGTGCGATTAAATGTTTTAAAAATCTAGAATGAAAAACACTAATTTTTCAAAATAAAAATTTTTGAACTCAAATTAATCATTATTGAACGTATTTTTAACTAAAAATAAGTTTTCGAACAAAGTATGTACATTTTAAAAAATAAAGGCGTTAAAGTTAAACAAATAAAAAAAAAAAATATAAAATTGAAAGATTTTTGGAATATTTTTACATGGGTTCGTCAGAAGTATAAAAATGTAGATTTCTTTTAAAAGTTTAAATAATTATTATTTTTAAACTCTTTTTAAAAACTGAAGCTGAGTCAAAACTTATTTATTTATAATCTATACATATAAAAGAGTAACGTTACTGACTGACTGACTGACTTATCATCATCGCCCAGCCCAAACGGCTAAAGCTACGGACTTGAAATTCGGTAAGCAGGTGCATGTCCCAATAAAGTGCATGGACGAATAAGAAGGGATTTATGGAAATTCGAATATTAAGGTGGTAAAAAAGGGGGTAAAAACGGGTAAAATCGAACTTGTTATATCTCCGCAACTACTACAGATAGAGCCAAAGTTCAAACTACAAAACATTCTACTAAAAAAATAAGCGGATGGTTATTTGGTACTTTTTCGATATTTGTACATTTGTGGCATAAAAATTGTAAAAACTAATGTTGGTACGTTTTTCTAGCCCCATTTATTTTTCAAAATAACAATCACAGCAACAAAAACTAAACTGTATTCTTCTCTTCTTAAAAAGATCTCCAATGTATATTGGCTCTTTTTTAAAATTCGAGCAAATAAGGGGTAAAATATGTGCCACTTTTTATTACTAATTTGCAGCACCCATCAATGGTAAAAAAATTGTTTCAAGCGAGAAAAAAGTAGCAAAAGAAAAATTTTTACTTTATATTTAAACAAGTTTAATGGTGTTTTTAATGTTATGTTCAAGCCTAAAGTACTTTTTATTGATTTTAATGGTACTTTTTGATATTTTAGTATTAACAGACCTAGAACTACGAGACGGTACAGGTCAAATTGAAAAATCATTAAGGGGCGAAATGGTACTTTTTATACATTTTAATGGTACTTTTTGATTTTTTTAATGTAAATAAATTTGGTAGTACAATATTATGCTCAAATGGTCCCAAGCAAAGTGAAAAATCATTAAGAGGACAAATGGTACTTTTTTGTTGGTACTTTTTGATATTTTATTATTAAGGAATAAAAAATACCGGGATTTTGCTCAAATGATCTGAAGTAAGGTGGAAAATCATGAATGGGAAAAATTGTACTTTTTATTGTTTTTATTGGTACTTTTTCAGTTTTTCATGCTAACAACACCAGAACTATGAGATTGAGGTCTAAAGCTCTTAAGCAAAGTAAAAAATTATTAACAGGCAAAACAGTACTTTTTATTGATTTCAATGGTACTTTTTGATTTTTTATTATTAACGAACATAAAACTATTAGACTGAGCTTAAACGATATTTTTTGATTTTTCAACATTAACGAGTTTATAACTATCAGACCGAGCTACAAAGCTGATCAGTAAATATAAAAATCAATAAATTGACAAAGGGCCCTTTTTCTATATTTTAATGATACTTTTTAATGTAATTCGTATTAAAAAATTTAGAACTGAGATTAAATAGTCTACAAAGAAATACGAAATTATAATAGCGAAAGTATGGTACTTCGCTAACGAAGTAGCTAGTAAAAATATATTTTAGTCAGAGTTCGCAAAGAAACAAAACGAAACTCTTGCTTCGTTTCGTTATGTAGTTTTTCTAAGTAAAAAAACAAATACAAATGAAAAATACTGCAAATATTTTCTATTTGTTTTGGTATATAGTGAAAAGGAGTACCATTCATTTATACTTAGGCAGTCAGAAAACAAATGAATGAAAATAAAAACAAGCTAAATTCAACAGTGCCGAGACACATATGCATAAACACGACTGTCTGTTATGAACACACAACATTACGCACATGTGTATTATTTTCAAAATAACTACGCAGTAAATAATTCTTTGCACGAGGTATTGTGGTATGCTCTTGCTAGTAAATAACCAACATATGATTCATTCATTCATAAAATAGGTTTTGGCTTTTGTTTTATATGCAAATGTACGATTTATTGATATATAACAAGAAGAAGACTGTAAGCATAGTCAATCGTTTTGTGACATTTTTGTTGTAAATCGTTTTGTATTTTGTTTTACAAAACGATTTCAAAATTAAAAAAAAAAAAAAAACATTTTAAAGTTATTTACTTAGCCCAGGCCTACAGATAATACTTGATTCTTTCTATTTTATAACACCGATTACGAATTTAAAAATAATGAAAAAATGTGTTTAATATTTTTTTATATTTCTTCTGTTTGCGGCTTCTCAGTTTATTGTAGAATTTAAATGATTAATATTGAATTAGTAAATCAGGCAATTATTTTTCTTCTTTAATTTTTGAATCTAAGCTTTTAAATGCATGTATTATGTGAATCAAATGTCATAGATATTTAGACAGACGTGCTGAGCATAATTTAATTTTATTACAAAAACCATCCTAACATAAATATGTATATTTGCATGTGTGTATATAATTAATGATGAGTGTGTTAATTAGTAGCCCCTTATTATATTTCTAAAGTATATAAAATTTCCATGTTTTTCTCTATAAATAATTTTTAAAAAATGCTCTGAAATTAACTGAAGCAATTTTCATTTTTGTTAAATAAATTTTTGAAACAAGTTTTTTTTAAAATAAATTTTATAAAAAAAGTATAAATTGAAGTAAGAAAATATACCTTTGGTTACTTTAAAAAATCGGCATTTTTGGTTTGTTATATTTGTTTTTAGATTTTGTGCGAAAGGAAAGGAAGGAAATTAGTTTTTTTTTAAATTAAAAATAAATAAAAAGGTAGAAATGAATTATTAATTTCAGATATATTTAATAAATACCTCAGTATGATGGCAGCAAATTTAGCATTTTTTGAATAATTTCTAGGTGGTGGACTGATTTTTGTACAAGCCTCTGCGTAGGGTTGCGCTGGTATGGCAAATACTTTAATACCATTTGTAGGTAAGCTAGGCCCAAACTGTGCTGGCATATCATTGTATTCTTCAATTAACTGTCATGACCATAAAAAAAAAAATCAAATTATAGTTAAACGACATTTAAGTGCTAAGAGGTGGGCATGTAAATTTACAATAACCTGATTGGTTAAACGTCGATAAACCAAGATGTGTCCATCCACTTGAAGAGATATTTGGAAAATACAGACGAAAAATATAATGTATACCACTGCACACAGTTGTAATGGAAATGAAGCCATTATATTTATACTCAGCAATGCTATAGAAGGTGACCACAAATGTAGATAAAGGTCCTTCTGTAATAAAAATTAATTCATTTGTGAAATAGAAATTTTTGCTTGAGAAAAAACAGGGGGCCTAATTCTACCAATCGTGATCGAAATTTTTTACGCATGGAATAACATTTCGATATTTATAAATCCTAAAACATGTAACGGGTTACGTTAAAACATTTAACTCGGCATATTTATCTTCACTCATTTAATTTTTGCCCAACATGATCAGAAGGCTGGAGAGCTCCCCTCCCACAACATCAGAGAACCCAAATGATTCCCCCTTCAGTACTATTGTAGTTCTGTACAACCACTCTATCATTTTTTATTGTAAACCTCACGATTTGCATTACATACAAAAGTTATTCTAAACTCTTGACCGGTTATATCCAGTGCATGTTTATTCCAAGTTAGAATCGTATATAGAATGATTCTTAGATAGTAATAGATCTTCTCAAATAGTGTTAAATATAACAAAATGTCTCAATAAATCATTTATTCCTGATATAAAAATAAAGATTTTAACTAAAAAACTACTAGAAAATATAAAGAATTTTCATACGAGTATATGTGAAAAAAAGTACATGAGGATAAACAACGTAAGGTTAATCTTGATGACTTACACTTGCTCGTGATGACAATTTGAATAAGAGATGTTTTTGATAGAAATGAATACATCTGAAGCTAAGGGTGCCATTCGTACTGTTTTTAGCAGTATATGTACTTCTTAATCTTAAAAGTACTGGTTTTTTTGTGAGAACATCTCATGATGTTTTTTTTTTTTTGATGATTGATAATGGAATATTTTGCAGGAATATTAACATTTATACGGACATTCGAACTGCAATTAGATCCTTAGTGAGTGTCTATTCGAAATCCCATCTGATCCAATAATGCCGGAGATCCTTAAATAGGATGGCGCGACATTCGGTGGTCACTCTCATATTAGTGTGTGGATATGGCTCTACCTGGCAATAAAAGGGTCGAGGCTGCCAGTGCAGATTACCAACACCTATGCGGCATTCCCCTCTTGGCCAGCAAACAGCAGATCGAGAGTATGTTTTTGAGTAAGGCACAGTCCAGACAGAGAGATGAACGGATGTGCAATACAGTGAGTATGATCTATCTTAGGATGGGCAGTAATCGCAGTAGGGGTTTACTGGAACTCCAGAGAGATCAATTGAGAAATGTGGTGGCGGTAATAACAGGCCACGGCAATTTTGGTAACCACACAATTAGAATATATTTACCATCGATTAACTACTGTAAGAGTTGTCAAGACGAGAAAGAGCGATCAATGTACTAAAGAGAGATCAATTTCGAAAAATAATTTTGCGTTTCACTCCAGCACACTTCTGGATTTCAATCAACGGAAATAATTTTTGACAGGAGCGTCCTCAAAAGCAATAACAAAATAAATGGCAAAAATTAGTATAAATACAGAGTAATTTCAAGTTAAGTTTTTTTAATTGACTGCTATATGAAGTTCACTTCACTTCTCTGTTTCCTTATCTGCTTCTTTTATCTCTTCTTTGTATCGTTATTTATATCTTTTTTCGTTTCAGTCTAAACAGGTAACACAAATGGATTACATCGGAGGACAGCGGTGCTCAAATCTTTTGTCAGAATTTATATTCTTATATAATGGTACCACAAAATGGAACTTTGAGCAAAAAATTTATCCATTTATGTTTTACATTATACAGAATTCCTATGCTATTTTTTTTTTGGCATCTAGGTGCTAAAATATTCGTTTATTTATTTTGGATATAATTATCTAATTCGGGGAGTTTTATTATTTAGAGAAAACATTTGGGAAACTGTTTACCTATTTGTCAATAATTCTTAATAATATAAATAATTAATATTACATTTACTAAGCATATGTATGTAAAATTGATTTAAAGAAAAATGTCTTACATGTCATTAAATTTTACAACTGGGATGATAGAAGATATAAGTAACTCACACACGCACACACAGTCAAAGTGATGGATGATCTTTTCAGTATACTAATTCTCTTCTCAACAAGTGGGTTTTTATTATTATTTTATAAATAAATAAATCTTATTTTTTGCACTGCCACAGTGGCAGTTGGCTGAAACTGCGTTTATTTAAGTGACGGTTGACTGACTCAAACAAAGAAATCTTTAAAGTGGATCAAATTTTTGCTGTCGTTTACTAAATTTTTGCTTTTTATTTAGTTCCTGTAATCGTTTTTGTTGTGGTAGTAGTTCTTTTCGCTGTTGTTGTTGTTGTTTTTGTTGCTGCTGCTGATGTTTGATTATAAAATATTTATTTACAAGTTGCATTTGTATGCCCATGAATTATGATTTGTGGAGTTAAAATTGCAATAATTGATTACAAGCTGCAATTAAATAAAATAAAAAAAGGGAAAATGTTAAAACAAATTAAGGAAGGTTAATACTTTTGTTTAATTAAAACAAAAATAATTATTAATCTTATTTTTGCGGGGAAAGGGCGAGTTTTGACAGAGATAGCCAATGTAGATGGAGCGTAGCACTCCCATAAAAATCTTAACTCCTACCCAGAAGTAGACAAAGTTTACGATTGCTGTATTGGTTGAAATTCTAAACTTGTACCGTCTAATTTTTGAAAACCATAAATTTTACAAAAAAAATATACCTGAATTGTATGTATGTCTGTATATGTTTGTTCATTTATATTTATCAATGTATAATTTGTTTAAATATGCTATTGTTTATTTTTTTTTTAAGTTCATTAACATTATTACTTCCAAAATATATAAATACAAACGTACAAATGAATAAATAAAAACGTAGAAATTAATTTAAAAAATTATTTACGACAAAAAAAAAACATTTTTCGCAAGCCTAAAGTTACGGTCACATCACACACATATTTGTCAAAATAAGCGAACCAATACTTTTTGGCAAATATTTTTATAGTCTAACATTAATTAATTAATTTTAAAATTAATTTTATCTAAGCAAATATTTCTTCAAAATATATAGACTTCTATGTAGATGTCATAGTGGTTGTGCTTATTTTGACAAATATTTTTTTAATGTGACCGTAGCTTAAGTATGTATTTATACGATATGGCGTCCAATTAAATATAACGTGTGGAAGTCCAGATATTTTTGTACCCTTCACTATAAGTAAAAAGGGTATATACAAGTTTGTGAATCCGTTTGTAATTTCTACACCGTACATATGTACTCGTATATTGTAGGTCACCAATGCGAATAAGCGATGTCCGTCTGTCTGTCTGTGTAGTCATTGAAATTAACATTCTGAAGTTCCTAGGGTTATAATCATTCCAAAAATTGGTAAAAGAAGCCACGAGGATGCTAAGGACTTCCGACCAATCAGTCTTTCGTCTTTCCTACTCAAGACGCTGGAGAGACTCATCGATATATATATTGGGCAGAGACTTAAGAGTTCGTCGTGCCAACACGCCTACCTGAAGGGCCGCTCTACGGAAACTGCCCTTCGTGAGGTGGTGGGGATCATAAAGGGTGTTTTTTATAGACGTATAGAACTTTAAATTGCAATAAAACAACGATGGATTATTCGATTGGCATGAATTTTATTTATCCGAAAGATAATCTTGTGACATTACATTTTAAATATGATTTCTGGCATATGACCGCCACGGCTGGCTCGGATGTAGTCCAATCTGGACGTCCAATTTTCGATGACTTTTTCCAACATTTGTGGCCGTATATCGGCAATAACACGGCGAATGTTGTCTTCCAAATGGTCAAGCGTTTGTGGCTTATCCGCATAGATCAATGACTTTACATAGCCCCACAGAAAGTAGTCTAGCGGTGTTAAATCACAAGATCTTGGAGGCCAATTCACAGGTCCAAAACTTGAAATTAGGCGGTCACAAAACGTGTCTTTCAATAAATCGATTGTGGCACGAGCTGTGTGACATGTTGCGCCGTCTTGTTGGAACCACAGCTCCTGGACATCATGGTTGTTCAATTCAGGAATGAAAAAGTTAGTAATCATGGCTCTATACCGATCACCATTGACTGTAACGTTCTGGCCATCATCGTTTTTGAAGAAGTGCGGACCAATGATTCCACCAGCCCATAAAGCGCACCAAACAGTCAGTTTTTCGGGATGTAACGGTGTTTCGACATACACTAGAGGATTAGCTTCACTCCAAATGCGGCAGTTTTGTTTGCTGACGTAGCCATTCAACCAGAAGTGCGCTTCATCGCTAAACAAAATTCGCTTATGAAAATCAAAATTATGAACCATTATTTTCGAAATAAAATTGCACTATTTGCAAGCGTTGTTCAGGCGTGAGTCTATTCATGATGAATTGCCAAACCAAACTGAGAATAAATCACTTGACAGCTGTTAAATCGGTCGCCATCTTGAATGCCAACTTAAAGTTCTATACGTCTATAAAAAACACCCTTTAGGAAGATCTCTGGATAACAGGCAATATACTTGTGGCGCATTCTTAGACATAGAGGATGTTTTCAATAACGTATCCGTGGCGGCCATTGTTCATGCTCTTTGAGTTTTTGATGTTTAGCAGTACATCAGAACCTGGATAGTGCAAATGCTAGAGGCAAGTTAAGTCACTGCAATACTTGGCAATAGCAAGAAGATCAAATAGGTAAAAAGGGGTACACCTCAGGGTGGAGTGATCTCTGCTCTACTGTGGGTTCTTGTTATTGATTTGATACTAATTAAGCTGGGGAATAGGGATTAAAGTTGTTGCATACGCGGACGGTGTGGTGATACTGGCATCGGGAATGTTCATGGACGGGATAAGTGATATCATGACCAGTGCCTTGGGATTACTCAGAGACTGGGCTGCAGACTGAGGCCTAGGAGTTCACCCAGGCAAAACAGTCCTGGTTCTATTCACCACAAAGACCAAGGAGCAAAGCTACAATCCCCCACTGCTGCAAAATCAGGAATTATCTTTATTGGATAGTGCAAAATATCTGGGAGTAATTCTAGATTCCCAACTATCCTGGTGGGCTAATGTGCAGCACAGGGTTAGGAGGATGTTTGGCTTAAAGTGGAGCTTAAGCTATGGGTAATTACTTTAGATGTATAAAATCATTATACTCCCAATCCTTACATACAGATATTTCATCAGGTGGACCGCTGCTGAAATAGATACGTAGTGAAACAGCTGAACAGGATTCAGAGATCTGCTTGTACAGGAATTACCGGGTGCTTGCGTACCAGTCTATCAGAGGCTCCGAATGCGGTACTACACCTCATTCCTATAGATTTGTATCTGATGGATATATCCGCCAGTAGTGCGACTAGAATGTCTGCATCTGGCTGGAGAAAGCATAAGACATGGGCATGCTAAGAATCTGAATCGGACTCATCGGGACCTTAGGGCCTCTACCGACTACATGGTTCCCCATATGAACTTTGATAGGTTTTTCAAGGTGGTCTCTCCTTCCAGGCGGGAGTGCAAACGCAGAACATACGTACGTAGGTATGACACTAGAGTATATACTGACGGATCTAAGATTACCTGCGGTGTAGGCTTCAGAGTGTATTGCAGAGAACTTGACATACGACTCTCATTTCGACTTCTGGATAGGTCGAGTGTTTACCAGGCGGAGATACTGGCCATCAAGGATGCAGGCGAGTGTCTGTACGAGTGGGGAATCAGGGAAACTATAGGCATCTTTATAGATAGCCAAGCGGCTCTCCTGGCACTTCAATCGAATGTTACATCCTCAGCTCTAGTGGGCCAATGTAAGGTTGTGTTACCCAATCTGGGACGTTAGGCTGACGTGTATTTTGTATGGATTCCTGCACACAGCAGCTTCATTGGTAATGAACAGGCGGATGAATTGTCTAGGGCTGGCTCTAACATGGAGGTTTCTATGTCAGTGACAGTACCGGCATGGCTTAGTAGTATCAGGAGTCTGGAAACGTGTAATGTTACGCGTCAATTTTGGCCCCGCTATGATGGTAAAAGCTCTGCTCAGCTAGTAGGCGGGGCATTTCCAGATTGCTGGCTGTGTTAACTGGTCACTGGACGATCGGCAAATACGTCAGCAGGCTGGGACTGCCTTTTAACAAAAACTGCCTCAGCTGCCGGTCACCCGGTTCAAAACGAAATCTTGCGAATCTAATTGAGAGCCGTTAGGCTGCCACGTAAACCAACCAACTACCCAACCCTAGGCAACGTAAAGAAAAATGTAGTATACCAATCTGTCAGCTGTGTCTCTCTTTCAGTTGTTTTTGAAATTCAGCCCACTCGGTCTATAAACAGCTGAGCTGTGAGTGAAAAACCGCGACTATTTCTATATTTGATCATTTTCTGAGTGGATTTTTTGCGTATTTTGATTTCAACAACTACACGGACAGGCAGACGGACATCTCTTATTCGACTTCGTTATTTATAAGGATACATTATATATATACTTTATAGGGTACCCCATATACGGCGTAGAAATTACAAACAGAATAACAAAACCTATATTTACCCTTCTTAGTTACAGTGAGGGTATAAAAATTTAATATATTTTTTGTAAAATTGTTTATTCTGCCGGCTAATGATACATCAAATTATTATACGGCAAGAAATATTTCTCCAAAGCGTTCACATTTAAAACATATGATTGCACATGAGAATATAGAGCACACTCTAATTGAAATTTATCAGAAGTTTTCTTCATGTTTCTTTTTTTTACAGAAGCAACGTTTTTGAAGGCACACAGGCCATGTCCTCTATTAGTACCTTTAGATATTATTATTACTTTTAAAAATTATGTGTCTGAAGAGAAGTTGCAACCAAAAATCCAATCATACTATGTGGTTGCTTCATATATATTTTTTCTTTGCGTGCAATTTATGAAAAATTAACTGAAACTAGTTTTTTTTAATAATTAATATGCTCTTCTAAACTGATTTCTTTGAAAATGTATGAAATATTTTCTCTCTTTAATCTAAGGATTCTAACTCATAGAGTAAAGGCAAGGAAGGGACCAGTTAAAAACAGATAGTAAAAATATTTATCCATCTATTTTAGTTTAAAAACATTTTAGACAAAATGTTTATTTAACCCATGTATGTCCACATAGTCTCTGTAATAATAGTTTATTAGCTAAGCCATTTCCCACTCAGAATTAAACTCTCAAAAGTCATACGGCATAGCACAATTATATATATTTAAGTATATTTTTTATAGGGTTCATGAACGAAAGTTATACATACAAGGAAGCAAACGTCAAAGTTTTTACACGTGAGTTAAGGAAAATCAAAAATATGCATGTATGTATATCGTACATCGTATTTCATTTTCTTGTCGATCGAATTGAATAAACCGCCACAAATAATAACAGTGACTAGTTTTGGATCCTTACCCTGTAGGACTTTCACCTAGAATCTCACATTGCTATTCTAAAAACATCTATGTATAATTGAAAAAACTACAAGAATAATATTTTAATAAGTTGTATAGTTCTGAAATCTGCATTGCAGTAGCTTTCGACCCCACTAGTCCATGGAACCGCACCATCTCGATTTTGACCCATTTTTTTAAACCAATTAACTTTATATTGTAACATATTTTAAGTGAGATTTCTCAAAATCTGCACACTTTCTGAACATAAGCGTAACAGTTCTGAAATCTATATTCGCGTAACTTTCGATTTCATATATTTTTTTTAAATTATTTGGTTTTTTTCATTGTTTTTTACGAAATTCTTGAAAATACTATTATTATGTTAGCTTAACAGAGCTATGTTAACATGTTACAGAATTAAAAAATGGAGCTAACTTTTCGTAGCTAACTTCACCGACTTTTTTTTATGTTGGTACACATGTCTGTTATTTATGTTGACAATATCAGCCATTTTGGATTGTCAGTTTGTTTTTAACAGATAAAAATGTTAGTCGTGTTTTGGTGTGCTCTTCAATTTTTTACTATTTCAAAAAATGGATCAAAGAAACTGTGTTAAGTTTTGCGTAAAAAATGAAATTAAATGTGCAAGGACATTTGAAATGTTGACTGTGGCGTTTGGCGAGTCTACTATGAGCAGAACACAAGTTCAAGTGTGGTATAAACGGTTTAAGAAAGGCCGAGAATATGTCAATGACGATGCTCGTCCTGGTCGCCCGAGCACGTCAGCAACCGATGAAAACATTGAAGCAGTGAAGAAAATGATTTCGGATAATCGTCGAATCACTATTAGAGAGGTTGCTGATGATATTGTCATATCGTTCGGCTCATGCCAAGCAATTTTTACGGATGTTTTAGGCATGAAACGTGCGGTAGCGAAGATTGTTCCAAAATTGCTGAATTTTTACCAAAAAAATCGTCGCTTGTTCGTAATTTTTTGGCCAAAAACAACACCGTAATTATGCTTCAGCCACAGTATTCACCAGATTTGGCCCAATGAGATTTTTTCCTGTTCCCAAAACTGAAGACACCGATGAAAGGAAAGCGTTTTTCTACGATTGAGGAGATAAAAGAAAAATCGAAACAGGAGTTGTTGGCGATACCAAAAAATGCGTTTCAGAAGTGTTTCGAGGATTGGAAAAAAACGCTGGCATAAGTGTATTATACTCGTATCCGAGGGGGAATACTTTGAAGGGGATAAGATAGTTATTGATGAATAAATAAATACTTTTTGAAAAAATTGAAAATAACGGTTATTTTTTCATCATACCTCGCATAAACTAAATCTATCATTAAACAGCCCCAGTACTTCAAAGAAGGTCGCAATATACTCGTCGGTCATGTACAATTTTGAACAAATTAATTTAAATTGTGCTTTTTATTAATTAAAAACCAAATTTTAACAGTTTGTTCTGAATTTTCATATACAGAATCTCCTTACTATAAAATCTAAAATATATGTATGTCCACTGGCTGACAGCAAAATAAATAAGAAATATAAAATAAAAATAAATAGACTACTGTCAAATTTTGAGCAAATGTCGTCATTTTCTTTGCGTTTAACAGCTGTTCAAAACATACAACCTCGTGTATTTTTCTAAAAATGGAAAAAGTGAATTTCGAGTGCTCATTACACTGCAGTCACACGATCAAGTTTTTTTACAATTCTCTTTCAAGAAATTTACATATACTGCTTGTCAAAATTCACAAAAATTGAAAGCTGTGACGTAGGCTGCACGTAATTTCAAAGCAAGTTTTTCAACAAGATGTTTTTTTTAACCTCTTCCACCGACAGTTTTGTTTCGGCGGCAATAGAGTTATATGCCTTAATTTTTAAATTATTCCGTCTATATGCAGGAATATTCATGTTCCACAGAACTTCATGCCTTCTGTATATCTCTATGAACTGCAAAACGTCGTTATATTTGTTTAATTTGTTCACAAACATATTTAAAAAAAAAAAAACAAAACAATACTGGCGGCAGAATAAGAATTCAAATTTGGAATAAAAAAACTGCAGTCAGCTGTTTTCTTGACTGTAATTTGAAACACTCAATTGAACGAAAAATTGGAAGCAAACTCTCAGCAAATTTTAAAAGTGTGAGTGTATTGGTAAAAAAATGAGAGAAATTTTAAAAATTGAATGAAAACTTGATCGTGTGACCCCCAAGTTAAACATTATTTTTTGCAAAAAAAACTGTCAATCAAACCAAGGAAAAGCTTAATAAATACTATTAGGACTCTGCACCATCGATTGCAATGGTAAAAAAGTGGTTTACTGACTCGTTGTGGTCGCACAAGTACAAATGACGCTGAACGTTCTGAACGGCCAATTGAGGTCAGTACACCCGAAAATGTCGAAAAAATCCACCATATGGTGTTGGCCGATCGAAGAGCAAAAGTGCGTCAGATTGTTGATGCCATAGGCATATCATATGGCAGTGTGATTTCGATTATTAATAATCAGCTGGGTTTAAGAAAGTTGTCTGTAAGATGGGTGCCGCGTTTGCTCTCAATTGACCATAAACGTAAACGTGCACACGTGTGCAGTCTCAATGGCAAGACTCTATGAATTGGGCTACGAATTGGTTCCTCATCCACCATATTCTCCGGATTTAGCCTCTAGCGACTACTTTCTATTTTCAAACCTAAAGAAATGGATTGGTGGAAAGATATTTAGCTCCAAAGATGAAATTATTGACCAAACAAATGCCTATTTTAAGGACCTCGAAAAATCCTATTTTTTGGAAGGGGTACAAAAGCTGGAGAAACGTTGGACTAAGTGTATTGAGTTAAAAGGAGATTATGTTGAAAAATAAATTTTTGTTTTACAAAAAAAACCGTGTTTCATTCAAAAAGTCACGGAGTTATAGATCCGCCCTCGCAGTTTATAAGAAATATAGTTTAACATGTTTTTAATAAATACATTCGCATTCTTTTTAGGAGTCAAAAAAAAAACATTTTTATTATATAAAAATAATAATTAAGATTTTTGAGTTTTTTAAAATGGATTATGAATATTTTGCATAAAAATTGTACATTCCTACGTGTATGTATATACATATGTATATTACAAATTTCCCAGATCGATAAGGTAAAATTTTGTTTCAGTTGCTGAGAAATTCATTAAGTGGACATTTGTTGCACTACAAACTTTAGAATCTTGAGCAATGCTTCTTCCCTTTCATAATACTCAAAATAAACGCATAGCGTTTTTACATTAGAAAACATTTCCAACGCTTGGGAAACTACGGTAAGTTTTATTAAGCCTGGAAAAATTAATTAGCTAATTTTTTACTTCTTTATTTAAATTGTTCCTTGTATTGATCATTATAAATTCCGATGAATACAAGTAATACAACAATTTTTTCTTGAATTATTAAAAGGGAAAACTGTAAGGTCATCTTCAAAGAGATAAGATGATAGTTTGGCGAACGTTTACATACATACTTATTTAGCAAACTATTTTACACTAATAGAAATCCAGATTAAAAAACAACCTTCAATATTAAACCAGCCATTTCACACACAATTTTACAAGGTTAATTGCCGACAAGCAGGCACAAAAAATTCACCTTCTAAGTTCATAACACTTTAGGAAATTTAGAAACAATAACGAAAAAACAATTAAAATTATATCAAAATAAACTTCTTTAGAAATTAAAGTCAACATATATTTATATTCATAGTTCTGACCTTAAACTCACTCAAACCATAGACTACATGGTTTGTGCTCAAACGCAGTACCGTACGCATGAAAAACTATCAATAGGGGTATGTGAGATTTCTTTTGCTTTAGTGTTACCAAAGGAAATTAATTTCAGTTATATATTTGGTACGATTGTTATTTACATATACAGAAGCGTTAAGAGTCGGGTTAGCAATATACTTTTACTTATTTCTTTTTTAATTCTTTGCTCAATAAATTTTTAATCAAAGATGAATTAAACGCGTACACAAGCTAATTTGAAAATAATTTTTCATTGTTTAAATTTACTTAACGAGAGTTGGGCTTACAACTTAGAAAATATGGGTTTCCACGAACAATCGCGTTTTATTTTATTTGCCACTAGTACTTTTTTTGTGTGCAAAATCACAATTTTTTGAAGGGACATAACGAATTTTTTCAAGAAAATGTGTTTAAATTTTTTTTCTTAAAATTAAATGTTCTATCATTTCCGATTTTTTTTTTTTTACTTGGACCGTTTTTGTGTAATATACCTATTTATAGAATGTAAACAAAAAGTGTGCAAGAACCTGTAAATCTTAATTCTTGCATTTTACAATGGCAGCACTAATCATAAGAAAAATTAGTGAACAAAAAAAAAAAATTAGTTACAAAAATAATAGGTGGGTGGTGAAATTTTATTGATATTTTGTTTTTATTGCCTTGTTATTCATATTTTTTTATCTATATCTATCTAAAAAAAATAAAGTAAAACATCTATTTATTTATACTTACATACTTGGATTAAAAAGTGATATGATGTTGATTCTAGATTCTAGACCAACTAAACTACTATTTGATATTTTTTTTTATAAAAATAATTTTCTAAAAGCACAATTATTCGTTCGTTTTTCAATTTTTACTATTTGTAATGTTTGCTGTTTTTTCTTTTGTATTTTGTTTTTGGGTTTTTTTTTCACGAGACTCTTTTGTCTTTCAATTACTATTGCGTTTGATTGTTATTAAGAGGTTGAAAAGACATTTTACAATAACTTAATTGAATAAATTAGTTATTCCGACTAAAAGGAGTTAACTGCCGATTCAAATTATATTTTTTTGCCATTGTTAATCTAATATTTTCGGAATTATCATAAATTTTTCACACCAATGTAACAGCACAAGAAAATGAAAAAAGAATACTGATGATTGTAATTGAAATTGTCAACAGCGAAGGAAAATAAAGTACATAAACTTTATAGAGATGTGCTCGTGTCGTGAATTTTTTGGTAGTATGTGAATCTAACCAACCAGAAATGTGTGATGGAAACCAACACATACTCGCTAATGTTATATATTGACAGTATTTGACCAATGTATCAGTGAGATACAAAATCACACGTACACAAAGTTTCTATCACATTTTTTTTAAAGAAATTTACTTCTACGCTATGTTAGATATTTCTGTCAAATGACAGGTCAATTGACTGTCACTGTTCTTATTTCCTAGGTGCAATATAAAATCCACAAGGTATCATAAAAACTCCTCGCATGAACTCACGTTTACATACATACTAAAAAAATTATTAAAATTCAAGCATTCACGTTGATAACAAATTTAAAATAAAAATTTCATTTAAACACCAGACAAAAATAGCTAGCCATAGCTGCTTTTCCAACAACTATTGCGACATGGATACGATGCAGGATACGAAAATAAGTAGTAAGCATTGCCAATAACATAATTTTGATTTTAGCTGCAATATATGTCGCAATATTAAATGCTAGTGTAAATGGGGGTAAATATGTTCTGTTTGTAAGCGTAGATATTGTGAGACAAAAAATATTCACGCATCCATCTCTATTAGTAACTTAAATAAATGTTGATAGAACAAGTTGAAGGAAGGATAGTTTTTCCCATTTATTTATAAATCTAATAAAACCATGAGTTCTCAAACAGTTCGGACGGCTGTGTCACAATTAATACACGGCAAAGATGAAATTGAAGAGGAAGAGCCGAAGAAAAAATCTCGTGAGGATTGGCGTAAAGCCAAGGAGCTTGAAGAGGCTCGAAAAGCAGGTACTGCCCCTGCTGCAGTCGATGAAGAAGGCCGTGATATTAATCCTCATATACCACAGTATATATCAAATGCTCCTTGGTATTATGGAGCACAGGGACCTACATTAAAACATCAAAGGCCACAACGTGATGAAGATAAAGGGCAATTGGAGCGAATGGCTCCTAAGGGTGTTGATACCACGCGATTGGTAACAAAATTTCGCAAAGGTGCTTGTGAGAACTGCGGTGCAATGACACATAAACGAAAAGATTGCTTAGAAAGACCACGAAAAACTATAGCTAAATTTGCTGAATCTATTGTAGTACATGACGAACATATTGCGCGAGACAATTCAGTGAATTATGATGAAAAAAGAGATCGTTGGAGTTCCTATGATCCCGCAAATCATCGGGAAATCATAGAAGAATTTGAAAAAGTAGAGGAAGCCAAACGACAATTAAAAGCAGAAAAACTTAAAAACAGTACGTTTACACAAGCGTTTATTAAAAGTGAAACCTCTTGGTGTATTTAAAATCTTGAATTATATTCTAGACCCTGATGCTGAAATATCTGACGACGATAATAATGAAGACAAATATGTGGATGAAGTTGATATGCCGGGCACCAAAGTCGATTCTAAGCAGCGTATTACTGTGCGTAATTTGCGAATTAGAGAAGATACTGCCAAATATTTAAGAAATCTTGATCCAAATTCTGCCTACTATGATCCTAAAACTAGATCTATGCGTGATAATCCAAATCCACATATGGCGGCAGAAGAGTAAGTACTTTTCTTTATTATATTCATATTGAAAATAATAAATAATTTCAATATTCACAGAGCTGAGTTTGCTGGAGAAAATTTTGTGCGTTTCAGTGGTGACACCACTAAACATTCTCAGGCTCAGCTATTTGCCTGGGAAGCTCATGGAAAAGGAGTAGATGTACACTTATTAGCTGAACCCACTAAATTAGAGTTGTTGCAGAAGGAATATGACAAAAAGAAAGACCAGTTTAAATCAAGTGTATGTTATTTTTTAATTGGTAAAAAAAATTGTTTAATATTAATATGATTTTTAGACTAAAGAACACATTGTAGAGAAATATGGCGGAGTTGAACATTTAGAAGCTCCTCCGAAATCTTTGTTATTGGCACAAACCGAAGACTACATTGAATATTCACGCGGTGGTAAGGTAATTAAAGGCATGGAAAAACCTAAAGCACGAAGTATTTATGAAGAAGATGTATATATAAACAACCATACCTCTGTGTGGGGTAGTCATTGGAATGGTGGACGATGGGGTTATAAATGTTGTAAATCATATATAAAGAATTCTTATTGTGTAGGAATGAAAGATCCTGGAGCAGCAGGTGAATTTAAGATGCCAAGCACAATACCTACTTCAAGTGAAAAGGACGAAGCAGAATGCAAGTTTTCTACATGTTCGAAAATATCTGAGGAGGAGAGTAAAAGTAAAGAAAATGATGTTAAATCGTCTTCAAGCTCATCATCGTCATCATCTTCTGAAGATGAAGCAGATCTACAAAAGGCAGCCTTCGAAAACAAAAAACTTAAAAAGAAAATGAAGAAGCGAGAAAAGAAAAAAGCCAAGAAAATTATGAAGAAGGAAAGGAAAATTATAAAGGAAAAGGAACGGCTAGAAGAAAAAAGTAAACTTAAATCTGAAAAAAATAAAAAAGTCGCATGCGAATTATTAGACGATAGAAAGCGACCCTACAATAGTATGTACGATATAAAGGCTCCCACAGAGGAAGAAATTGAGCAATGGCAGCGCAAACGCACTCGAGAGGAAGATCCTATGTTACAATTTATAGACAAATGAATGCAATAAAGTGAAAATCTAAATATTTTTTAATGCTTAATTATATTTAATGAATCGTAAGCAACACGCTTATGAGTCAAAAAAATTTTTTTTTTGGGATCTATCTCTTAAATTTAACATCACTTTCAAAACATACAGTTTAATTTTTATGCCTTCTCTTTCAATTTTTAAACAATAGCATATTGTTCATAAAGTAGCTCACGAATTTTATAATATTCATCAGACAAATGCCCTTCCATTGTGACTTTACCCGTGTCTATACGTCTTAAGGCTAATGAACCATTGCAACACCATAAAACGCCTCCAGAAAATTCAGAATTTATATTATTGCGCATAAGGATCTGCTTGAAATCGGAAAGCTTTAGTTCATTGATTAAAACTGAATTGTGGACAGGTATTTCATCATTTTCTAATGGTTCCAGGGTAAGAGTCTTTTCATCATTAGATGTTTCATTAACATCATTATCAGTATCGTTATTTTGTATTGTATTGGCCGAATCAATAGCTTGAGTTCGTACTCCAATACGAGCATCAATCCAGGCTACTTCGGCATCTTTACCCTTTTGAAATTGCAGTTGAGCTACTAAGCTCTCTGTAAGACGTACTTGGTAAATGTGCGTTTCAGTAGTGGCATCAATGGTCTGAAAATAAAATATAATATTAACGGTCAGGCCTCATAAAAGCTAACGTAGCTTCGATCGTACATTTTTGTATCGAAAACAAAAAACAAAATTTTTTTTAGTTTTTGTTTTCAACACAAATATACGAAATGTACTATAATTTACTTCTCCTTTGCGAGGCGTAAACACTCTAGCCCCAATATTCTGCTCGCAATGTTTTGCTACTGTTTGTGTTGCCTCTTCAGTACCATGTACTACTATAACTCGACGCGGTCTTAACTGAGATAAAATTTTAAGCATAGATTCACCATCAGAACGCCCCTCGAAGTCTATCCGCTGAATTTGTGCATTTATCTCTATAATTTTCCGTTGACTAATACATTTGGTTGGTTTTTCCAGCAACTGCACATCTAAAACACGAAACCTTTAATATAAAATTAATTTCCATTTTGCTTTCAACCCACCGTCATCTATTTTGCATTTATCACCTTTTGTTTCTTCCTTCTTAATGTTTTCTTTATTTTCATCCATCGGATAATCATATGCTACGTCGGCTATACGATACTCTTCCAAATTTATGATTTCTCCATATTCATCACATTTAATTTTATCCTCGTGGAATGGAAACATTACGTGATGCCTTTTGTTTGATTTAAAGAAACCCGTATGCTGTCTTCCCTCCGGCCTTATTACTATATCATGTTTTCCTGTTATAATACTCATTTCAATGTCATCATCTGAGTCCGAGCTACTTTCTTCTTCGACGTCTTGCTTCACAATAAGTCGATTTACTTTTTCACCTTGTATGCGCAAATATTCTTCTAATTCTGCACCCTCTAACTCAATACGTCGTCTTATATCAATTTCAATTTTTCTTCCAATAGTATGATTCTCAACTAAATCCATGGCCAATGTACCTTGGGAAGTTCTAAATGTAGGTACAAAAGTGTTAGAAATAGAGCACAATATTTGCATGCCATAAAACATACCTTGAAGTAAATATTATACTATTATTAGGATTTCCCGCCCATTGTACAAATAAATCCCTGGTAAAACCACTTTCCATATCTTGTTCACTAGCTAACACTACTTTTGGTCCTGGTAGTGATGCCAACTCAGCCAGATTGTGACATAGCTGCATATGCTTAAATTGAAAAGGGTTGTTACGAGCACCTTCGAAACTCTTCATAAGTTTGTCACTCATCCATTCAATTTGTGATTTAGCAAACTCGATGACATTATATGAAAAATTATTTAGTAGGGCCAATGAGTAGGCCATCAACCCAGACTCTTTATTTTTCCAAAGCTGATCCAGCATGTGAGCCAATTCCAACACTCGTCCAGCGGTATCTACCGCTATTAGTACATTACCATTACCACGCAAAGTTTGTAATATGTTTGTCATAAGCTTTTCATCACGTGCTCTACGTCTTGCCTGTTGATACAGAGCATTGAACGCGTCCGTTATAAGTAAAGAAGGTCTTTGCAATCTCTCCAATTCACAGCCATTTAAGTGACGTTCTTTCTTGTGATTAAAATCAGTGGCATAAACAATATCTTCTTCACCTACTTTTAAAATTTTCCATATTGTACCACCAATCATATGGCCAGCAGGTAGGGGTGTTATTGCTATACCATAGCCCTTTCCTTTCAGGGAAACAGTCTGGTTATATTTTAATTGTATAATTTTATCGAAAGCTGCATCCACATCATCCAAAGAAAACAAATCAAAATCATACATATTAAAATGCGACATATACAGATCGTACATAAACATCTGACCCATTTTGTGAACTGGTATAGTAGAGTAAATAGGGCAGTTTAAACCCAATTTACCCACTAAGTATGGCAAAGCGCCCAAATGATAAACATCTGGATGAGACAATAACACCGCATCAATTGAATGGACATGTCTTGAATAAAATGCAAAAATTGTTTACTAATAATAGAACATTTTTAGTTTATAAACAAACCTTTTTACTTCTTTAATGAAGTTTATATCAAATTTTTCATCCCACCCACAGTCCAACATAATTTTAACTTCGTCGATCTGTAGCACATAACAGGGTGGTGTCTCATCCATTGCTCCCGAAACAGTATGTAATTTGATAATTGATGTCATGTTCTCTTCTTAAAAATATAAAACCTGAGTAATACTTCCAATTAATAACAATAAACAAAATATTGGCCACGATTTTTTTTACAAAATCCGGCGTTTTATATTCTACTTCTTCTACGGTTGGCAATCACTGCAAATAATAATTTCAAGCTTTAGGAGAAATGTAAGTAAATTAAATCTAATGAAGGCGGCCAAATAAAAATATTGTCGGCGGTCGCAATGTAAATACTAGATATGGTACCCTATGCTAGATATTATTTTCCAATTTCAATTTTTTTATTCAATAAAATTAATATACAATGAAAAAATTTTATAAATAAGAATTAATTACTACATATATTGAGTAAATGTCAAAGTTATGTTACTGCAAATGTAGACTATTTTCGTACTCGCGCAATGTATATCCCCACATGGTATAAGAAAATTAGGTAACTTTAAAAATATAATAATACAAAAAGACGATACATTTTATTATTGCTTTTGAAACCTCTCCTATCAAAAGTTATTTCAATTGGTTTCTATCAAAAAGTGTGCTAGAGTGAAACAAAAAATTTTCTGTTAACTTTTGACAAGAGAACTTCAATCATGTAGAATTCAGCTGGTGCCTCAGTGTCATTTGCTTTACTTACACCATGATTGTTAGTTTATGCCATAATGTAGTTGTTAGCAAATATTCGTCAATGGCTACTTGCTGACATACAACGTCTAACTATGCCGACAATTTCATTTTACATTTAAAAAAAGACCAACAAATTAATTAAGCATATATTATGTAGTATGGCTTAAAAATTTAAAATTTTAATTTTTAATGTCTTTTCTTTAAATAAAAAATGCAACTTTTTGTTCATATACGAATTTCTGTGGCTAGTGTAGACGAGGGGTACAGCCGAATAGCTTTTTCGTTTGTTATAATTTAAGTGTCAAAGCTTGTTTATTTTTTTTTTTCTTTAGAAATATTTTCTCAATGTGTTATAAAAATTCAAATTAAGATAGCATATAATAAAGTTAATAAAAAATTACAATGAAAAAGTGTGCAGTGTGTAAAAAGTTTAAAGCTGTTGGAAAAACATTTTTTAAAGTGCCTAAAGATACAAATAGAATGAAAGCGTGGAGTGAAATATGCAAAATAAAATTAACTCCAAACTCTTTTATTTGTAGTGACCATTTTCTACCGGAGAAAATGATTCAAATGACCCATAAGGCTGTATTATTACCAAACGCTGTGCCAAGGTAAGTAATAAAATTTCATACGCTTGATGTTCACCTACGTGCATTCCAGTTTTTAATTTTAGCTTGTGTTTATTTGATCGGCTTGAAAATGCAATGCAAACTTCTGATAGGCAGGATATATGTTGCCCAGAAACAGAATTGAGTGAAAATGTTGTATTCATTGATCCAATGCAAATATATTATATACGTGAAGTACATGAATTAAAATGAGTAGTATCAATTTCAAAGTAATGTTCATCATTCAATTGATATTTTTTACTCATAATGTGAGTCCTGAAGATAAAAAAATCTCTATCTGCAAAATACAAAGCTTTTCTGTCATAAAAACCTGAAAACAATTAACGAAAATAATGATTTTTAAATTTAAGTTAATTAAATTTACTGTTATCTTATATGTATACCAATAAAATATAATTATTATGTATCCAAGACATATTGATGTATAAGGTAAAAGCGATTCTATAGCTCATGGTGTAATTACACTATGGCTATAGCTGGATATTTTTTTCTCGTTTGTTGTACTTGAGACTTAGTTTTTCTTTTTATTTATTTTTTTATCCAACAAACAAACTAAACTAAAACTTAAGATTATTACTAATTTTTAAGATAGATATTATTATTTATTTATATATATTATTAAATATGTCTGTAATAAATAAAATTTATTTAAAAGTTTCTCGAGTGGTGTCATCTTTGGGCATTACTATAGGCACATAAATCTAGTACTATATTCATATAACTCTGATGCAAAACGGAAACTGCCAAAATCCTTGAGAACAAAAGTACTGGGGTATATGGAAATATAAAATTTTTCTTAAAAATGGTCTATAGTAACTTCTGAGTATTTTTGCGGTAGATTACTAATATAGACGACCCCCCTGTAAAATTATATGTGTCCCATCACAAAATCTTTATAGATTCGTTGGGAAGTTGCTAAAATCACTTAGAGCAATACCACTGGGGTATATGGAAATTAAAAAAAAAAATGAAATAGAAAATAAAGACAACCTCCCCTTTAAAATGATATATAATAATACTCAGAAGTTACCTTGGACTATTTTTAAAAAATTTTTGCAGAACAAGAAATAGTTTGCTTAGAAATTTAAGTGCTACCACACTTCTTAATACAAAATCGGTAAATCATTCAACAAAAATCGACATACATACAAAATTAATAACTATGTTTTGTATATTATAAGCTTATAAAATATGAGGTTGTAAACGATAAATTATATTTAAATGTAACATAATTTACATTTTTATCGAAAAATAAAAGAAATGTAGCTTCATATTTGTGTATTTACATAAAAAATATCATTTCTGGCAACAATAGTCTCGACGGATAAACAATTATTCTCATTTACATTCTCTCTCTCGCTCTCTCTACATATTTCTTAAATATAGATGTAAATTATAATTCTGCCATTGTACTCATCATGTCAGAATCAAGATGGTAAAGCAAATAAGGCAGCTGTACATTTTTTGCTCTTCATCGTTTTGTCTGCGAAGCTGTCAAAATTTGTTTACATTCTGTGCGCGCCATTGTTCTTGTGCTTAACTTGGGGGTCACACGATCAAGTTTTCATTCAATTTTTAAAATTTCTCTTTTTTTTTACCAATACACTCACACTTTTAAAATTTGCTGAGAGCTTGCTTTCAATTTTTCGTTCAATTGAGTGTTTCAAATTACAGTCAAGAAAACAGCTGACTGCAGTTTTTTTATTCCAAATTTGAATTCTTATTCTGCCGCCAGTATTGTTTTTTTTTTTTTTTTTAATATGTTTGTGAACAAATTAAACAAATATAACGACGTTTTGCAGTTCATAGAGATATACAGAAGGCATGAAGTTCTGTGGAACATGAATATTCCTGCATATAGACGGAATAATTTAAAAATTAAGGCATATAACTCTATTGCCGCCGAAACAAAACTGTCGGTGGAAGAGGTTAAAAAAAAAACATCTTGTTGAAAAACTTGCTTTGAAATTGCGTGCAGCCTACGTCACAGCTTTCAATTTTTGTGAATTTTGACAAGCAGTATATGTAAATTTCTTGAAAGAGAATTGTAGAAAAACTTGATCGTGTGACTGCAGTGTAAAATACATTGATTTAACTCCTTTTTATTTGACACATATGATAAGGTTGTTTTTGTAATTCAATATTTGTTGTACTAAATGCCTTACCGTGTTATTCTGCCATGGTACTCATAGTCACGGAATGTAGTGCCAAGTTTTTATTTTCTGTTTACAAAATTTCTTTGTATACATATTCTATTAGATAGAGCGCCAACAAAAATTTAATTGAATCGTGTAATTTTTAATTGTGAAGAAAATATAAAATAATTTTATATTAAAAAAAAAAAAAAAAAAACACAATGTGGAATAATTTTGAGCAATCACCTTTGGAAGATGAAACTATATCAAACGCGTTCTCTTCAAGAGGAATTTTTCGTATAACCAGCGATGATGAGGTACTAAGTTATAAGACATCCTTTGCTCCACTTAATTTTTTCTGCTTTAGGTCACCCAATATCCGAAGGTACAAGCCTCTGTGCAAAATAACAAAATGGTTATATCCATTGATAAAACTTTATTTTTATTGGAAGATGAACTGATTGCCAAATGTAGTTTATTGACCTTCAATACTAACATTGATATGTTGGCCATTTCTCAAACAGGCAACTTGATTATTTGTGGTCTTAGTGATGGAGAGATTCACGGTGTTTTTATCAAGGGTATACCACTCTTTAGTCATAATATTCAACCAAATGATGTTAATATGTATGGTGCAAAAACTTTTGCTGGTATACAGCAAGTGGGTAATAATTTCTGTTTGACTTGTACAAATGGCAGTGTGTATAGGTGAGATGTACTAAATGAAATTTGTTTGTTAAAGGTTTTAAGAACGTATTTTTATTTTAGCCTTTCTGAAATAGACGAGTCGCTTTTGGAATCCCATTTGAATATATCACTAAATGAAAATGAGAACTTATCTTTTGCTGAAAATCTATACAACAGTATTTCTTTAAGGCGCCTTTTCGGTTTACGAGGTCGAACCGACATTAACGCAGCGTTGCTAATTAATCAAAATGTAGATTTCTTTGATGACAAACTATCAGACAAAGATCCCTTATTAATAGCGGGAACACAGGAATCAATCTATATACGATCCTCTCAAAAAGATATTGTTCGTCTTGATATTCCTAACAATTTTCATGGTGTTAAAAGTATATATAATTTAGAAAATTTCATGTAAGTTAGAATATGCATTCTACGTCATTCTTCATTTTATTTTGAGGAAAATTTTCTATTATATAGCATTATATTAACGCATTCGGGCCACTTGTTGGAATTATGTCCCTTTACCAAAATTTTATTATATCCTTCAACGCATGACATTTTAATAGATGATTTAATAGTCATGACTTGTAATGATGAAAGTATAGAATTTTTAGCCTTAACTAAAAGTTCGCGGGATCATGAACGCACGTTAAAGATTTTGGATTATCCAAGTAATATTATCTAAATTAGTTTTTCTTTTGTTTTAGAAGTAAAAATATTTGTTGAAATTTGTAGGCTTTAAATGTAACAATGAATTGGATGTTACGGAGCATACGTGGTTGGTGCAACAACCAAAATGTTCTGTTAATTTATATTACTTTAGCTGTTTGCAATGTAATGTGAATAATTTTCCATCTGTTTTGGAAATGTTGTCTGTTTCGGAAACTCAACCGAGTGAACGTTTTAAGAAATTAATCGCTAAAGGACATTTGGAAGAGGCAGAGGTATATTTGTATTTATTTTCATGGCGATAAAAAAAAAACGATTAATATATTCTTATAGGTTTTCGGTACTCAATTTGAGCTCTGTTTGCAACCAATATATGAAGCAAAAGCTAAAAAGATTTTAATAGAACTAGATAGCTTGGGTGTGGTAAGCATTTATTTCTATTTCATTGTTAAAATATATTTATTGACTAATAATTTAATTTTCTAAAACAAAAATCTGTGCTCTAAAGCGAAACAAGTTTTTTGTGCTGTATGAACTTTTTATGCTAACATTTGTGAAACATAATTCTTTTTAGTAAAAGCAAATATTTTTACGATGTTTCAATTTTTTCCCCTTTATTTTGATGTTCTATGCTTTCGTTTATTTTATTTTTCTAGAAAAATCCCGATACATTAAATAAAGGTTTTATGGATCTTATGAAACTTTTGCAAATGATTACCCATAAAGAATTTTTTATACAACATCGCTTATTTAGTTTGCCTACACGCAAAACATTGGAAAATTTTTTAAAAGAAGTTTTAACCCATTTAGATGAAGAGGTAAGAAATTTATAAAAAAAAAGATTAAGAAAAAATAAATTCACTTTTTTACCAAAAGAGTGATGAACAACACATACTAGAGATAATGGAACAGTTAGATCGCTTGAAAACATTGGATATCATCGATCCCTATGAAGTAAATAGTGAATGGCAAAAATTTGTTTATCATCCAAATTTAATTAAGTACATAACATCATTATTTAAAACGGCAATGCCAGTGGCATGCCTAATTTGGAAAAGACACTCGAGCGCTTTAATACCCTTACTAACAGAAAATAAACTTAGAGAGTTATTGAATTTAATACCCAACGATACAAAACCATTTAATATTTTACAATGGCTAAGACAATTTGTGCCTATTGTTAGTAATACTCATCCGATTATTATGCCTTTGATAACTGAATGGAGCATACAAAAAATAAGATCCTTACAATATGCTGAACACTGGCCTGAAATTGGCTTGGAATTTTCTACGAAAGTAATAGAAATATTTGAAGATATGCATTTTATGTATTCAGATGTAAAACGTCAGCATGAGCGTAATATTACCAAACTGAGGGAAGTGGTAAATGCTTTACAAGATCTGTTTGTATTAAAGAAAAGTTATAATTTAATATTTACATTGGATAATTATTTGCAAGTGAGTTGTTATTAATTATTAATAACGAAACTGTAGTTAATATAACAAATTGAATTTAAAGGATAGCATTGATGAAACGGCCAAGTGTATTTTACTGCGAGTTCATTTGGATAGTCTTAATAGTTTGGTGAATGATTTTCTTTATCCCATTTATCAAGAGCAAGGCTCCTCTCCGGTAGCAGCCATCAAACGTTACATTGCCCTATTGGTGGCTAGCAGAAATTCATTTTCTACTTGGCTAGAGAGATCAGTGGCTTGCATAGAACTTTTGCATAATGAAGATGATCGCTTAGAATCGGCTTTATTAGTTTTGCAGGTAATTGTATTGAAACTTACAAATTGTTTCCCTAAAATTAGTTTTTGTATATATTAGCGAGCGCCGATTTGGAGTAAAACACGAAAAATATATTATCGGCTTTGTTCTGTATATCGAATCGTTTTGAATAACGAAAAATTTTTAAAACCGAATAAATGCCTTTTTAAATATTAAAAAAATTGGTTTTGATATCATTCGCTGTTAAGTTTGATTTTTTATTTAAACGTCAAAGCGAGGTTTTTGTATTATAAAATTAACAGATTGTTTGCTAATGCTTGAAAGGGGTTCTTGTGATGTCCATAAAAATTTGCCCAAAAAGTTGCTACTAATCGTCAAACTAATCTTCATTTGAAGAAATTTCAGAATTTTTTTTTTAATTAAGTTTTTTTAAACTTAAATGTATTAAAGTTCAAATAGCTTTACAAAAATTAATAAAAAAGCCTTAAAATTTTATATACTAAATAATTGCTTCTCATGGTTTTTTTTAGTAATTTATTACAATAATGAATAACCCATTCGATTTATTTAGGACAAGTTCGTTTATTCGGTTTTAAATTCGCACTAAAAGCAGAAAGTTTTTAGGTTTCCTTTTACAGAACAGGGCCGTATTAAAACATGAAACTAAAATTTACTTTTTATTTCTCCGAAAATAAAAGAAAAAATATTTAGTAATGAAGTAGATGAATTATACTTTTCCTAATAAAATAAATAAAGCAAAAAAGAAACAAATATATTCTTTGAAAACAACATAAAACCTTGTGAATTATAATAATTATATTAACATTTTAGAATTCTCCTGTTCCTTGGCCTGAAACTGTGGCTTCTTTAATAAAATTACGTTATTCTTCTCATCCTTTGGCTTTAAAAATCAACGCCGAGTATGAAATTCAAGTTATTAAAATAATGAAAGCTAAATATGGTTGGCCCACAAACATGGTTTCTGATATTAATATAAATTTGTTTTTGCTGCGTATTATTAAAATGGATTTACCCGATATGCTGGATGATATTAAAATTCTGACTAAGGCTGCACCAGAAATTTCTAGTAGTGCCAATTCCAATTGCTGTTATCAAATGGTTAAACGTGGTAAATTAGAAGCGGCTTATCAATTTTATAAAACTCTTAAATCTGATAAAAATTCCCATTTTGCTAAAGAAGTAATGGAATTTTTTGCAGTAAGTAGTAGATATGTGTTTATATTTTTAGGAGATAACTTTTAAATATTTTTTTAAATTATTTTCTATTACATTTCAAAAGAATATTTTAGAAAATTGCAACAGCTTTAATACGGAAACAATTGAAGTGCAAAGTGATATTATAGAATTTTTTAAGCTAATCACTCCCACTGATTGTTCTAGTTCACAAAAACGTTTAAAAATCATAAAAAATTGTTTTACATTAAGACATAAATACGATTTAAAAGTTGCTGATATAAATGATTTGATATTAAAGGAAAAACGATTAAAACTTTTAGATGCTGGTATAGGCAATATTATTAAACGTGGCCGTAAAGAAGGAGATAATCTCTGTAGTTACTTTACCATTGAGATAATAGAATTGTCTTCGGTTTTGAATTTTAGTAAAATGTTTACTGCTAAACATTTGTGTCAGCGCATGAAATGTTTAGTACTATCATGTGCCCTTGCATATAATATAATGGAAAGTAGTGATTGTAATAAAGAAACAAAAGATGATTATATTGAAATGGCTTTGGAATTGTTGGCACAACAAATACAATTTACCAAAGGTTCTCATTCTACTATTTGGACAACTTTACTAAACAATAATGATCCTTTGGTATATCCTTTAGCCTATGAGCTTTTAGTGCGAGCTTCCCTCTTCGAGCATACACAAACTCCTGATCTGATAGAATTGATTAATTATGTACGTATTGCCAGCATAACATATTCGCTCAATGAAATTGAAAAATTTTATGATGGCCGTCAAAAAGAAATATCTAAATTAATATATGAGACTCTTGAAGCATCGGAAATCGATGTGGATAATGTTACTTTAAATTTCTCATTGGCTGCGGATAATGTTTTTGATGCTGCTAAGTCAGATGCTAAATCAAAAAAACGTTATTCAGTGTCATTGTTTGATGAAGTAACGCCAATGCCAATGCAGACAGAGCAGCATAAGGTGAGTTTTTATACTCTTTTTTTATTATTACTTTTTATTGAAAATTAACTTCTTAACGCAGTCTTAATCGGTCCTTCGAAAGCTTCGTTTGCATAATTGTTTGAAAAGAAAAACAAATTTTGGTGTATTGTTTTTGTTTTCAATATAATTATGCAAACTAACCTTTCGTTTGCATTTAGCTGAACAGGTCGTATGAGTTAGAATCCTTAAAGTTGAGTGGAAGAGTGGACATTAGTTAAATATTTTTTTTACTTCTAAAATTTCATCGATACCAATTGTGTTGTGAGATTCAACAGCATAATTTAAAGGTCATTTGAACCATGGTAACGGCCTTAATTTGGTTTTTGTAAGATTTTTAAGATTGCAAAAGTTTTTTTTTGATATGAAGTTGTAGTAAATTTTTAAATAATAAAAAAATTCGGAGATCCTAAAGTGGGAAATATTAAAATCTAAGATTTATAAAACTAGGCTTACATGTACTTTCAAGTATAAAATATTACACATAAATATGTAAATGGTTGTGCATTGCTTTATTCTTAAATAGAGCTTAAGCCTGGCTTTTTCAGCTAGAAATGTAGCATAATTTTTTTAACACATGGGCGATTCCACAAAAAAAGCTACTTCTGTCACGCGATTGCATATTTGCTATTTTAATGTCATTAAAAAAAGCAAGACATAGAAAAGTTTATGCAATTTGATTAATTTATTTAATATTTATTATTAATAATTCTATTTTAAGTTAACAAAAAAACCTATTAAAATGACATCAGCGACTGAAATGTAATAAATTAAAAAAGTTACGTTACGTAATGAAAGTTGGTTTTTCTACAGAATTGGTCGTGTACATGTGCTTCTTAATTTACGTTGAAATTAACTACATTCAAAATTTGTAGAAGTATTTCTATTTCTGAGGCAGAACTAATAAATTTAACGTTAATTTTATAAAATGCAATAATAGACATTTTTAGTAACATCGTATAAGTATGGAGCTTAAATAGTAATGAAATTGTTATTTAAAATCACATTTATGTGATTAAAAATTATTTTTTCAGTACCTGAAATATGCCAATCGTTTCTTTTCGAACGAAGAGAATCATTTCCATTATTTTTTGTTGGGTATGATTGTTTATACTTGAATTAGTGACCATATTGTTGAATGGAACTAATTTAATATTTAAATTTTTAGGCTATTTACAGCGAACATTTGCATATTGTAAAATTCGTTTCGCGCACCTTACTGTTGCTGATAACAGCCACACCTTCAAGCAATGATTTGTTTACTCAATTAAAAGAAATGATTTTTTATGGAGTTGGTTCTGCAACAGAAAGTGAAATTGATAGTGGCAGTATAAAAGGCGATTTCATATCATCGTTGCAATATTTGATTAAAAACAAGGTACATGATGTTTGGTACATAATGGCACAATACTTATTGGACTATCAAGAGAGGCACAGTTGTAAGTTGATAAGCAATGACATGATAATATTGCAAATGCCCAGAGTTTTTCGAAATACTATGTCACATAAGGATGTTAACTTTTTGGGTAGTTATTATCAAAAATTATTGTTTAAAATGTGTGCAGAAATTAAGTTTTGCTTTTTTTCTCATTTTGATAAACTTTAACAGAACTATTTGTCATGCTTACTACATCCAATTCCTATGCCAAGACAATTTTGGAAAAACTGGAAAATGACTTGAAAACAGATCAACAAAAGATTAATTTATTAACATTGTCTGAAATGTATAATGTATATTACGGTGAAATGGCCAATGCTGAAGCAATTCGTAATAAGTATAAACCTTACTTTTTTGATAATTATTTCTTTATAAATACTGTTTTATTTTTTATTCGAAGGCGTATTAAACACTATTATTATTTGGAATTTTGCAAACAAGATCCCTCTATTAAGGGAAAATTTAACGCCGAAATTGATGGCATCGAACAATTACTGAAAGAATTCCATAATAAGCAATTGAATGTGCATTTACTGGAACGCATGAGTAGAGATTTTCAGTTAGATTATCAAAAAATGTTGGTTACTCAGGTGATTTTTCCTAATTTCTAATTAAAATAATATAATTAAGTTTGTTATAACATTGATTTAATTGATTTTACATTTCCAATTAGGTGTTAAGTATTCTACAGGCCCAAGAAATGCAATATGAAATAAAAACTGATGGTTTTGGCGATGAAGAATTAGTAATGTTAACCACTGTGGAGAATATAAAAACTTTATGCCAGCCTTATATAAATGAAATTAAAAATATTGATTTATTAACTGCTAAACTTAAACAATTCATAAATGAGGTAATTTATCTTTATTTTATTATTTGAAAGCAACTTATCGACATTCGGTTTTTATCGTTTAATTTTAAATGGTGTTTTATTGTTAGCACTACGACCTGTAAGATCTATTGTGCAACAAAAATTCCAGCTAAAATAATTCACAAATGGGATACATTTTACCTAGGTCAGCTGGGGACAGTATCTCCATATCTGGGTAGATCATATACTTAGTTTTTCCATGCACAGAATGTGTTCCGCCATTAGTCATTTTGTAGCACATTGTAAACATTCTATAGCGTGGACCTCGGTCTCAAAAGCTATTTTTCCCATTGCAACTGCTTTTCGGAACTATCGATGCAGCTCCAAATGGTACTCCAGAATTTCTCCAAGCTGAGAGTTAGCTGCTGACATTTTGATTAATTCAAAATATCTGCAGAAGGTTAGTGTTTTATCCATTCCGTCATAGACGAAGAGACATGAAGATTTCCAGATAGACTCCCAAATTTTCGCATAACTAATAATATCGCCCTCTTTAAGATAAGATAAGTCGAATAGCTTAAAGGCTGTATGGGCTGCTACTTCGTAAACCATAATATGCAGGTGAGCGAGTCCTAATCTTAAATAGGCTATTCGATTCATCTTGTTGAGGATTGTCTGAGACTGTTTCTATTTTATCATAGAGGCATAAGTGACCAAAGGTACAGTAATACTCCTGTTTTTTTTTTTTTGCAGGCAAGGGGTGTGTGATCTTCGTAGCTACCCAGCAGAGCTCAGTAATAAATCGTTTTTTTTTTTTTGCTATTTATAGTCACTCATTAAATGAGTAGACATTATTGAAATGCAGCTAATCTGATGTACTCGTACTCACAACAACGTTGATTTATAAGTGATTTTCATATCATACTCATACAAGTAATCAAGTCAGTTTGATTCATATTTACTTCCGCTCAGTTTGACTTATAATTTTCGAGAAATTACTGATAAAATTTTCAATCAATTCAACACGCTCAACACAACTCAAGCGCATACGCACATATGTTTTTATATTCATACTCGTACATGCTTTCCAATATTATTCTTCTTGGTTATTAAAACGGCTAGTTTTTTTTTCAGCTTGAGGTCGGATTATAATCGATATTTCACTTCAACTTTGTGTAGCTTCTTCATTATTATATTTATTTTTCTTTGTTAAAAATAAGTACATATTAAAAATGGGAAGTACCGTTAGTAGCGCAACAGAGCATGCACACATCATCATGATATATTTTGTTTTTAGTTCAGCCTAAACTTATATCTGTGGTAATATGGAAAATTCGCTTGTGTTTTATTAAGTTATTCTATAGGAACACAATCTAATCTTGTGTACCATCTACTGAAGCTGTTCAAACGATTACAGCATGTGTGACTTGTTCCAATGCAATCAACAAATTTAATTAAAAAGAAATATATAAATACTCGTATATATTTTTGAAAACAAAAAAATTCATATTCGTTACTTACTTCTTTTTATTATATAGATACACATCTATTTCTATGAAATGTATTTGTGTGTTATTGAAATCCTTACACATTTTGATGCTTTGCCAAAGGAAATGCAAGTTTGGACAAGTATTTTACACTTTTTAAAACATAAAATGACAACAAGACGTCGTAATCGTCCGGGACAATTAGAAACTGATATATGGTTTGAGTCACAAAAAGAGATTGGTGTTTTACCAAAAATATCACGGTATCGTTTACCGTTCAAACCCATAGTGGAACACCCTCTAAAAGATATTTTAGATACCGAGCTAAATGTGGACAACTGCGAAAGTTGGTTTCCACTCATACAAATGCACATGATGCTGAAGGGTTCCACTGATATAGCACATAATTGCGATTATTTTTGTATGTCAGCAGTTAAAAATTCCATAGGAGAGTACAAAAGTCGAGATGATGCAGAGACTTGGCATTTACAGCCCACAAATAATGCTTTTTTGAAATCGGTAGGTAACTTAAATACGTACCCATTACAATTTTAAAATTTTTATTTTTTAGATTTTGCGTTTAGTTGAACATATTCACAATCCCTCTAAAGCTTTTATGATTTTATATTTTGTTTGCAATTATGCTCCTGATGGGGCTGATCAAGTGGAGGCTTCTTATGAGTGTTATAAATTTGCATTGAAAAATGAAAAGCTTATTACGGACAGTAAATGTCAGGAGCAGCTGTTAAAAATTAAACGCAAATACCCCACATTAAAAACCCAGCATTTACTTTATGTTTACGGTTTAGCAGATGAAAAATTAATGCGTTTAATAGAGAATCCTTCAGAACTTATTTATCATTTATATCATTTAGATGTCATTCTAAAGGGTGGTAAACTAGATATTAATGCAGTGGTTAAAGAAATTGCCGAACTACATCAACTCAATGTTGAGCCCATACAGTTTAAATTGCTGCAAAAGTGGTTATCGTTTGCAGTAGATACACAAGATGGCACTATATTAGATGAAACACTTTTTGATGATCAAAATATAACAGAAAATGCTAACGAGGAATTTAGTAATGCAGCAGAAAATGTTATAAGGTAAAGAAAGAAACACAGATCAGACATTTTTTTTATAAAATAGCAAAATAAAAATTTATTTCTTTTAGAGCTAATTACATAATACACAGTTGGCCCATTGAAGTGGCTGTGCAATTCTTAGTGGCCAACATCTTTCCTCCAGATGGGTAATTAAATTTTATCATAAAACTTGAAATTATAAAACTTGAAAATGTTGTTTCTTTTTCAGTTCTGTTAATACTTCCAAACAGTTGCAAATGTATGAATGTTATTTTAAATTGTATGATGGCAGCAACACCTCCTTTGATAGCATGTTTAGTCAAAAGCAATACATAACAATCAAATGTGTTCATGAATTAAGGAAATTGGGTTTCAACTCAAGTTTAGAAAAATTTGCAGAAAGCAATAAAATTGACATTTTAAAAACAATATGGTCACGCAAATCCTATAATTCCAATACTTTACAAATACTGGCAAATATTTGTTTAGGTTTTGATATTTTCATAGCCAAAATATGGAACGGCATATTGAAGCGTATGGTTATGTTAAATATGATTAAAGATTTAAATGCTTTAGTGGATGTTTTATCATGTAAGCCGCAATTATTACACATTGAGGGTTTGATTATGGCTTGGGAATTTGTTTTATTGGAACCCTTTAAAAGTGCTAATAAAACAAGATCATTGCAACAGGAAGAAGAGCTATACAAGGCGTTATTCCGGCTACAGGTAAATCAAAAATGCTATTTTTAAAGCCTCATTTTGGGAATATGTGTAATTATGTTTTCTATTTGAATTTTTGCTTCAGAGTTGTCCAGTAGTGCATTCTTTGAATCTCTTTAGATTTGCTCAAATCTGCTTGCGTATTGAACGTCCTCATATGGCATCAGTATTTTTAGTTTTTTGTAGAAGTGAAGAGCAGAAAAATGAAATTAAAGAGGTAGGTTTGTGTGTTTCACTTTTGTTTTAATAAAAAATGCCTGTTTTTATAATCCATGAATATTATTTTTTAGCTCATCACTTTGCGCAATGATAAAATGCGTCAGGCTATTTTAGATTTAGAAGATGTGGGCATTTTGCCATTTATAATAAATTTTGCAATTAAAGAATTGAATTTATAATTTTTAAATTTAAATAAATCACTAAATAACGCACTAATGAAACCAATTTTAAGAAATTTTAGTTTCTTGCATTCAAATTAAAATTGGAAAAATATTTTTGTAAATGTTATTTTTTAGAAATTAGAATGAAACAAAACACTTAACAATAGTAAAAATATTTTTAAATGTTTTTTTTTTTTAATATTTTCTCTCATCTCCCTTTCACAAGACAATGTTTAAATTAATTAATGACTTATTTTTTCACAGCAACTGCAAAAAAATACGTACCAAAGTTTTCCAAGGAGAACTTATTGAAAAAAACCATTTTTTTTCTATATAATGTAATTATTCGATGAACTGAAAAGTTAAAAATTGTGAGAAAGTAAAATCCAATAGAAAAACCCTGTTTGCGCTATGTCTTCTTTTTTATGTTTGCATTTCATAACGTCTATTTAATTCTAATTTATCCATATCCTGTAATGTAGTTATGTTTCTTCGTTTTTTTTTAATTTACGATAAAAACATTTTTGTTTTCTTTAACGGATTGAGAATTTTAAATCCATACAGAACAAGAGTTAATAAACCAGCTGCCATTAATACAATTAATATGCCGAAAGCTAAATGTTCTTTTTTAGCTGGTGACCGCATATAAGTCAATAGTTTATTTTTCTGAGCATAAGTTGATTGATTGCTGGTTATACAATAGTGTTCATATAGCATAGAATTATTTAGATTTTCATAATCTAACCAATTTGAATTTAATTTATAATTTTCGATACAAATACATTTAAAGGGATCGTCTATATCTTCATAAATCTGAGTGCATAAAGAATTTTTTGGACAATTCAAGGGATTGTCACGCGAACAAGTCTTTACTGTAATGGAAAAAAATATTCATCTTTTTATTTTATTCTTATATTTTGTTTGTTGCTTACATATAATTTCGGCGTCCGTAATAATCATTAATGAGAGGTATTGTAATATAGTAACCATAATTATACATTCAATTTTCATTTTTGTTTTTCTTTTAATATTCTTAAAGAATTTTAATTAAAATTTGTGTTCCTGCTCAAGCAATTACCACGTTGTATATTTTAAATACTACAACGTAAATTAAATACATTTATTATGTTCACACTATTTAAAATTTTTTTTTGTTTTAACTGCTGCTAAGTTATTCTATATATGCATATTGTTTAATCTCGCCTTATGTTTTCTTTTATTTGCATAACTTAGTATCTGTTTGTTTTTTTTTTCTTATCTATAGTTAACATAATACTCGTGTACTATATAAGTGATTATTAAACTACTTTCACTCATACTTGTATATTTTAAAATTGTAAAGTGTGTGGAGGCATAAAATTTATCAAAATAATCGCTTTTCTTTTTATTTGTGGATTTTAATATTTTGATGTTATCATCATGGCCTAAAATAATTTTTGAATTTGGATATCTTGACCGCTGCGATAATTGAAACAATCAGTTTTCTGTACGATATGATATGAAAATATACAGTACACAATTTCATATGGACCACTTTTGTATGGTAAATAAAAAAATTGCGGATTTTAGTTTTTATTTATTGAATAAAAAAGAAAAATAGCCTTCTCATCGGTTAACATCACATCTTTCGTGTCTATTGAAAAAGCAATTATAAGGAATAGAATCTTCCGACTGATAGGGGGACGATGATACCCTGTAATGGGCGTTTTGTGGACACTTACGGCTACTGGTCGTAAGTGGGCCTTTACAGTCCATGGATATCAAATCCAGAGCTTTGGGAACGAATTGGTGATTATGTTCAGAGGCAAATTTGATCTAATGTAATTGGCTCTTGACATTACGCACGAACATTCTCAGAAGAGAGGACTTTGAAAATTAGCATAAAATTCATATAGTTCACTAAAAGGAGAAAAGTCTAGGGAACTTAAAGTAAAGTAGATAAAGAATCTAGGTAAGAATTTTGTATGGAATAAAAATTTACTACACATGACTAGCCGTAGGAATAACTTGTTGTTAAAAGGATAGCAGTCAGTGCAGACTTAAGGCTACCCTAGAAAATATTTGTGGCATGTAGTTACTATTCCAAAAAATTTACTTTGACATACATTTTGTATGTATGCATAAGTATTCAAAATATATTTAAAAAAAGAGAGAACGCTAATTATCGCAGCAGTCGAGATCTCCACAACCAATGTCCTGGCGACCAGCTAAAGTACATAAAAAATTATTTAAGTATTGTTTTTTTGTTGAGGAATTGTGTAAAAAACAATACGCTTCTTTTGTTTATGTAAAAAACTGATATACACTACATAGTTTCGTGTAGCACACGAACGAACTATTCCCATTATATAATACTGTCTATCACTCATTTGAACTGAACAAACTTGTCCGTTTTTTTAATTTATTTCTTTGCTTTTCATTTTAAATAAACTATCACTAAACTTATATGGAGACACAGACGAAGAAACGAAAGTTGCTAGTTCTTTTCTTTACAAAAATGGTATTTAAGCCGAACCAAGGCATATTTATTATTTATGAATATGCCTTTAGCCAAACCATGCAAACTGGAAGAGAATTTATATAATGCTACCATTCGATTCTGTTGGAATATATGTTATGCACGTACAAAAAAAGAATTTTTTCTTATTTCTACATAAAGCCTTAAGTTTTTTTCATAGTGGCTAAAACACTTTTAGAATTAAGTTATTAAAAAAGAATGGAAAAATAAATTTAAAAATTTTTCGAATTTTGTTTTGTTTTGCTTTCTATTTTGTAAAAAATTCTTTTCAACCCCTGTTCGATATCACCTACACCACTAAGCAACCCTACACAGTAAAGTACGTTCAATGACAATTAAGTCCATTTGAAAGATCAAATAAATTAGTGAACTATTCATTTTTAATTTTTGAACTAAGTAGAACTCTTACTAAAATAAACTATGGAGCACTAGTATATGGAAATAACCGAGGCATATTCATTTATTTTTAATATGCCTTGGAAATAATCAATATACCCAGTTATAATTTATTTATGTTTAGTTGCAAACATAATATGAAGACAATGTAATTTTTTTTGACAGACGAATAGCATAATCTATTACAACCATATGTAACACCACCATAAAAAGTTTATTCTTCTACCACCCCTATGATTTGTTTTGCAAAAACTTCAAATTACGCACCGTGGTACCGTGTTATCTAAAGGTCGATATTTACACGACTCAAATATGTATATAATGTACATATTTTGGATAAAATTGCCTAATTAATTATGTACATGGCTAGTACATGTAAATTTTGTAAAACAAAAAATTAAAAAATCCATATTTAAGTAGTAGCAGCTGCATAAACAAAGCAGTTTTACATAGAGGCTAAAATATTAATATAAACAAAAGAAAATATAAAGAAACATGAATATAAAAATTTTTCAAAGAAAATGTCATCCAGCTGAATTAGTTGCCAAAATAACCTGCACAATTTTAATAATCTATGCTGTGTTACCACATCGATTTGCCTCGCACTATGAGTACCTGGATGAGGAGGAGATACTGGAGGCCTTAGTATCACAAGTAACTACAAATATATCACAACAACACATGGAAGAATGCCAATATGCAGATATACTTAAAGAAAACACTTGTATGTTTACACCACACAACCGGGAAGAACTGATAAACGCAGAAGAGATACTGGCTGGTGGCGAATATTATCCCGAACAATGTAGAGCTAAGTATAGTACAGCTATAATAGTGCCTTATAAGCAGCGTGAAGAACAGTTGCATAAGTTTTTAATTTATATGCACAACTATTTGAGACATCAAAATATACATTATAGAATATTTCTTATCGAGCAATATGACCAAAAACCATTTAATAGAGCTAAATTGTTTAATATTGGTTCAATAATAGCAGCGGAATATGAATTTCCGTGTTTGATATTACATGATGTTGATTTGTTACCTTTAAATTTGGGCAGTTTATATGCCTGTACCGATCTACCTCGTCATATGTGTGCTGCCTTGGATAAGTGGCGTTTTAATTTACCTTATCGTGGTCTCTTTGGTGGTGCAGTCTCAATAAGAACACAACAATTTCGTACAATTAATGGCATGTCAAATTTGTATGAGGGTTGGGGTGGTGAAGATGATGATCTATTTGAACGTTTAAACTTACGCCATATAAACATTTGCCGTTTTGCACCGCATTTAAATGAGTACACTATGCTACGCCATAAACCTGAGAAGAAAAATGAAGATCGCGTAAAACTTTTACGTTCGGGGCCTTTGCGCTTTCATTCAGATGGTTTGAATTCTTTAGTTTATATTGAGAAAGGTAGACGTATACATAGTTTATTTACGCATATTTTAGCACAGACATAGGTTAAGCCAAAATCTAAGTCACCTAAAAATCAAAGGTTTTTTAAAGTAGATACATATATATTTTCTTTAAATTAAGTTATTTAATTACATTATTTTCTTCTTTGAAGCATTTAAATCCCTTAGAATATTTATAGATTTTACCATTTTTATTTAATTTGCATAATAGTAGTTTTCTAGGCGAATTAATAGCTTATAATATGCGAACCAGTAAGTTACTTTTAATGGGATTTAAAAAACAGTGTTTTGGTTTCAAACTGACTTTCGATAATTATTTTTTGAAATAAAAAATAAATATTCTAAATCTATTTCTTGAAAGCCACATCATTTAAGAAATGTACTGTTTGTAGGAAACTAGCAATCAAATGTATTATCATTTTTTTATGAAAAAATATGAATATTAGACTTCAAAAGCGTACGGTATATTATATATAAGAAATGGCAAATATTAATTAAAATAATGTTCTTTGAATAGTACCAACTTTTTTGTTAATCCTAGAATAAATAATTCATTTCAGTTTAAGAAATTCAAATTAACGAGATCTAAGAAAAAATCCTTTGTGGAATCCGTATATTTAAAAGCAATAAAATGTCTGTAGGGACTCAATTTTTAAATTAATAAAAAATAAATTCTAAGAAAGATAGAAAGATCCAATAGGAGTGCAAAATAAATTTAACTTAAAATGTTTAAAATATTTTTTAAACCAGTCATATTTAACGTAATTAAAATAAACAAAAAATTCCCGAGCATCACTTGCTACAAGATTTTTGTATTGTAGTTATCTCATACGAGTAAACATATAAAAGAGTAACGTTACTGACTGACTTATCATCATCGCTCAGCCCAAACGGCTAAAGCTACGGGCCTGAAATTCGGTAAGCAGGTTCCTGTCCCAATGTGTAGGACGAATAAGGGATTTTTGGAAATTCGAATATTAAGGGGTTAAAAACGGGTAAAATCGAAATTCTTATATCTCCAGAACTACTACAGATAGAGCAAAAGTTCAACCTACAAAATATTCTACTAAAAAAATAAGCTAAGGGGTATTTGGTACTTTTTCGATATTTGTACAATGTATATTGGCATTTTTTTAAAATTCGAGTAAATAAGGGGTAAAATATGTACCCCTTTTTACTACTATTTCTAAATATTTACTTTTATGTAAATTGATGCAGCATATTCTTTTATTAATTTGTAACACCCAATAAAACTATATTTAAAAAAATAAATTTCAGGGGAAAAAAAAGTACAAAAAGATGAAAATAAGATTGGACTTAAATTTAACTAATTTTAATGATATTTTTTATGTTATGAGTAAACCTAGAATCGTGATATTAGAACGATATTAGAAATCATTAGGGGACAAAATGGTACTTTTTATTTATTTTAATGATACTTTTTAATTTTTTAATGAAAACGAATACAGAAGTACAAAGCTGGGGTCAAAGTGAAAAATCATTAAAAAGACAAATGGTACTGTTTGTTATTTTTTGGTACTTTTTGATATTTTGTAAATAAGGAACCTAAAAGTACGAGACTTGCCTCAAATGGTCTAAAACCAGGTGGAAAATTATAAATGGGACAAAGTGATACTTTTTTTTGATTTTATTGGTACTTTTTTGTAATTTTCATACTAACAACCCTAGAACTATGAAATTGGGGCCAAACCGTCTTGAGCATAGTAAAAAATTATTCAGAGTTGAAACAATACTTTTTATTGATTTGAACTCTACGTTTTGATTTTTAAATTAAAGAAATTAGAACTATTAGACCGAGATCAAACGGTGCTTAGTAAATAAAACAATTAATAAACTGACAAAATTGTACTTTTTCTATATTTTAATGATACCTTTTGATTTTATTTGTATTAAAAAACCTGATTAAACGGTCTACAACGAAATAAGAAATTCGCTGACGAAGTAGCGAGTTAAATGCTAGTTTTACACACAAAGCATTTAAAACGTTACACATGCATACACATGTTTGTATAAGACCGACTGCCTCGTTGCATGCTTGTGTACACCACCATTACGCACATGTACCACTTAAAAATTTCAATTGAAAAATCTAATTAATAAAAATCAAAAATTTCGATTATATTTTTAATTTTTTGCATGACTGGTATTTCTGATAAACTGAATACCAGGTTTTTTTTTGTATTGTAGAGAAAATAGGCAAAAAACGCACTCAGAAAAATGGTAAAAATATATAGGTAGTTGCACTTTAGAGCTCATAGCTCAGCTATGAATTTTAATAGCAACGTGAAGACAGGAACTTGTTGCAAATTGGCATACTAAACTTTTCTGTAGGTCTTCTAGGGACTTCATCACCTACACAGACAGATGGATATCGCTAATTCAACTCCGCTATCTATAAGGATCCAGAATAATTATACTTTATAAGGTGTCCCATATACGGTGTAGAAATTACACACGGAATGACCAACTTATATGTATATACCCTTTTTACTTTTTGTGAATGGTATAAACAAATGTTTCCTATACAATTTTTTTTTAATGATTGGATTGTCAATTGAGTAAAAACTACTCGTACCTCTTAAAAGTCAAAAATTAACAAATAGCAACGTTTTATAAGAAGCTTATAAAAAAACAACAAAAACTCTAGTCTATGCTTTTTTATTACTTAGTAAAGAAGATATTTATAAATAATTTTAAGTTACTATTTAAAAACTCAAAGAAATCTTCCAAAATCAACAACTAAATTAATCATTGCCTTTTTTTAGATATTTCTTAAAATTTTTTTTTGGTAGATAATAAACTGAAATAAGCTTTAACAAAATGTTAAATGAAGAAATTAAATCAAATTTAAAAAAGACACTCCACAAATTAATAAAAAGGAAGAAAAAAAATAAATATTGCCTTTTTAAATTGTTTTAAATTTAATAAGGCATTTAACTTGCAACTTAATTTTGTAGTAATCGTTTTTATTATTAGCAAAAGAGTAAATAATAAACTCTTTAAATAAAGAAAATGTAATAGAAAAAACAAATAAAATATAGAAAAAACTTAATGCAAACGAAGGCAATAAAACATTGAATTAAATAAAAAAACCATGTTTTAATAAACGTCTTTTAAAGCTTTTCCTAAATGTCTTTTATTTAGAATGTGTTGTATATAAAAAGAAACTATAAGCAAAAAAAGTAACTAAATTTTTATTGTACAAAACATATACTATTCACGAGTGATTGAAAATATTTAGAACCAGAAACTGCAAATATAACAATTTTAGTTGATTACGCATGATTAAAAATCAAACCACACAAACAATTTGAGTAAAAGTCGTGCACAATGTTAGATTAAATCATGTTCGACGCACGCTTAGAAACTTATTGTTTTTCTATGCTGTTCGGCACGATTGAATCTATAAAGCAGTATATGTACTTCTTTTGTTTATGTTGGAAAAACAGTAATTTTTTTCCCTTTTTGTTTGTTAGGGCCGGAATATACAAGACAATTTCAGTTGCGGAATTCTTGAGTTCATAGGAGAGAGCGGAAAGAAAAATAGAAAGAGGTACAAGCTTTCCTTCCTTTCTCTGCTATAAACTCAAGATTTGCGTAACTAAAATTGCCGTTTCTGTTATGATTTTTTATTTCGTTTCTCTGCTACTAAAAGAAAAAAAATTAATGTACACTTCCACTTTCTATATGTACATGTCAGGACAGATTTACAGTTCTAGATGTAACCTTGTGGTTCTAGACTGGCACATAACACAAAAAGTACAATTAAAAATGTTTAGATGTACACATATCGACCGTCCTTTATTTTTTTTCTCTAAAAGTGGCAGTATGGAAAAACTACAACGGCTTTTCGAAGTTTAGGTCACAATATGTCTTTACTATTACGGCTTACATACATCTTCAGTAAAATACATGTATAAAATGAATTACAGATATGAAAACAGAACATTACTCACCAACAAATTACTATTAGATCTTAGGAATGCTTGCTAATTTCGATTGTGATTGATGATGATTGAGTATTAAGTGTTTTAATATGGAAAAAGTGAATATGGTCGTTAGTTTCATTTAAATGTATATTATTTTCTTGTTCTTAAGATTTATTGTTATTATTTTTTCGATTAAAACTTACAATTTGTTAATTGATTTAAGCTACACTGCAAAAAGTTGTTGAATAAAATACATATTTCGTTTGTTTTCTCATAATATAATAATATACAAGAAGATTATTAATAATTTACTATAGGTATTTAGAAAATAATTTATTTTCATTTATATTTTCTGCTATTAAATCGAATACTCAACAAATAAACCATAAAATTGTTTATATGTACGTTGAGTTATTTTTCTTTTTTAATTTAATAAATTATATTATTACATATATATAAAAGAAATACATACACGCACACACACATTCACGCATACTTTTTTTAATGATACCTAAAGAGAAGTAAGCTAGAACTTTATATATATAAAAAAACTGCGATTATAAAATTTTAGTTCATTTCCCTTCAGTGTTACAACACAAAACAGATTACACTTTTGAAAATTAGTTTAAAAAATTAAATAAAATAAAATAATAAAAAGAAACATCACACAATAAATACAGTAATTATTTAATAGTTAAGATATTATTACGATATTAAGGGAATGTTATTTTCTTTGACACAATTTGTTTTGTTTTGTTTTGTTTGTATAATAAAAAGAAATCACAAAAAGTTTAAACCAACCATTAATGTTGCAATAGTACCACGCACTGTTTTCTAAAAAAAGTCTTTAATTTAGGAAATTCAAAATATCTTGTTGACTTAATGTATTAAGATTTTTGGAATCATTAGATTGATGAGCTTTCGTTGATGTTGTTTGTGGCATTAAAGGCATTAAGCTTGAATTAGAATTCATTAGCGCCATTGAACAATTATTGCCCATTAAAGGAGTGCTAGCATTTGTTTTAATTTGTTGATAGCCCGCTGGATATATATAATCTACAGTGGGCCTTTGCAAGGTATACGTATTGGCTTGTGTATTTGAATTATTTTGTGTTTGTTTTTGCTTCGAGTTACCAAAAGGATCCAAATTGTCAAGTGAAGAAAAATTATTGCTGGTCGCTGTAATATTATAAGAAGTCGTCGTTGTTGTTGTAGGTGCCGGTAATTGATTATTCATTACAAGCGGATTAGCACTATGCCAGGTGTTATTTGTTGTTGTTTGCTGCCAATTATTAGTGCTAGAACTTTTGTCATTTGTGTTGGCATTGTATGGATTATGCAAATTGTTAGCTTGCTTCGAGACATTGTTGCTATTACATATATTCGAAACATTTGAAGACATAAGAGAAGATAAGATGTCAGGCTTGGCAGTAGAATTGTGGGAGATTCTAAAAAAAGAAAAAAAAAAAAAAAAAAAACTTAATTTTTAATGCTATTGATTTTATCTTCTTATCTTCAAATGAAGTAAGAAACTCATGTCGAACGTATTTAAAATAGGAAAAAATATCTAATAAAAAGAAATTTCTACACTTACTTTAATTGATCTTTAGATTTAAGAGACTGTAAGTTATTAGTTGTCGTTGTATTAGACTGAGACTTATTATTCGATGACTGAGTAATGGAGAAGCCAGAAAACATGTCATCGTTATTATTAAGAGAAGACTTTTCCAATTCACTCGCCAAAATCTCAGAAGCATCTTTTGGTCTAAAAGATAAATAATTTTTTATGGGATGCGTTTCACAAACGTTTAAAATAAAATAAATGTTTTATTACTTATTTTCTCTGTTTATAGTAGATAATTGTTCTAGTTTTTCACGTTGTTCTTTCTCCACCCGAGAAAACATTTCTTTAATTAAAGCCACTATAGTATTAAATTGGGCAATAGTTAGACCATTTTCCACACTTAAAGGTATTAAAAATGGTATGCACTTATGAGCCATAACGTCTTTCGTAATTCCTAGTTTGGTATTGGTCATGGCAATTTTGTAAATACCTTCGTTTAAAATTTTAAAATAGAAAAAACAATTTTTTGATGGCATTAATAGACTGTAGGTAGAACACTTACCTATTATTGCCATTACTATGGCTGGTTCCCGACTTTGTATCTGCTGTAAAAATGGTAGTATTTCATCCAATACTAACCATTTGTCTAAATTTTCCAAAAGCTTACCAATCGATATCAAGCAATTGACTTTAACAGAGACATTTGTACTCATCAAACATAACTTTTTAATTCTTGGTATCACTGCATTTTTCATGGCATTGTAATCAATTAATGTGGAAAACGTGGGCAATACATTTAAACACAGTTCTTGTATTTGTGGCATATCGCATTCTAGCGAACGATAAAGTAGAGGTAGTACATGCATTTTAACTTCATCGGCTGGTGTTAGTTTTAGTAACAAATCCATTTTTTGCATAAAAATTAGTAGAATTTGTATGGGATCGGTGAGTTTAAAGATTGGTTTAAGGTGGGGTAGGATATGGTCACAATATTCTTTTTGGCTACTCATTTCGGCAATAAGTAAAACATTGGGTAAAACAAATGGTATCATGGGCGAATTGACAAATTCTTTAACTAAATATGGAAGTATAGAGTATAGATTGACACGATGCGGTAGAGTGGGTACAATTTGTGGTAGACCCTTGTAAAATTTTGATTTTTGTAAATTATCCCATTGATAGAGAGAGTCCAAGTAGCTGAGAGTCTTCACTCCAACATCATGAAAATAAGTGACCTTGAAGCAAATTATATTTTTTTTTACACTTTTACGATTAAAATAGCATTATGTAAACGTATGTATGTGAGTACATGTAACATTTATATGCGAAAATTAAAAAAAAAATAAAAATAACAAAAAATCTACCAAAAACATGGATTTAAAAGAACATTTCGTACCTCTTTCAATTCATGCAATTTGGTTCTTAAATGTGGACTTGGATGTAACAAAGCCTTTAAGCTCTCAGTCAATTCACTGGGTACCGCATTCATGGGCGGATACTTACGTTGATTTAACTCATTGGCATAGCGCCTAAATGCACTATAATCATTACCAAACATTTTCATAGGCTTTCCCGCGTAAACTGTGAATATTAGAATTCCTAGAGCGAAGAGATCACTGTCAGTTGAATTAATATTATTTAAGGCGATTTCTGGTGCACAATATTCCAAAGCGGGTTGAGCCAGCATGTGTATAGAAGTGGAATATTCCTTGCAAGGCCAATAAGGTTTACCATCCGGCTGTGGTTGATTAGCCACACAAAAATCAAAGCCAAAGAGTTTCCAAGAACGATTTTTGTTTATAACAATTGTCTCAGCACAAATGTTTCGATGAACTATTTTCGCATCATTGTGTAAAAATTGCAAACCATCAAAAAGTTGCAACAAACCATGACGTATTTCAACATCATAAAGTTTTTTCTCCGCCCTAACTTGATCACCCACCACATTCGCCAAGGAAGCAAAAACAGGTTCTGTGGCAAAAGCCAATGAGTCACGGCTTTCTTCAAGAGGATGTTGCACGGTTAACACATGAGGATGGCGTATTTTTGTTAATTGTTGCACACCCCTACGCATAGATTCCAAAATTGCCTCCCTATCTTCTTTGGACCAACGATCTAATGATTTTTTTTCAAACACAAATACTGACACTTCTTGTTTGGTGGATTTCTTAAAGCCATTATAAACTTTCCATAGTAAACCAACTCCTGCAGTGCAGGTTTGATCTAAAACTTCATATTCACGGGTTACGTTGTTGCCTGGCAAAACTCCTGACAATTGGGAGACAGTAGTATGTACCGTTGAATAGAACTTATTTATAACATCCATTTTTTGTGGGGTTTAATTTTAGGTATGGGAAAATTTAGTAAATATTGCACTTTTAAATTGAAGTCTATAAAAAAGGGGTTTTCCTAATTTTGCCAAGAAGTTTCCACAAAATTTTCACTTTTTCACAAAAATTCCTTTTTATTGTTTTTTTCTTTGCTCTTTCACGCAAATCAATACTATTTAATTAAAGGCGTACGTTCAGTGAGAATGGTGCTATTGAACCGTTTTAAGTAAAACAAAAGTTACTTTTTAAAAGCTTTTTGTTATTCATTATTACCTCTTTTCAACGTTGCCGTTGAAGCCGAAAGTTGTGGTTTGTGCGTTACAGAGATCTACTTTAAAAAAAATTTAAAATTTATACTACCAAAAACAAAAACACTATTTGTAGTCACTTTAAACATTTTTGAATTACTTTTGATACAAAATAAAAGTTTTTAGAAAAACTTTAAAAATTAAACATTTTTCATCTAATTATATATTGATTTTGTCGTTTTTTGTATGCATATGTGTGTGTATGTATATGTGTGTGTGAATATGTAATCTCAGTATAATCGTAAATCCCTGTGTGAGAAGTAGTTAATTTTTGGGATGGGATTACTTGACTGAAAATTGTTAGATTTTATTGAGGAATTCAAGTACATATCTAAAATCATTATTGAAGTAAAAATATAAAATTTTTTTCTATATTTTTATTTCACTCACTTTAGTTTGCTTGTTTTTATGTTGCACTTTAGAATAAATCTTAGAATTTCATTAGAAAAATTTTGAGAATTAAAACTTTTCCGTTTGACACTGTTTTACAAAACGAAAATTTATATAAAAACTAGCTTAAAATGTTTTCCACACAAATTTTCCTTTTCTATAAAAATCACATAAGTCATTAAGTAATGAGAATTAATACTTTGTAACATTTTTGCTTGTAATTTACTAAACTATAATTAATTATAAGAGAAGTTCCATAACAGCAGTTCAACAATAATAAAGTTTAATGTCGAAATTAATTATAATGTTTCTATGGTAATTGTAAAAAAAGTTATAAGTTAAACAATTAATAATGAACACTAATTGTAATGAATCAGAGTAGTGCACAAGAGCTTAGAATTTTAAGATCAAGGGTAATTAAGGAACGATTAATAAAAAATCGCAATAGATTGAGTTGATTTCTTGGTAGCATATTTTTACTAAAATAATTTTAGTTGATATGAAACTTAAAAAAAAAAATAAAAATATTATATAAAAATTAGTGTTCCGTTAAAAAACATGAACAAATTAAAACATAAGCATAATTTCTTTCATGCCCTAGATTAAGATCTAAAATACTTTTCAAAATATTAATCTGTTACAGTGTGTTTTTGTAGACAATTAATACAAAATAAAGGGCTGCACAAAAATTCAAGCAGCTGATTAGCCAATTGTATAATGCGACCAATGCAAATTGATAGAAAGTAAGCACAGTAAAGTATTTGCTTTTCAGCTGCTTGAATTCGCCCTCCTTCGATATGCAAAAATTTGTAATGTATGTATATGGTGAAATTATACAGGTGTGTGTATTAGGCAATTTGCCTCGCAGCTGTTTTAACACCAATAGTAAAAATTGATTTCCATTTACAATAAATTAATTTCAACTTACCTCCAAAGATGTTTTCTCAATCACGAAGTACATATTATTTATTTTTATTGTATAAAAAAGTTAAAAAAAAATCTTAAACAATTTTGATAATTTGGTAAAAAATAAATTCGCTCTTTCCGGGATGCATACACTTGTATGCATTTGTGCAGAAATTTGAAATTCAATAAGAATTAAAACAATAAAGTAGAAAATAGTTAAATAATAAATTATATAAAGGATGGTTAATTTTTAAGGGCCGATGTTGAATGTGATCCACACCTAAACGTAAAGTTTTTTTCTGCATTTCATTTGATATATCTCAATTTCAGACTAACTCAATTTGAACCATGGAAAGATACATAATCGTCAATGGTCAGAATGGTGGCAAGAAAATCATCTTCATTGATGAGGCACATTTTCACCTCAGTGGAAAAGAAAAGGTGTACGTCTATAAGCCAGCAACAATTCAAGAGCTAAAGGATGAGATAATTCGGCACATTAACGTCATATAACCTTAATTATGCCCCAGCGTCATCGAAAATTTGGACCATCGGATGGAAATGTGCCCATATTTTGTTCCATACCATATCATAATAAAAAGAAATGACAATAATTTCGTAAATAATTTGTGTTTTATTCAAAATCAAAATCGGCCCTTAAAATTTAACCACCGTTTATAAATAAATTACATATCCGAGTACATATATTATAGGTATAAGTAAGATTAAAAATATTATAAAACAAAAAGCAAGAAAGAAGTGAAAATAAGTAGAAATTTATTAGTGTAAAAATTATGTGTAAGTGTACAATGTTTTCTATGTGTGTTTACTGCTTTTTGCAAATCGAAGGAGAAAAAAGTTGTTTCTGTACTAATGCGTTTACCTGGCATAAATTCCCCTTGGACAGTTTTTTCGCCTTATCTGGTATGAAATTGCTTTGGATTTTGTTCGTTATACAAATTTTTATTTTTTAATCACATTTGATATATAGGATCTTAAAACTTCAAGGATGTTTGCCATATGCCTTTAAATTGACCGCGTTCATGTTTAAGCTCACTTTATTTTTTTAATGCACAAAAATTCAGTTTCCTACATGATTTTCTTAAGTCTGGTATATAAAATCCGTATTATGAGAAAGACCACCATAACTTTTACGCCTGCCACGTCTACTTTTTATATAATTTTTATTTTCCAACCTATTTTTTTTTTTTTTTGGAAATTTGATACACACGATTTCTATACTTTGTTAAGCTATTTTTTCCTTAAAAAAATTTTAATTTATGATTCAAGAATTGAATATTTATTGTTCACTCGATTTCGTTGAAACAAAATGCCCATGTTTTTTATATCACGGCTGAGATCAGCATGTTCTAGTACACCCATTTTGTTTTAAGTTTTTATTTTATAACGAATTTCTCTCCTATATACTGCACATGCTACTTAAAATTCAGGCAAGGTTTAGACCCACTTATTTTAAATTTTTGTATTAGTTAATTTAAATGGAATTTAGTAAAATATTCTATATGAGAACTTTTTATTCACTTTACTTTAGTTTTGATAATGATAATGATTTATTTATTTATATTTATAATTAGTAAATAAATTTACGTATTAATAACATTATAGGAACTGGCTGCTGTGGCCTTCGTCCTTCATGTTAATGATAATTACATCAAAGGTCTTTGGAGTGTTCAAAATAAAGTTTTATAATTTTTGTTAAATTATTTGTCAATATACTATTTACATATTAGAATGTGTGAGTATGTTACAAATTTGTTTAATTTGAAATTGTTTGTTTTAATTTTTTTTGCGGTAACTGGGAAGAGAGCAAATAATTTTCTTTTTTTTAATTTTAATTTACAATTAATTTTTATTTGTCTAATTATTTGGAATTTTTATTTTACTAGTTATTTAATAAAATTGAATTAAACCCACAATCACTAACATATAAGCAAAACACTCACACACACGCACACAAACACTCATACATACATACATTTCCATAGAAATAAAGGGTATAATAAAGTTTGCTTAAATAAATGTAAACAATTAAAATTATGTACGAGTATGTTTGCTTATGATTTAAATAAAATGTTAGTTTTATTATTAAATTAAACAAAGAAATGATATTTTTGATTATGACATTATAAAAAAAAATGTATATACATTTTTGGTATTATATACAGGGTGTCCGCCGGGAAGGTATACTACTCGCAGTAATTCCATTGTAATCCTGGCTGTATGCGATGTGGTACCGTCTTGTTGATACCACATGTTAATCAAGTCCAAAGCATGCAGTTGTGGCGTTAAAAAGTTTTCACAGTTACCGTTACGCCGTTTTCATTTTCAAAGAAGTAAGATCCAATGATTTCTCCTGACCAAATTGCCCACCAGTCTGTCGCTTTTAATGGATGCAAAGGTGACTGATGAATAATTTGAGGGTTTTCCATTGCCCAGAACCGAATATTCTGTTTATTCACATATCCATTCAACTGAAAATGTGCCTCGGCACTCATTATGATTTTTTTTATGAAAATCGGGGTTGTCATGGGCGAGCTGTAACATCCTATTGGCATATGTACGGCGTCTTGTGGAAGAAGCTCTTGTGTCAACTGAATCTTATATGGAAACAAATGCAAATCCTTGTGCAAAATTGTGGCCAAAGTTGTTCTTTGAAGACCAAGCTCCTGAGCACGGTGTCGAATTGAGGTTGACGGATTGTTTTGAACACTTTCTTGAGCAGCAGTAATGTTTTCAGCCGATCTTGCAGTACGTTGTGGTCCATGCTTGGGCCTATTACTTACAGACCCTCTTTCTTCGAAATCATTCACTACACGATAAATACGAGTAGTGCGTTTTGTTGGCACGTTGTTTCTCCCAAAAAATTCACACAACTTTCTCATCGTCACAGTAATCGATGATTGATTTTGGTAAAATGTTTTAACGATTAAAACATGGGGATATCCCGGCCATGCTTCCACGTCGTCAGCCAAATCGAATATTCACGGTTCCAAGGCTATGCTCTGTATTTGGTGGAACCAGCTCGGCGTAGTTTATTATGAGTTATTAAAACCGACTGAAACAATCACTTGCGATCGTTATCGAATGCAATTTATGCGTTTGAGCCGAGCATTGAAAGACAAACGGCCGCAATACAACGAGAGACATGATAAAGTGATTTTACAGCATGACAATGCTCGATCCCATGTTGCGAAAGTGGTCAAGACATACCTGGAAACCTAACCCCACCCGTCGTATTCTCCAGACGTTGCTCCCTCGGACTATCACTTGTTTCGGTCAGTGGCACACAGCCTGGCTGACCACCACTTCCGGTCTTATGAAGAAGAAAAAAATAAGATCGCTTCGTACGCTGCCTGAAAGATGGGAGAAAGTAGTGGCCAGCGGTGGACAATATTTTGAATCATAAATGTACAACCAGTTTATTACAATAAAGCCTCAAATTTCGGAAAAAAAAACGGCGGAAGCAAAGTTGTACACCTAATATAAAAATAATTTTTTTTATTCCACCTCCACTTACTAAACTAAATTTCAATAGCAATAATCTTACAGAAACAACTGACCGACTAGTATGTTATACTTTTCTGTAAGTTGCCCAGAGACTTCAAAAAGTTGATTTCAACGACAGACAGACGGACATCGCTTATTCGACCCCGCTATTTATAAGGATTCTGAACATATATACTTTATAGGGTGTCCCATGTACGGTGTAGAAATTACAAACGGAATCAAAAAGTTACATATACCCTTCTTACTTACAGTGAAGGGTATAATAAAAGGAATATTTCGCTGTATAATTAAACGAATTTTGCTAAAAAAAATGCATAAAAAATTTTATAATTATTTCAACAAGTTTCAAAAGAAACATTTAAAAGCAAATAAATTGCAAATGGAATACAAAAGAAAACGAAATTTTTATATAAAAAAATTATAAACTTTTTATTATCATTTTTAATAGATCGTTAGTAAATATTAACATTTTCCTCTCCGCTTACAAAAATAAAGAGATAAAATTCTGAAAACTTAAGTTTTCAAGTCACGTCAAGTCAATAAGAAATGCAAATTTAATCTTAAAAATAAAAATAACATGATTTTATATGGGCAGTAGCAAGATTTCGGGCTTTGATTTACAAAATATTTTTATTAAATTTATTTCTAAGGGATCACATCAGAAGACCCAAGTGAGGTTCCTTCTGCTTTTCTTGTTGGGGCAACCTGTGGAACCATTTGTTAGTCTATTTGACTTTTTATTTTATAGATTTTTCCAGCTTAAAGTTGAATTAAAATTATGCATTTCAATCTTGTGTAGCTTCTGCGGAAAATAATTCTAAATTTTAGTTATCAATTATTAAATAAATTAAAATAAAACTACTTTCAATTTCAAGAAGGCGTACTTCTACTTTTGGTCTAGAGAAAGTTTTTTTAATTTTATCTTGAAAAATAGAGCAACAATGTACTCGATAAAGCGTCTTATTTTACAAGGTAACAGAGGAATAACTTTTTACCTACAATTTATTAACCCTGGAACACTAACGTTATTTTGTAATAAATATATAATAACGCCCTGAATTTAAATTTAGTAACTAAAAATGGTTTGTTTTTACTTTTTCTGTTCACTTAAAAACTATTAGTTGCAATACACGTGTGCAGTCACAGTGAATTTTACGTACATTAGTATTCCGGGGTTAACTGTCGTTTCTAAATTTCAACTACAATAATATTTTATTTAATTTCTTTAATATTTTACCTTTCAACTACGACTTTTTCTCAAAAAATTTGAAATAGTTGCAGCCCAATTGAACGTTGTGCCGGCAAAATAAAAAAAACCAATTCAAGTTCGGGGCTTATAGAAGGTCCCACTTTCAAAGACCGATGACAAACTAAATACTAAAAAAATATATTGTTCGTCTTAAAATGGTATTCGAAACAAGTGGACGAATTCAGTCTTAAGGTAATTTCAGCCACTCGTGTAACACACACAAATTATTTTTTAATGAAAGTTCTTGCAGCACGATTCATTAGAATTAAAATGAGGAGCGGGAACAAGTCATCTGGTCACTGCGGCTAAAATATACGCTACTCTCAAGTTAAAAATTTTCCCTGAGTTTTCATTAAGAATTCAAAGACTTTCCAGGGTGATTTGTTTGCCATGTCCTAAGGTTGTAGGTAATGATGCCCTAAGTAGCAAAAACGAGTTCAAATTAGACAATATGTGCTCACCTGTTACGTAACCTGCAGAGGTATTTTTGACTGATCCTTATATTCGCCAAGTGTTTCAATACCCAATGTCCAGTCATTAATCCCGTGATATGCGAATTCCTGACCAGGTCAGGCCAAGTAATTCATTCATGAATGTTTTCAATGCCAGCCAGTATTGTTGCGATTCTCTTTAAAGCTTAAAGAGCTCCCAGATACTCCGCAGAATGGTTCTGGGTCAATGAATCTATTAGCCACCCTTCTCATTGCCTCTATGACATGGCACTTACAACAAGTGTACCCTGTGTTAGATGCTAGTCTTTTTAGAAGTATTAGGCAATCTCAGACAAATTTTTATCTTATCTCACAGGCCGTATGAATATAGATGTGACTGTTATTTTTGTTTCTTTCTAGATCTTCTCTCAGGCAGAGCCCTATGGTATGTATTTCTGCCAGAAAAATTGAGTTCTCTTGACAAATAAGCTTCTTCTGGGGTTATGGCGAAATACCCTTACTGCAACACCCTCAAAATTTTTTGAGTCATCTCTGTATCATACATGTAACCCGGCACAGAGTATGGGTCTGTTCTAATTAACTTTATTTAGGAATATGACCCTGAAATTATACGTGAAGTTTTATTTGGTGTGGCAGTGATCACTTAAGGTTACAAATTTCGCACCTGATTGAGCAATTTTTCTAGGAAGAGAGCTGAGTCCGAGTAGACTTCATTGTCCTTGTTGGAGAGACACAGGTTAGTCTTTGAATTTTATTGATCCTTTCCTGCGCTGAGTTTTTGCTAACTATTCTAAACCAGACCAAAGTCGCATAAGCAATCAGCGGTCTGCTAATCACAGTGTAAATCCGCCTTAACCCTACGTTTCGTTGATACCAAGGAAGAGTTTGTGATTCTTCCCTTTAGGATATTTGTATAATTTTTTATTATGCGTGAAGTATGACAGTGATCGTCTAAGGTTATAAATTTTGCACTTGTTTCAGCAATTTCTCTAGAAAGAGAGCTGAGTGCCCTCCGCATCTACCAAGATGAGCTTGAACTGAAATGTTTCTTTTTTGATGAATAAATGAATTGGAGGAAGGTTTAGACATTCTTTCAGGGCATCGATTGGAGTAGACCTCATTGTCCCTGTTCTATAGATATTAGGGGTGGGATAGTGTATGACTTTTTGATTTTGATACGCTAGAACCCTTAGTTTTGTTAGGTTTAGTAAATAAATGCATGATCCAAAAAAATTAGGGGGGGTGGAATTAGGGTAAATGGCTTCTTATCAGGATCAAAAGTTAGGAAAAATTGGAAAAAATCCACGAAAAACTTAATAACTGTCCCTGAGTAGCTCTTAGGGGATAAAATATAAGACTGACTCCCAATAATATTTGCTTCTCTACATTTTTCGTGAACATACGTACCCCCTATCTAACTCCGTTAAGGGGCTCTCATACTAAATGATATTTTTTATAAAATTAGCTAACTCGAGAGGGGCCAAGTGTATGACTGACTCATAATAGTTTTTTTAACTCAATATTTTTTCAGAACTATCTAGCCTCTATCTCCAATCATTAGGGTGGTTCCCATACAAAATATCTTTATTTTTATAATTTTTTTACGCTTTTTTGATCATTGTGCTGATTGCGTTTCATAAACTAAAGTTATTTACGTTTGTCAAAGAGTGTGAGTCTCTACTAAATATTTATTTAGTAGATGTTGCGATTTCAAATAATTTATAAACTAAATTAATATTCCGCAAGTGTTTAAATAAAAACAAAAAGAGTTTAAGCACCTTCACCAATACGAATATCCATCTTTCTAAGCACTTTTATTTCATGTACTTTTTATTTTACTTACAAAATGCACAAATAAAATAACTAAATCCGTTTGCATTTTCTAGGGGAATAACAAACTCTACAAATGCAAATCTTAGATTCTGTTTAAATAAACAAAAGAGTCATTAAACTTTAAATTTTAATTTGAATTTGAATAGTTTTTTTTTAAAGGAAAGTAAATACTTACTAATTGTACAGAATTTGGTTTTAAATGATTAAGCGTTTATGTTTTGAAATTAAATAAAAATGTAAAATTTACCGCAAAACTATTTGCATAAAAATGCTTCTTTTTATTGAGATTAAGCCATCAAACAAACAAAAGAATATTTACGATTTTAAAATTGGCACAAGTGTACATTTAACAAAAATGTTTAAAGGGTAGTTTGCTGGCGTTTACAAAATTTCTTTCATTTTGCCGGTTCTTTGAAATTTACTCACACAGAGAAAAAAAATTTCATAAAAACTTTGTATTTCAGATTCATGAAATACTTTTTGTGGTCAGTCACTAAGTTTTGTTAAAATCTTTTTTTGTAATATGATAAATTTATTTATTTTTTACAGTCGTGACAAATTCGTTGGAAAAAAATATGTTTACATTAATACGTCATAAACTATGCAACTCATGTCCATTAAATTATGGTTTAAAAGAGCAGAAAGAAGCAAAATTGAAAAAGAATTTCTTGCAAAAATCAGTTCTTCACATTTCTGTCAACAGACAGATCCATTTTTAATCATATTGTTGTACTAAGCCATCAGACATTTCCTTACAACCACATTTTTTCAAGTGTTTAAAGTCAGTCAGACTTAATGAACAGACCAGACACGCCATTATATTTACTACGTGATGGATTGATACAATAAGATAATAAAAAATAAAAAACACATGAATTTATTTGTAAATTATATTTTAGCAAAAAAAAAAAAAACATGAATTGCAAAAATACCAAAAAAAAAACCGAAATACAATAATTAATTTCTTTTTTTTTAATTTTTTATTCAAACAATTTATGACTTGACAACGAAATGACATCGACCATTAAAACAAACTTACATACGTCGAAAGCATTTTAAATAAATAGAACGATGATAAAGTTTGATTTGACGAGTTTCTGAGTCAGAAGCAAAATTTAATAAAAGTCAAGCAAAAGTCCTTTTTTTAAAAGGCCCTAGCAAAAAATATTTTAAAATTAAAGTTTTAATGACAAATTTTTACAAAAACAATTTTATTTCTGCTTAAAAATAGAATCATAGCATTATTTTATAAAATAAAAAAATTTTGGCACCGTCCTGCTGAAACCACATATCGTCCACATCTATATCTTCCAATTCGGGCCATAAGAAGTTCGTTATCATTTCACCATAGTGAAAACCATTCACAGTAACTGCCTGACCGACCTCATTCTGGAAAAACCGCACCGAACAGTCGCTCTTTGTTGGTGCATTGGTTTTGCGACAAACACTCTTGGATTATCAGTCGCCCAAATGCGGCAATTCTGCTTATTGACGAATCCACTGAGGTGACAATGTGCCTCATCACTGAAGATGATTTTTTTTTTTGTTTGTTTGTGAGAGGTATAGAAGTTAGAAGTGTTTTGCGTGTTCGGCGATTTTCTGCTGTCGAAAAACATGGATCAAAGAGCTTGCATTAAATTTTGTGTGAAAAATGGAATCAAGTGCTCCAAAACAGTTGAAATGTTGAAAGTGGCATACGGAGAATCTACTTTAAGCCAAAAAAAAAAAAGTTTACAAGTGGTACAAGATTTTCACAGAAGGTCGAGAAGATGTGAATGACGACACTCACCCTCGACGCCCCAGCACATCAACAAACGATGAAAATGTTGAGGAAGTGAAGAAAATTGTTATGGAGAATCGTTGAATCACTATTAGAGAAGTTGCTGAGGATGTCGGCATATCGGTTGGCTCATGTCATGCAATTTTTTTTCGGAAATTTTGATCATGAAGCATGTGGCAGCGAAGTTTATTCCAAAATTGCTGAATTTTGACCAAAAAAATCGAAGATTGTTCGTAATTTTTTGCCCAAAAACAACACCGTAATCATGCCTTAGAAACCAAATTCACCAGATTTGGCTCCCTGCGAGTTTTTCCTCTTCCCATGATTAAAGACACCCATGAAAGAACGGCGTTTTGAGACGATTGAAGAGATATAAACCGAATCGCTGACAGAGCTCCAGAGCATACCAAAAAGTGTATATCAGAACTGCTTCGAGGATTGGAAAAAACGGTGTCACAAGTATATTATATCTGAGGGGGACTACTTTGAAGGGGGCAAAATAGAAATTGATGAATAAATAAATATTTTTGAGAAAAATTAAAATTTACCTTATTTTTTGAATAATGGAAGCGGTCGTCTTATAAAAATTTATTTTTTTTATTATTGGATTCGCTCTATTTATTTAAATAAAATTTATATTCTGTTTGTTCGCTTTACAAACTTGTGTTTTCCAACGGATTTTTCTGATATGTTGTACCAATGATCTGTATACCACAAGGAATGTCGCTATATACTTTTGAACTTGCCACGCCCATTTTACGCTCACGTTTATACCTACTTCTGATTAAAACAATTGAAATGGGTCTTTTGTTAATTACAATTATATTTTTCAATACTTTATAGTAGCTCACTACATCTCAGGGAACGTTGCCATATATTTTTTGACTGACCATGCCCACTGCTACGCCTTCTTTTTTAACAAATCAATTGATGTTTTTTTAATATTAAAAATCCTATTTTTCAACGAAGTTTTTTGAAAATTGGTACATTAAATCTTTATACTTAAAGGAAGGATGCCTGCCATCTACTTATAGACCGACCATGCCCACTCAGTTTTTCACATTCTTTTGAAGCAAGAAAATTAAATGAATAAAATTATAAATTTTAATAGATTTTTCTGAAATTTGCTACATAAACTCTTTCGCTCTTATCCAAAAAAATTTCAAGTAGACTTTAAAGCAAAATTTATGAAAAAATTATATGGAAAATTTCGATAACGTTAACTTTAAAGTCTACGTTAATTTTTTTGGATAAGGGGGCTTATATTTTAAAGAACCTTGCCATCTACTTCTAGACCGACCACTTTTTAAAAGAAGGAATTAAAGTTAAGTGAATAAAGATGCCGAGTTAAATATGTTTTAAAATAACCCCTTACATTTTCAAGTATTTATGGCATATTTACTAAATACGTCTTATGTCATTAAATATTTCTAAATATATTTAGGAGAAATATAAGTGCATAGATAAAAATATGTTGATTTTTCAGGAAGATTATGGGATGGGACACATATCATTTTAAAGTGGAGGTCATCTAGATTTGTAATCTACCTCCAAATACTCAGAAATTACTTTGAATTATTTTTAAAAAAAATTTTGAAATTCCTTCATACCCCATTACTCTTGCTCTGAAAGATTTTTACCATTGCCCATTTTGGCGAGGTACCATTTCCGATTTTACACCAGGAAATTACTAAAACTAAACTGTAATGAAATTGAAAGTGTTTTAAAATTTACAGGAAATTTCGTAGTTTTTATTTTATGATGCATAACGGAAATTGCCAAAATCAAAATAAATCAAAAATTTTTTTAAAAATAATCCAAAAAATTTCTGAGTAGTTTAGACGACCTTCTCTTTAAAATGATATGTGTTCCATCCCGTAATCTTATATGGTTCGCTTGGAAGTTGCAATAGCACTGGGGTACATGGAAGTTTCAACAAAAAATTTTAAAATAATACAAAGAAATATTCCGAAAATGTTAAAACACTTCCTGAAAGCTTAGAAACTACAGATTAAATTCATTAATTTGCGTGGTATTGGTACCTCTGTAAAATAAGGAATAGTAAAAATCCCTCAGAGCAACAGCACTAGGGTATATGGAAATTCGAAAAACTTTTTTAAAATAAACCAAAGTAATTTCTGAGTATTTGGGCGGTAGATTACAAGTCTAAACGACCTCCCTCTTAGAATGATATATGTGCCATCCCATAATCTGAAAAAGTAATTTTTTTTAATATAAAAAATAAAAAAATTATTTAATTTATAATTTAAAAAGTCAATTTTCAAATCGGCCACAAATATTGCGAAGATATAATAGATAGATACTCATTGTGATATTTGCGCCTATTTTAAGAAATACTGATACATTAAACTTTGCAATGATTCAAGATTATTGTAGAAGAGGATTTGATCAAATATTTTAGAAGCAACTTTACTGATTAAAGTAGATGCGCTGGAAAATGTTTTTGTATCAAGAATAGCTTTGATTTAAACTAATATGTTTGATTTTAAAAGACTGCAATTCCCAGCAGGTCTTCCATTTACTTTGCTATGACAACTAATAAAGCACCAGGATATTCTTATAAAGTAGCGTTAGAGACTACCTAATTTTCTAATGAATAGTCGCCTACTCCAATGTTTTAGTAGAAGAAGAGAAAAGCCTGAAATGTTATATATTTATTCGAAGGCTCCAAGCTAAATAAAATTTCTCAAATAAGCATCGTATTTGAAATTTATATTGACATACAGCCTCTGTCGCCATGTACTTTTATTATTTTAAATTAATAATTTTTTTTACTAAATTATAAGGTAGAGACTGGGTAAAAAACAGCTAGTAATATAATGTTAGCCAAAATTTTACAAGTTCATTTTGATATGCATATTCAAATACAAGGCTTTAGGCTTGTCTGCAGGACACAGAGCTACACAATTGATAGACATTGTCATTTATATTTCGAAATGGTTTAAGTCCCCTTAAAAAAATTAATGAGTTAGCTGTGATTTTAGTAAAATAAGGACACCATCTAACTTGAATCAAGTGGACTTATACCACTTTCAAATATAACAGCTCATTTGGAAATTTTTTCAGTGTTGACCAGTGTAATAATTCCACATAAGTAAAAATAATTAACTGCACAAATTTCATTGTTTTTAAACGTTAACACACAAATACATAGAGACAATAAATCACCGAAACTGTAAGCTGAATTTTTGTTTCGTGTTATTTTTGCTTGAACTTAATCAGACGATCTTTAAAAACACTTCTTAATTATTTTAATTTATTTTCTATTTGTACCAGGTATTAATAACATTTGAATTTAGCAAAATAAAAATAAAAATATTTTTTACTACCTGCACATACAAAATTTAATTAAATCAACACTTTTTTGCAGTAAATTAATGAAATAAAATAAATACATTTACCATTCAAACACTAAAACAATTTAAATAAAAAAATATGTACTCGTAGTTTAATTAATTTGTTGCTTCAAAAATTACCAGCTTACTTTTAATTCAAATTAACTTTCATAATAAAAATTGCTACTTATTCTTACTATACATGCGAGTACCTTTGAAAATTAAGTAACACTTAAACTTGTTTTCAAGTTTGTGTTTATTTATTATAATTTTTTTAGGAAACCATGAAAGGGTATGAGTTCTTGTTATATGCTGCCGCTCTGTGTAATTATTTAAGACAAGTGAAGGTACTGGGCAACAACAACAACAGCAACAAATTCATTTAACCGTCATAAAATAAAAAGGAATCGGCACAGAGAATATCTGCAGTTCTTTTTGGATCACTAGCTGACAAGGTTATTTCCATATCTTTTTCCATGTTGATAAGCAAAAAATAACCGAAGCGAAATAAATCAATTCCCTCCCTATCATTTATTTATTTTTATTTTTTAATATGTAAACCTTAAAATGTGTATTTTACTTAATAAAGCTATTAAGCATGTGAGCTGGTTTTTTTTCTCTGAATGAATAACCCTTCACTCGCTAGCGATCAGGTCACTACAATGTTTGACTGTAAACATTTTCGTCTCTATAAAAACATTTAATCAATTGTTTTTATTTATTTAAATTCATATATTCGAATTTATATTCATATTTGTGTTTGTGTATATTTATTTTATTGTTACTTGTGCAGTAAAATCAATTAACGCTTTTTAGTTAAAATAAACGATAAGTAAAATTTTGCAAAAAACTAATGCGTTTTTCAAATTTTGTCAACAAATAACTTGAAGAGCTTTTAGCAACGTCATTCAATGAAAATATAAAAAAAAACTTTGTTCTAAAAATCCTTTTAAAAACGTTATTAAAAAAATATAATAAAGTTATTTTTTTTGCTAGAAGGGCATCAATAAATTTATTGTAATTTTTTTATTTTTATTTCGTACACGCAAAGAAAAAAATATGGTTGGGGCAACCATATTCTAGTGGAAACATAGTATGATTAGATTTAAGATTGCTTTTAACCATATATATTTTTATATCAAAGATATTAAAAATACTTTTCAACTGCAGATGTTGCGGTTCAATCCCTGGTTAGGCTTAAAATTTTTTTTAATGCATACATATTTTATATAAATATTTAAAAAAAAATTTTTAATAATAATTTAAAAAAAATAATACTTTTTTTTTATATAAATAAAAATGTTTTTATTTCTTTAAGTTTTTCGTTTCTTTTAATTTATATTTATTTATTACATAATACAACGGACTTGAATTTATTTTTTTTAATGTTATTTGGCTCTACCAGGATTCGAACTTTGGAATATTTAATTAAGAAGCCTTAACTCGCCACAAAGCTCAGTTGAGTTTGAACTTTATTTATATGGTTGCTGTAAAGACAAAATAGAAAACAATTTAATTACATTCAACCATATTTTCCTCATTATTATGTTTGCTATAAACATATTTATGGTTTCAGTTAAAATTTTACTAAAAATAATATGATAATATCATGGTTGATCTATGACGGTAATCATAGTATAGTTAAAAATAACTAGAATTATGTTTATCGTGATCATAATAATGCTTCAAATTGATAATAATATTTTTGTGAAGAACAAACTATGTCTGCGGTGACCATATTCAACCATTAGTTGAGATAACTTTCACTTCAAAAAGATCTGGTCTATAAAACTCAAGCGGCGAAGTGCACTTTTATTTTTTTTTCAGATTTTAAGTCATATGCTAATTTTAAAAATAATTTTTTTTACAACATATTAAATTATTTGAAATAATAAAGTTTAACAAAATTTAATCTTTATTTAATTTACTTGGGAGTAATCTACTGAAGATTCAGAATAGCGTTTAATGAAACAGCTGTATAGATATGCTTTATTGTACTAAGTAAACAATTTTTTAAAAAATTGCATGAGAATATCATGGAAAATAATGCATTTTGCAAGCCAACATATTTTGAAATTAAGCACAAATAAAGATTAAATTTTGTTAAAATTTTTTTTGTACCCTTCAATGTAAGTAAGAATGGTATATATATAAGTTTATAATTTCTACGCTGTATATGAGGCAGAGATGTACATGAACATTAACTAAATGAATGGTGTCACCATATCAAGTAGTTTGTTACAAAATGCATGTCATGCTTGCATTTTCTAAAAGCAGTTACCATTAACAACAGAAGCGAATCGATTAATAATATTAAAGCTTTTTAAATAAGGCTTATCATAGCTCTTTAAGTAAAGACTTTTAAGTAAATATATTTTGGACTGTATTTAGTTGTATGTAATAATAGTTTTATTTTACAAAAAATATATTTTAAACAAATTTCGGACATTTTTCAGATGTTAAGAGAATATATAAGGCAATACTTCAAATTTAATGTATTATTATGCTTTTATTATATATTTATTATAACCATTTTTTTTAAATTTTAATCCCAGTCTTTTATATAAAAAAGTAAAATTTTTATTTATTTTTTTCTTTCGCTATATTTCGCTATTCATCTAATAGCATCTTTAGAATTTTTTTTGTTGTATTTATAATAACAAAATTTTTATAAATATAAAAAAATATAAATTTTTCTTTTGCTTTGTATATGTTTTATAAATTGAAAAACACCATTTTCAATATTTTTATTATTTTGGAGTTCATTTTATCACGATGAAACCAATTTTATATCTTAAATAACATGCGAAAACTTATTTAAAAGAAATTAATGCACTGATTTTGCACTATATGGTCAACTTATCATTGAGCTTTTATGAATACTTTGTATAAAAATAAAAAGCAGTAATAATAAAAATAGCTAACGGCATATTTGAAAGAGAGTAAACAAAAGGCAAGCAGTTGTGAGAAGCAATATTATTAGCACATCTTGATGATTGAAAACACAACAAAAGCAGTGAATAGATTCATATAAGAAAAAAGGGAATCAACTCCTGTACACCTCTGATATGAGGCATCCTATAAAATATAAATATTCTAGATCCTTATAAATAGCGGAGTCGATATAGTTTTGTTCGTTTGTCTGTCTGTCCGTCAAGTCGTTGAAATCAACTTACTGATGTCCCTAGACAATGAACGGACATGTTGAGCATACTAATTTGTCAGTTGTTTGAAATTCAGTCAGATCGAGAAATAAATGACGAAGTTATGAGTCAAAAAATGCCACTACCTATATTTTGAAAATTTTCTGAGTAGGTTTTTTGCGTATTTTGTCTAAACTACAAAACGGACAATTTTATCAGAAATGACAGTGTTTATACGCATAAACACGAAGCCAGACAATGAGTGTTATACAAACGTGTGTCTTGAGTGTAAAAGAATTTAGTTGAATTGGTGAATAAATGGCGCGACTACCTCTATTTTTGAACATTTTCTGAGTGGGTTTTTGTCTTAATTACAAAATGGACAGAAAAATATGGTACGCAGTTTTATTGCAAATGACAGTCACAAATGACCGAGAAAAATGAAATATACAACCGAAATTTTAGGTTTTCATTAATTTGTTTTGTTTTTTTATGAAAATTTGTAAGCAGTACATGTGCGTAATGTTTGTGCATACAAACACATGTTATCTGTATTATAAAAATGTTTGTATGTGTGTGTATTACGTGTTATAGTGATCGCACTACATAGGTCAAGTGCTAGTAATAGCACTGCAGTGTAATAGTACTACGAATACATACATCTTAACCAAAGAGAATTTCTTGATTTTTGCCGTTAATTTGAATTTCTTTATTGATATTAAATATTTAATTAAATATGTTTGGTTTAAAAAATGCTTGCAAAAATAAATTATTTTATATTTATTTTGATGTCCTATCCTTTCTTAGAATTTTTTTTTTTTATTAATTTTAAAATAGAGTGCATGCACGTAAAGAAAAAAGATGGTTAAATGTGATCACCGCAAACATAGTTTGTTCTTCACAAAAATATTATTATTAATTTGAAGCGTCTAAACATTATTATGATCACATGTTGCTAGCTATTTTTAAGTATATTATGTTTAGAGTCTTATATCAACCATATAATTATCATATTATGTTTCATAGTAAACATAATAATGATAAAAATATGGTTGAAAGTAAATTGTTTTCTATTTTGTCTCTTCCGCAACCATATAAATAAAGTGAGTATGAAACGAAAACTTAATCGTTCAAACTCAACTGAACTTTGTGACTAAAGTTGTTGAGTGGCGAGTTAATGCTTCTTAGCTAAATATTCCAAAGTTCGAATCCTGGTAGAATCAAATAAAATGTAAAAAAAAAATTCAAGCCCGCTCTATTATGTAATAAATAAATATAAATTAATAGAAACGAAAAAGTCAATTTAATAAAAAAAATTTTGTTTATACTAAAAATTTATATTAATTTCTTTTTTAAATTCCTATTAAAAATTTTTTTTTTAAATATTTATAAAGAATATGTATGTATTTATAAAAAAAATTTTTAGCCCTGACCGGGAGTTGAACCACTACATCTGGAGTTGAAAGTTATTTTTAATGTGTTTGATTTAAAAATAAATTCAATAATAAATCTAACCATACTATGCTTCCACCAGAATATGGTTGCCTCAACCATATTTTTTCTTTGCGTGCTTTTAAAAATGAGGTTCTCATAAAGGATTTCCTCTTAAACCTTCTTAATTTTAGTTTCTTGAACTAAAATTAATTATTGATTTAGGATTAATAAAAAAATTATGTATAAAAATTTTTTTTTTGCATAGCCATTCTAAAGGTTATTTCTGATAAAACTGTGTACCACGTTTTATATTCCGTTTTTGGTTTAGACAAATAACGCAAAAAAACACACTCAGAAAAATTATAAAATAAAGAGGTAACTGCATTTTAGAACTCATAGCTTAATTATTTATGAATTGATTGAGTTGAATTTCACTAGAAAACTGAAAACAGGAACTTCCAACAAATTGACTTACTAAACTTTTCCGTAGGTTTTCTAGGGACTTCAAAAACTTGATTTCAACATTCACACGTACAGATGGATATCGCTTATTCAATTCCGCTATTAATAAGGATGCAGAATATATATACTTTATATGGTGTCCCATGTACGATGTAGAAATTACACACTTAATGACAAACTTGCATATAACCTTTTCAGTTTTTGTGAAAAGTAAATAAATAATAAATTTAAAAAATATTTGTTTAACTAGCTAAAAACAGATAATTCCACTTGACTAGAAGCAATTGTTTGATAGAGAATTCTTTATGTAACATAAAGAAACACACATACTTACTTACTTACAAATAAATAAAATCCAACATTAGAGACAAACATTGTTTGTACAACAAATACTCATTTAGTGTTTATTTAAAAAATTTTTTTTCTAAATCTTTTAAAATTTCATTTTATTACTACCCCTGCAGGCAACTCAATTAACTTTGAATATACTTTAAATTAACTAAATAGTTAATGGAGCCAAGTGACTAGTTTAACACTGTAATTTCCTAGCTACAGTTCGATTTTAAATGACTTTTAAACTAATTTCACTAATATCACTGTTGTTTTGGGAACATTCTGCTTTATTTTGACCTTAGTTGATTGCTTGCAGGTACATAAACAAATTACAAATGTATCGCCATATAAATTGATAAAAGGTCTAAGTTACATTTAAAAATATTTTCAGGAAAATTAAAAAAAATTTCTCTAATATTAAGGATTAACTAAAATTTTTCAACGTAAGAACGTTATTTTTAGTTGTGGGAATCAAAAATTTCCAATAAAAACTAAATTTATGTAAATTTTTTGTAACTTAGGACTTATTTGAAGTCATATGATGATATACTGAGATAAGTAACAACTACCCATGTTAATACAACATTTTATGTGTTTTTTACTACGCTTAGCGGTATTTTTTAAACAATTAATTAGTAATTTGTTTTCATTAATTTTAATGAATTTTTTAGGGTTTTAAAAATAATAGTTTTAGTAACATTGTAGGTCACCAAATAACCTGGCGTCTGATAAGGCTTTTAATATAAAAATATATCAATAAATAAAATGATGCCAAATGATCTGTTCTGAATTGATCACTTAATTTTGTTTTGAAAGCTTGGCTAAATACCTACAGCTTTATTCATAATAAAAAGGTAGCAGCTGGCTAGCAGCTAGTTTATTATTGCCATCAAAAATGGCGACCTTTAAGATCTATTATGCAGTCCAGTTGATAACTACAATTCGAGACTCCTTACGCATTTCGTAATTGTTGTAAGTCTTCTGGGACCAATGTCTCACTGCCTAAACTGTTTATACTGCGTCTTGCCACCGTTAACGTTTTCCGTCCACAAAAGAACTCTGAACCTATGAAAGGTGTATCCGGGACCTTTTTAGCCTGCTAGAACGCCATTTCATTGCACACATGCCCTTTATGGCTCATCTTTGCCGAAGCATTGAGAAACCAAACCAATTTTGATCGAAAGTAATAGCTGGCCCATGCACATAGAGCTGCTTGACTGTCTGCGAAAATTTATATTCCAGTAGCAGAAGTGCTACCTACCTTCCTTAGAGTACAAGTCACCTGGTCACTGCGGCCAAAATAAACCTATTGTGATACTACTCTCAAGTTACAAATCATTTCAGAGTCTAGTATTCATTAAGAATTCAGAAATTTCTTTGGGTGATTTGTTCGCCATGTCCGACGGTTGTAGATAATGTTGCCCTAAGTAGCGAAAACGGGTCCAAATTAGACCATTACAGTGACACAATATGTGTTCTGCTGTCTCATCTGATCCTCATTTTCGTGACAATGGGAATTCTTGACCGGGTCAAGCTAGTTAGAACACCAATTCGCTGTAGCAACGAGGGTTAATTAATAACATATTTTTACAATAGACTAAATTAAAAACCTAAAGTTGCATTTTTGCAAGTCTTCTGCAGTTATATTGTAAAAACTTTGGCAATATTTTTAAATATTTTTTTTCAATTGGTAGCACTGCTTGACACCCCATTAGAAGGTCACTGGTAGGTCTCTAGCAGCAAGAGCTTAGAATATACATTATGAATAAACTCTGTGCTAACTAGCTGCTATCTTTTTTGTTATGATAGGCTGATAGTATTTGGCTCACAAAATCCTTATTTTAACAACTAGACTTATTTACAGGCTGACTATACCATCTGCTTTACTTTTTAAACAGCAACTAACTGCTGCTAGTGAAGCTTTTGTTTATATTTTATTGTTTAAAATTTAATTCGGTCTGCGAGCTTTGCCACAGACCGGTATCACGTCTAATCGAACGCTAGGCCACACTTCCCCTATCATTGTGACAGCCAATGAAAGCTCATTAGAGCAGGCTAGGAGCTTAATGTGCCCCTAAAACCAGCCGGCGTAATCACTCCGTAGAGGGGGCCTGGATGCTTCTCAAGAATATTGAAGTAGACCCTCAGCAGCTTCTCTTGAGTTATATTGATTATAGGCTTTGGACCTAGAGGTCGGCTATTCATTGTTTGTCTTTGTTTTGTTACGTTTATGTCGCCTTTCTGTTGATGTTTGCTGGTGGTGGGTCACCAATACCGAACTGTTTGGAGTTCTTGCTATGAGGTCTGTCCGGAGACTTAAGTCTAGTACCATAGGTGTGTACAGAACTTAGATTCTGCCCTGGCAATGGCCCTTCGGGAAGTAACGTGGTGGCTGTGGTTATACCCAAAAGCGGGGAGAGCATAAGCTCAGTGTGCAATTGCATTGCAACTGGGTGCCGTGACCAATAGATCGGAAGGAGACTTAGATAGGCTCCGCTCCTACCCAAGTAAGAGGCCCGGTCCAAAAAACATGGTTTCGAACTGCTGCTCATATGTGTTGCATATGGAGGCGTTGGTAGACACATTGTATTTAACCGTGCATTAAGAGCGCCGTGAGTTTGGGCCTTCAGACAGGTACATACATTAAGTACAAACATATTCTGTCCCTCTTCTTGTTTTGGGTTTGCAATTTAATGTTTTTGTTTGCATTCTTTTGTTCAAACATTTTCTGTCATATATGTTTGTATGTGCATGTGTATGTGGTTTGATTCATGCTCTCATATGCTTGCTTTATTGACTCACACATAAATTTTGTTGTTAGCGTAATTTATTGTAATAAACAAGAGATGTAAGCATGAGACACACATGTGATCTGTAAAATAATAAAAACTGAAACAGTTACAAATTACAGCACTCCATATCAAATGGAATTCAATGAAATTAAAATGGCCGCAAAAGCGTGTCCTCAAGCTGGCGTAATTTTACCACTTTTATTGTCCATTGCAGTTTACCAACTTTTACACCTACTATGCAGTAATGGTTTGGAGGTTCAGTGATAAGATGATGACATAGTTGTGGTGGTAATAGGTAAGTTTGAGAATACCATATCAAACCTACTTCAGAGAGCACTGAACTCAGATTGGAGCAGAGATGTTATGTTGAACATCAGCTCTAAAAAGACCTGTATAATATAATCAACACAAAAAGACTTAGGGATAACTTTAAGAAATCTTTTATCTTTGGAGAATGCATACCGTTCTCAAGAGAAATTAAATATCTTGTTATTAGTCTTGACGGCAAACTACTCTGTAATAACTACCTAGGCAAGACCGTCGACAAAGCTAGGGCCCCGATATGGATTAGTAAAAGATTGGTTAGTAAAAGCTTGGCTATGCGACTTCGGTCTGGTTTAGAAGAGTTAGCAAAGCCTCAGCGCAGACAAGGATCAATAAAATTTAAAACATGTCTGTGTCTATACAACAGCAGCAATGAGGCTTACTACGACCGGTGCCCTTGAAGTCTTGCTAAACTTTCCTCGAATTCATTTATTCATCAAGAAAAAAGCATTGCAGTTCAATGCAAAGCTTATTTTGGGAGATGCGGATGGCTCTCCTAGTGACCTCAGCTCTCTTTCTAAAGAAAATGCTCAATCGGGTGCGAAATTTGTAACCTTAAGCGATCACTGCCACACCAAATAAAACTTCACGTATAATTTCCCAAATAAAGTTAATAAGAACAGACCCATACTCGGTGCTGGGTTACATGTATGATACAGAGATGGCTCAAAAACGTTTGAGGGTGTTGCAGCAGGGGTATTTGATCATAACCTTAGAAGAAGCTTATTTGTCTGTATGGATCAAGAGAACTCAGTTTTTCAGACAGAAACACATACCATAGGGCTCTACCTGAGAGAGGAACTAGAAAGAAACAGAAATAACAGTCACATCTAGATATATTCCCTCGGATAGTAGAGAGGCATTACCTAATGCTTCTAAAAAGACTAGCATCTAATAACAGGGTACACTTGATATGGGTGCCAGGTCATAGTGGATATGCAGGCAATGAGAATGGCAGACGAACTCGCAATAAAAGGGGCGGCTAATAGATTCATTGACCCAGAACCATTCTGCGGAGTGTCTGGGAGCTCTATTAAGCTTTAAAGAGAATCACAACAATACTGGCTGGAATTGAAAACGTTCTTGCCATTCCGATCTCAAAAGAGAACGAATGAATTCCTTGGCCTGACCTGGTTAGGAATTCGCTGACTGAGTATTGAGTATGGAAACACTTGGTAAATATGAGGATCAGTCAGCAGAGCACATATTGTCTAATTTGAACCCGTTTTTGCTACTTAGGGCATCATTAGGACATGGCATACAAATCATCCAAGAAAGTCCTTAAATTCTTAATGAATACTAGACTGTGAGAGGATTTGTAACTTGAGAGTAGTGTCACAAAAGAACCAATTTAGCCATAGTGAACAGATGACTTGTTCCCGCTCCTATGTAAGATAGTCGTATAATCAACAGTTTTTATTCATTTGAAAATTTTGGCGACGCCATTAAAAATTAAATATAGCATCATGTAAAATATGAGTGGTGTGCTTGCTGGGAGGTACGGGTTATGTTATAACTATTTTATAAAGACCTGCCAAAAGCTGACAAGATAAAGTCTAACGGATTTAAATTCTCGCAAAATTTTCAATGTGGCATGAAAGCACATAGGTATCATTGCTGTGCATTTCATCCTATTCAGGTCAAAGGAAGTTGCCAATAATCGTTAAATATTTCTGTAGCGCAAATTTAGAAAGAAGTTACTCGCACAGAACACTAGTACTCGTATTCATAAAGCAATTGAATCATTTGTTAAAGGTTTTCTTTTCCAAAATTTCAAAATGAAGTCAGTGCTTAACACATGCAAAGTTCCATAATGAACTCAGGCAACTTTTCAGTTTAAATTACGTTCACACTTTAATGCCAGCTTTAAATCATACAGCATTCCTGAGTGGCTCACGCATGACACTAAAACTTTAAGACTCACGTTCATCTCTATGACAAACTTTAATAAACTTTAAGCCATTTCTTTCTCTTTTGGGATTTTTTTTAGTTTTGGTTTTGTTAAGCTTGCATGAGACTAGAGATGACTTCAGGCGTAATGTGTGTACACGTATGTGTTGCATTTGTGTTAACAACAGTTACATTAAAATAACGATAAACACACAAGAAGAAGATATCAGTGTACTGTTATAGTAACAACAATGGAAACTAGAAGAAGAGCAAGATTATCATTATCATCATCATCGTTAGCAGCCACAATTGAATAAAATTCATTCAATTCATAAATTCGATTTATTTGCTTTTGCAGTTACTGCTAAAGCTTTTCCACTTTATTCATTATCGTTTTACTACCAACATTAACTAGCATTAACTAAAAAAGAAATTATCATTATCATAATAATGATGATGTTGGCATGTTAATTATTGCTAATGATCATTAATTGCAAGCAATTGAGTACAAGTATTGAATAAAATTTTTAAGTACATTTTGATATTTATGTATGTGTGTCTGTTTGTATGTGTGTGCATGCATAAGGTTTTGTTTGTTAGTTATTCATTTGTATGAATACACGCCAGTAGCAAGTAAGTAGTGTTTGTTGCTGTATGTTTTTTGTTTTGTAGGCTTGAGCCAGTAAGCCAAAGCTATTTTAAACAGCGAGTTGTCAGTCGATTTTAATGTTTTTGTTTTATTTGTATTTGAAAACGCGCTTTTCAAGTGTCTTTCGTTGTTTTTTGCACGATCCATGTGAGTTGAGTCTGTTTTTGACAGTCCAGCAGGAAGGTTCTGATCGTGTTCTGTAGATTTTTTTTTATTTTCAATAATCAACTGTGATTTTTTACAAAAAAAAAAAAAAAACCCAAAACAAAATTGTTTTTCTAAAATATTAACGACTTTCTAATGCTTGTACATGTTAATTGAAATAAGAAGAAGACAAAAATCATACAAACAAAACGCCTTTAACTAAACGAAATATTTATTGAAAACGAAATTTTAAAATATAAAATTGATTAACAACAATCATATAAAATTTAAATTTATATGCAAGTGTTGGATCACTTTTTTTTAGTTAAACAAATAAAAATATAAAAAAATATTTATTAAATAAATATTTAAACTGTTTTTATTAAAATAAAGAATTTACAGAATTACAAATCAAATAACGAAAAAAAAGTCAAACAAAATTTTGCAAATAATTAACAAAATCAATAATTTGTTAAGCAAACAATTGTATAATTTGAAAAAAGTTGAAATTAACTTTAAAAGTGAAAAAAGCAACAACAATAAAATTTCAACGTGAACGCTGAAGGAGATAAAACTGACATTTTAAACAAATATTGAGTAAAAGGTTAGTAGCAATTTTTCTATACACTTTTTTAAAAATTTAAAAAAGATTTAAAAAACTACAAGAAAAAACAAACAAAAATAAAATATGAAAAAGGAGAATAGCAGGAGTATGTAAAATAATATAAAAAAATGTTTGGAATTAAAAAAAATATATATTAAAATATAAAAATAAATAATGAATAATAATTTTTATATAAAATATTATTATTAAATTATAAATCCATATTTCGACACGCCTTTGTGAGTCTTCTTTGAGAAAAATATTAATTAAAATCACATAGAAACATTTTATTTAAATAAATTTATCTGAGCTTGAGTAGCATATTGATGTGTTTTAGTTTTTCTTTATATTTTTTAAAAAGAAAATTTATATTAAAAAAAATGTAGACAAAATTTTTTAAAAAGTATTTCCTGAAAATGCTACACAAAGATGTTGGGAATTAAAATTCATATTTTGTAAAAAAATAATTAATAAAAATGAGCTCAAGCTCAAATAAATTTATTTAAATAAAATGCAAACATTATGAATAAAATCAAGACACATAATAATTTTTTTAATTTGGTTTTTTTTCGCATAAAAGTGAATATTTTGAAAATTTGTTTTCTAATTAAATTAATTAAAATAAAAGAAAATTAAATTACTTAAAAATAAATACAGACATACCTCGATTAACGCTACCTTTTTTAGCGCAGTTTGGCTATAGAGGTCTTTTGAATTTTTGAAAAAAAATATTTTAACTTTAAAATATTTTCAAAAGGTTTTATTTTACTAATACCATATGAAAAGTGATAAAACTTAATTTACAGTTGATGGAATCCTTGTTTTTGAAAAAAAAATATCCAAAATAATTTTAATTCGAGGAATCCCAAAATGTGAAATTTTATATTAAATTGTTCCCTTGAAATACTGAAATGGTTTGACATAGACCTCAGTAATTTTGATTAAATAAAAAAATCAATTGCTCACAGCAATCTGGAAAACACTTGACGTTGGAAATGAAAATGAATGTTATTAGGGGAATAAGAACAGTGAACGATAGTCCGAAGTGCCTTATGGCGTTTTCTATTCTCAAAAAAAAAATGCTGCTTCTAAATTATGTGATATTTTAAACTGTAGAAAGTATTTATGGTTTCAATATATACAAAAATAACAAAAATAAGTTTATCATGCAACATTTTTATATGTTTACCACTTTTAGGGCGATTTACGAAATTACGATTACGTTAACACAATTGATAAACAGCTGACAGAAAAAAACTTTACACCTAAAATAAAATAAAAATTAATTTTTGCTTCAAAAGTGACCAATAATGGATTTTTATGAAAAGAATATCTTGACAGAGAAAATGTTGAATCTTCTTTTTCATATAAATACAAATTAAATATAAACAAGTAGTTGACACAGTTGTAAAAAAGGGCAGTATTTCACCCTCACTTATAAATTCAGTGCAAAACATGTACCATTTTCGCAACTTTTATATGCAACATGTTGAGAACAGAACGGGATATTTTTTTGACAAAAGAACGCAAACACTCTTGGATGGCAACATTTTTGCTTGAAACGAAAACGCCAATAGACACGAAAAACTAAGTGTCCAATTTTATTCATGTGCTGTTTTTTATTCAATAGGCTTTTACTATTTTTTCTTTAATTTACAGATGTAAAGTGAGTCTAAAAAAATACAGATTTTAGTGTTACTATGATTATATGAAATTGATTTTAAAGATTATTTTAAATAATTTGAGAATATGACAGTTGATAATTATGTTTGTTTGTGTGTTTGCTATAGAAACTCCCATTTTTTAACGATATTAAAACTACCAGGAAATGCTCACTTCAAGTTGTTTTTTTTAATTATAAAAATTGTGTTTTCCAAAGGGTTTTTCTAAAATTTGATTATTAAAAACTCTATTCTTTAAGAAGGCCCCTTTTATAGCTGACATGCCCACTATTATACAAGGTAACTTAAATTGTCTTGTTTGTCGTACATTACAAATAATTAAATAGTTAGATAATAATGCATTTCATAAGGCCAAGTATTTTGGCTTCAATACTGTTAAAAATAAAAACAAAAAATAAATTAATAAAAAGACTGCACTAAAAGAAATATATAAAAAATTTAAAACAATTAAATAATTTATTAAATTAAATTGAAAAATTTTATTCATACAGAGACAACAATTTTATTTAAAAAAAGGTTATGATATATTAAGAATTAAATAAAAACAAAAATTAAAAATAATAAATGAATAAATAGATCAAAATTAAATCGTCGAGGGCAAGCTGCTTCTCGGGCGGAGTTTTTCGAAATACTTTCTTATCGAATAACTAAGTTTCTTCATTCTTAATCTTTCTTTTTACTTCTTTAGCTTAGTTTTTTTTATATTCCAATTAATTATATTTTCATAGTCAACCTGGGATAATTGCGTTACATTTTTCATTTCATTTTATTCAATCGTTTGATGGGATTATGCGTGTTTAATAATCAATGGCAGAGATTTGTTAAAGTTTTTTTTGTTTGATAAAAACAAGCAAAAACAAAAACAAAATAGTCAAATAAATAATAAAATATTAATATTTTTTTTGGTGCTGAATTCCAATGATGTTGGGTTTGCAAAATGCATAACTTTTCATGATTATTAATTTAGCACAATGAGTACTAAAAGGGATAGCATAAAAAAAATAATTTTGTGCGTTTGTAATATATTGGTTGAGAACAGCCTTAGCTCTTTTTTCTTGCATTTAGCTTAGAAATTTATGATTTAGCCTCTAGCTTTTTCCTACCCTTTATTTGTTTCCAAAATAGCCATAAAAAAATCTATTTATTGGCCATGTTTTTTTTAAGTGGTAACAAATTATACATAAACAAATTAACAGTCCAACCTAAATTGAAGCGGCAAGTTAAGCGTTTTTTAGTGCCCAGCATATATGTTAAAGCGTCATACCTAAATAAAAGCGTTGGCGGTGCGTTTTCTCTACAGTAGTGTTAATCATCTTGTTTAATAAAACCCACTAAAGACAAAATAAAAAATAACTGTTTTGCAGCCAACTTCACTACAAAAGGCGCTGTCAAAATTGGATTTTCCAATTACTCGGTATGCTCCATAACTTTTGTATGTGCATTAGAATTTTTGTCAGATAAATTACGTTTGCCACGCCAATTTAGGTATGACTGTAAGGCTGAAGAAAATTCCTCAACACATATGAGTTTGTTCTGTAAACTTCGAATTTGAATTGAAATAAATTTATATTTTGTGTGCAAAATGTGGAATTATGTTGCTCACTTTAAATTTTTTCAGAAAAAGTCGCATTATTTGTAGAGAAAAATTTTTACATTTGCTTTGAGGGCAAAATATTAACAAAATTAAGTCACGTAATATTTTCGATAAAATTTTGATATGTAAATTGATAAGTTGGTCGAAAGTAAGTTAAGGATATTTACATGAAAGCAAGAAGGTTAATTGTGCCAGCCACATTAGAGAAAAGAAAATGTGTACCTATATACATTAAAGGATATGTCATGAGTCCTTCGTTGATTTAAATCTTCCTAAGATCTCTACGGATTATTAAATGCACTTTATTGTTCGCTTTATTTTTCAAGACACATTTTTCGAAATGCATTAATGCTGCAGAAAACTATCATTAAAAAAGCCTCATCCTCGCGACAAAAATTTTATTCGAAAAAAAGAAAAAGTTATACGTTGATGGATTTGGTGAATTTAGTATTTACCTGTCTAGTACTATCATTTAGTAATACTGAGGTAGCGCAGTTTTTAGTACGATAAAGCAAGTTAATCTAAATTTTACTTGAAGGAATTTTGAATTAAATTTTTTATCACTGAAGTTGAAATATAATTGAATTCGCTAATTTGTGTTTTATGTTGTCTTCTTGGTTCTTATACAAAAAATTGAAGAAAATTTTTAATTTTAAGCCGTAGTTTTTTAACTTTTTCCTATTTTTTTAACGTGTTTTAGTTTTTTCCAGTCTTTTTTTTAAGATAATTTAGCTTATTTTTTTTAACTCCTGGCAACGCTGGAGAATACAAGCAATAATAAATCTAGCCATATTATGTTTTTTTCTTTTCGCGTACGGAATATATTCAGTTTACTTACAAAATTCATAATTTTTTGCCCCCAACTACGATTTCTTTGCCAATCCTAAGCGGATTTCGCACCTGAAATAAAGAAAAGATGTTGTAAACTTAAGCTGAACTGTAATATTTTGCTTTAAACCAAAAATTGGTAAACCTATATGACTGCCTTTCCTTCTCATTTTCTCTGCTCTGTTTGTGTGAAAGTTGAACATTTCGTTAAATTTTAAAACATACCGAACCGATAATTTTTGTCATTTCAGCCACTTTCTACAAATTAATAATGATTCTGTTCCTTTGGGATAATCACGTCAATATTTGGGCAAATTTACATTTTGCAAATATGCTGCACACATTGAACTAGGTCGTGAGTGTCTTTGCTTGAAAACAACAAAATCAATGTTACCATAGCAAAAAGTCGACTAAAAAATCAGGCAACTTTAATTTTATTTGTCAATTGTATGTGTTTGTTATTTTGACCTGGACTACATACAGCAAGCTTAGTTGGTCAATTCTTGATTTTGTAGGAGAGAGAGGAAAAAAGAATGGAAAGGGGTACAAACTTGCTCGTACTCGAGAATTCCTCTCTTCTTATCTTTTATAAAGATGTAAAAAAAGAAGACAGATAGCTCGACGGCTGAATAAATGACTGAATAAGAATGCTAAAATTTTCCGAAATAAAATTGCTGTGTGTAGACACAGCGGCAATTTTAAAAGAGATGTGTGATTACCCATATTAAATCATATATGTGTATGTCTTTGCATCCTTGAAAAAGTCTTATTAATAAATTTTTTTGGTTGTGTTGTTTTTCGTATGACTAAGCGTTTCTGTACTTAATTTTGTTGTGATAAAAATTACAAACCAAAAATTTATGTTGCGTGTTTTCTAGGGTTTAAAAATTAATAAAAAGTAAGCAATCAAGTCATTTATTGCAGGATAACTTTCTTGTGTGGTTGCTTAATATTTATATTTATGATTTATGGTGTTTTTTTGGATTATCCTTTTTCTTTCTTTCAATAGAAACTCATTTTCACTTCTTAAGAAAGTAAGGGAACCTGTAGATTTGATTAAGAAACAAATATTTAATTTATAGTTGTTGGCAAAAAAATCAAATCTTTTTTTTTTGCCAAACTAGGGCCATTTGAAAAAAAAAATTCAAATACATATCAAATGACTGTCATAACGAAGAAATAATAATTAATGTGACAAGGTTTTTAGGGTCTAATAGCAATAAACAAAGTATAGGCGTTTGCAAAAATATTTTTTTTTTAATTATAATTTCTTTGATCAAAAAATCATTTAACTTTTCATGGTCTTAAAAAAAGCCCTACCGGAAATGTGTGATAGAAACTAACACGTACACCTGTTGATATTCATTTGATCCATGTGTAAGAGAGAGATACAAAATCACACGTACACAAAGTGTCTATCACATTTTTCACACTGGCCTTCAGAACTTGATAGAAACGCTGTGATAGATATTTCTATCAACACTGCCAGTTAAATGACAGATCAATTGCGTGTCATTGCCTTTGTAGGGAAGTAATGATTGGTACTTGAAAATGAAAATTCGTTAAGTGGAAGAAATCTTTCACGACCATGCCTACGGTGACCATGCTAATGATGAATAATGGACTTCACATGGCAAGGTACAGGAGGAAATTGTGGAACAAATGCTCTGCCCTGGAAGATCTGCGCAAGCTCTACTTCGGGGAGCGCTACCTGCAGGGCCTCACTGCGCTGTCGACTATAAGGTTTGGAATATTATATGGATTCATTAGAAGTTTAGGTGACGGACTCATTTTCTTCTTATTTTCTTACTAACGTCCTACTTCCTTTCACTCTTCTACCTCAATTGCTATTTTTTTTTTCATTTTCCCTTTATACAGGTATCACAAAGGGACCACATCAGAGGATCTAAGTGAGCAACCTTCTGTTTGTCTTATTGGGGCGCCCTGATGTTGCCTACGGATGTTGCTTTTTTTAAATCCAAATTTAGTTGTTAGCAGTTCCTAATAGCATCAAAATTCACTTGCCGTAAATGCATTTCCAGGCGAATTAAAAAGAACAAAATGGTTTCAGTACACCTTCACACCACCGTACGCAACTTTAAAGGACACATGCGGTTTTGCAAAGATTTCTTACCAATTTCGCTCGATAGAAGAAAGCAGACAAACATAAAAATTTTTTTACAGTGCAAAAACAGAAAGATTTATTTTGTAATATTTTACACAAAATTTTTGAAGAAAATAGGGTTTGATAGTAACACTTCTCAAAGTTTGTGTCACAAAACAAAAACTTAAAATGGGCATGTCATTCCAATGAACTCCTATATGTAAACGCGAGTGTTTCACTCTGAAAGAAAAATATTTCATAAATCCAATGAGACGATTTAATTTAAATTTGTGTCATGCAATATTTCCATAAATTATATAAATTATGTAAATTATTGAAATATTTTCAATGTATTAATGAAACTATTTCTTTAAATAAATGAATAATGCATTGAGTTAATCAAATATTATTTAGTTAAATAAAACGTGTCATTATTGGAAAAATAAAAAGTTTCTCATTGTTTTAATGAGAAAAATCAGGCAGTATATGAACAAATCAGGCAGTATATGAGTTTTCAGTGTTTGCAAGTACCAATAATATTTGTTTCTAATAAAATACTGTCTGTTATATTACCATTAAAACACAAGTTTGAAGGATGATCTAATGAAAAGTCAACATTTTATACTAAAAGAAAAAGACATTAAGTTAACGGTACACTTGTTAAATTTATTCTCTAACTGCATGTTGTGGGTGCGTCCTTATTTTAAAATTAAACTATAAAAATAAAGAACAAACAGCAAATTGTGTGTTTGTGTGTGTGTGTGTCCTTTTAAATCTTATCAACAAAACTTAACTAAATAGTAGTGACTTGAAATTATATAATCAAATAACTGCTTCATATTCATTTAACAGGGTCAGCCTTTGGAGAAGGATATTCTATAGAAATCAGTATCAAATTACAGAGTAAGGTAGATTTGGTAGAGAAATTATATTTTTTATAATTGAATTCATTGATTTCTTTCTCCCTTTAAATCACTAAAACTTGTCCGCAACAAAGATGTACTCGTATTTAAATGGTTATACAATTTAAAAGTATAAATTTTTCTTAATTCCTTTTTAAACGTTTTTATACCGCTGGCATTTAATTTATAGATTGTTGACACAATATTTTTATACCCTTCACTGTAAGTAAGATTGTGATTCCGTTTGAAATTTCTACACCCTACATGGGACACCCTATAAAGTATATATATTCTGGATCCTTATAAGTAGCGGAGTCGATTTAGCAATATCAGTCTGTCCGTCTGTCTGTCCGTGTAGTCGTTGAAATCAACTTTCAGAAGAATCTAGACAACATACAGAAAAGTATAGCATACCATGCGGTTAGTTGTTTCTGTAAGACTATTGCTATTGAAATTCAGCCAGATCGGTCTATAAATGGCGGAGCTATGAGTCAAAACCGAAACTACCTCTATTTTTTACCATTTTTTGAGTGGGTTTTTTGCCTATTTTGTCTAAACGAAGATACGCACAAAAAAACGTGGTATGCAGTTTTGTTTGAAGTATAAGTCATAATACCTGTGCTAAAAATAAAAGCAATAGGTTCTCAAATGGCCGAGGAATATCAAAAATGCAACCGAAATTTTAGATTTTCATGAATTATGGCTTTGTTTTTATGCGATTTTTATCTAAACTGAAAAAAAGTAGTACGCAGTTTTTTTAAACATCACATTCATAGTATCCTAACCCAAACTCAGCTGGATGGGTCCATAAATGGCGGAATTATGAGTCAAAAATTGCGATTACCTCTATTTTTGAATATTTTTGGTGCGTTTTTTTGCGTAATTTGTCTAAACTACAAGACGGACAAACAAACTTGGTACAAAGTTTTATTACAAATAATAATTGTAATGTCTGTGCAAAAAACCAAAAAAATCGGTCCACAAATGGACCAGAAAAATCAAAAAATACATCCGAAATTTTAGATTTTCATTAAGTTTTGCTTTGTTTTTTGCGTTTTTTATCTAAAGTATAAAAAAATTAGTAAACAATTTTTTCAGATATCATATTCAGCTAAATCGGTCCATAAATGGCTGAGCTATGAGTCCAAAATCGCGACTACCTCTATTTTTTTTTATACCAGTTTTGGTCAATAAAACGTGGTACGCAGTTTTATTAAAAATAACAGTCGTAATGTCTGTGCAAAAAATCATAAAGATCGGTTCCCAAATGGACCAGAAAAATCAAAAATACAACCGGCATTTCACATTTTCATTAACTTTTGTTGTGTTTTTGCTTTGCTTTTGCTTTGTTTTTTTTTTTTTGTTCAAATTTTTTAGCTGTCATGTGCGTAATGCTTTGTACAAATAAAAGAGTGTATGGGTGTATGCGTGGTTTTTATTGCCTTGAGTACAATAGTACGAATACAGCCATCTCTATGAAAGAAAGTGCATTAGATCTTTCTCGATAATTAAACATTTTATTATAATTAATAATTTAATTAAATATGTTTGGCTTAAAAGTTTTAAAAAAATTTGCAAAATTAAATGAAAATAAATTTTTTTGTTTCTCTATTTAATATCTTTCTTAGAATTTCTTTTTTTATTAATATAAAAACATTTCATTGCTTTTAAAAATGACGTTCTCAGAAAGGATTGTTTCTTAGAACTCGTTAATTTTAGTCGTATTATAATTTTTTTTTTTAGAGATATTTCGCTCCAATAATAAATAAATAAATTTTTCATATTTAAAACGACCTCAAGCTGAACAAAGTATGCATTTCAATTACATAATTTTTTGAAATGAGTGAAGATATATATGGTTAGTTGAATATGTTTTCACCTAATTCTTTATGTTTTTTAGTATTTGTAAATATATTTTCAGTATTTTTGACATACTAAGATACAAATGTGCATAAATACGTTGATTTCTCTAAGAGATTGCAAACGAACCATAGAATATTACGGGTTGATACACAAATCGTTTTACACAAGAGGTCGTCTAGATTTGTAATCTACAGCCCAAGTACTCAGAAAAAACTTTGCATTATTTTTAAAAAAATTTTTGAAATTCCTTCATTCCCCAGTACTCTTCTCCAGAGGGATTTTTACCATTCGCCACTTTGCTGAGGTACCATTCCTGATTTTTCATCCAAAATCAAAAAGGAATTTAATATGTAGGCACTAAACTTTCTGGAAGTGTTTTAACATTTTCTGAAAAATTTGTAGTATTTATTTTATGATGCAAAACGGAAACTGCCAAAATCCTTGAGAACAACACTACTGGAGTATATGAAAATTTCAAAAAAATTTTAAATATCCAAAGTAATATCTGAATACGTGGTTGGTAGGTTACAAATATAGATAATAATATTTAATGACGTAAGACGTATTTGATAAATATGTCATTAATACTGAAAATATGTTTACAAATACTAAAAAACATAATGGGGTACGTTAAAGCATATTTAACGCGGCATATTTATCTTCACTCATTAATTTTTTTTAATGGTTTTGATATTATAGAAGAATGTGGAAAGTGAAAAATATTAATATTTCGATAACACAGTGAAGGGTATATAAGACTCGGCACTGCCGAATTTAACTTGTTATTTAATATCCCCAGCCTCTAGGGTGATTGGTTAACTTGTGATTAGTAGGCAGTTTTAGCCAGCCTTCTTTGATTTTAAGAAATTAATAAAATTGTTTTGAAGGTTCTGTCTTTTTCGGGGTTTTTTTTTGGCAATAACAAATTTTTCATATTTATCATAATCATAATTTTTGTTTTTCATATTTGGGGGAATATTTTTCATTGATGATGATTATTGAATGTGAAGTTAAATTTTTATGCTTCATTTAGCCTTAAGCTGAAAACATTCTATTTAAATACTCAAGCATGCTCGTAAACTTACCCGGTAATTCTGCAGTATTTGTTTGACTAGAACACTTTATTATTTTAAAGCTTTTAATGTTAAGAACTGTAGGGTATTTGTGCATGCCTTTTACAAGGATCATATAAATATTAAAACACATTAATGCACAAACATCCAATAGTCTTAAAAACCAATAAAATTATTTCTATACATAAAAAAAAAAAATTTGAAGAAAAATTAAAGTACTTTTTGTTTCAGTAATTGGGTATGCTGATAAAATAAGTACTAAAATTTTTTCTTTCACATGAAATTTAACAAAGTTAAGATTTTATAAGTCAAATATCAAGCTTTTGGTTGGACATTATTTTAAAAATAACGATACGCTAATATCGGATATTGTGTCCTTAGCTGTAAACCAAAATTTGGTTCCCAAGTTTCAGCCCCACAAAGTCCTAACTAATCTTAATCGTTTTTAATTATTGTTTACTTGAATAATGTTTCTTTCTCAATGGGAATGTGTGATTCAGTAATTCTTTGTTAACTTTAGGATTACAAATTCACCACTGAAATGAAAACCGTGGAATACAACCAAAAATTCCTTATTTATTATATATTTATACCCTCACTGTAAGTGAGAAGGGTATATATAGGTTTGTGATTCCGTTTGTAATGTACATGGGGCATCCTTAAAGTATATATATTTTCAATCCTTATCAATAGCGAAGAAGAATAAGTGATGTCCGTCTATCCGTCTGTCTGTGTATTCGTTGAAATCAACCTTCTGAAGTTCCTGGGAAACGTACAGAAAAGTTTAGTACACCAATCTGTCAGTTGTTTCCGTCTTACAATTGTTATTGAAATGCAGCTGGATTGGATCATAAATGGTGAAGCTATGAATCGAAAACCTACCTTTATTTTTGAGCATTTTTCTGATAGGGTTTTTATTGTATTTTGTTTTAATTATAAAATGGAACAGAAAAACATGGTACGCAGTTTTGTCCAAAATGATAGTCGTAATATTTGTTCAAAAAATTAGAGCAATTGGTAAATAAATGAAAGAGAAAAATGAAAAATACAGCCGACTTTTTAGATTTTGATTAATTTTTGCTTTGCTTTTTTATGGAAATTTTTAAGCTGTGCATGTGCGTAATGTTTGTATGCACAAACACGAAACCTACAAACGTGCATTACCTATATAATAGCATTACGAATACAGACATCTTAATGAGAGATATTTTTTTTTTTTTTGATTTTTGCCGTTAATTTGAAGCTCTTTATTGATATTAAATATTTAATTTAAAATGTTTGGTTTAAAAAATGTTTGCAAAAAAGAATTAAATTATACTTTATTCCATTTCTATTGGCTATCTTTCTTAGAATTTTTTTTATTAATTTAAAAATAAATAAAATGTCTGCCAGCTATTTTATTTTATTCCTTTTAAAAATAAGTTTTTAAGAAAGGATGTTTTTTAGAACTCGTTAATTTTAGTTTCTTAAACTGAAATTAATTATTTATTTAGGGTTAATCAAAAAATTGGTATTCAAAAAAATTATTTTGTGAATATTTGTCATTTCTTCTTTTATTTGGCCTTTTTTTTATTGAAACGGCTAGTTTATTAAGCTTGAGTTCATATTATAAAAAATAATTTTTTTCTCGATATTTTGCTTCAAAAACAAATAAATAAATTTTTATAATACGGCGGCAAACTTGATAAACTAGTCGTTTCAATTATATAATTTTTTTTTTTGATTTTTAAGAAGAATGTGGAAAGTGAAAAATATGAATATACGGCTAAAACAGTGAATCGTACATAAAACTCGCCACAACCGAATTTAATTTGTTTTTATTGAAGAGTCATTCATTCACTTTTATTTTGCGGTTAGGTAAATACCACACAGTATTCTGGCTTTTATTGAACCACACAGTTCACAGTTAATAATTTTACTGGATCACAAGTTGTTTAATTTTAAGGTTAACTATTTTTATTAAAAATGTCGTCTTTAAAATTGAATAGTGAGTTGAATTACGAGATAGCCAGTAGCATGAGAAAGATGAAAAATATTAAAATGACAAAACAAGTAAGCAATGAGAATAGTGTTAATCCCATTAGTTTATTAAAATTATTTGCCACTAACCCTATTTATTACCAAAAACAATGTACCTACGTCAAGAAAATTAAAAAATTTTTTTTTTCATAATTATCATCAAAAAACTTTAAAGGTGATTTGATATTTCAATTTGTTATCCTTCAAATATTAAATTTAGTATAAAAAACTTTTTTCAAACTAGTTTGTTTGTGGATAAAACAGTTTTTATTGATTCCTGAAAATATCTTATTGTTTGATTTAAAAAGGTTTGGAAATGACTGCTTTAATTATTAAATCAAATCAGTCAAATCAAATTAAATAACCTTTTTATTTGATCATGTAAATGAAAACTTTTTTCAGTTTGGATTAACGAAAAATATTAATAAATATATATGATTTCTTCTTTACTTTTTTGCAATTGGTACTATTTACAATATAAACTTTCCAGCACTAGCAAAATCTTTCTTTTTTCATCTCTACCATTTAATATTTTTTATTTTTTTTTTTGGCTGCATAAATATTTGAGCCTGTTTTCTTGTGTTTATAAAAATAAGAATGTTTACATGGGTTTGTGTGCGTGTATTTGTGTGTGTCATGTAAGCTTGTAATTTCGTAATCAATTCCGTTATTATCTTATATATCGTTGCTTTCACTCTCTTCCTCTCATTGATTCATAATAGAGTAAATGCGTAAATGTGTGGGTGTGTGTGTGTGTGTGTGTATTCAACAACAAGGATTTGTCTATAAATATGAATTACTCAGACGGCTTGGTGATTTCAATTATATTTTCCCAAGCAGATTCTATTTGTTTGTATATTTCATTTTTCATTTATGCACACACACCCACATAAATACTCATATTTATGGTGTAAGTAGTTTAAGTAGAATGTTTTTCTTTTTGTAAATTTTGTGTGTGTTTGTTTGTCGGTATTTTATTTGTACGAGTTCTTTTATATTCTGGCTGTTGTAGTTGTTGTGTTCTGTTGCTGCTGCTGTTACTACTCAAGCGTAAAGAAAAATATTAAAAACAATAAAGAGATTTAATAGTAAATTGAATAAATTTATTTTTTTTTTGTTTATGTGTGTATGTATGTGTGTATAAAACATAAATATACTTAAATTAGACAGATTTACATATGAATACTGTTTGTTTGTATATTTTAATATCAGTAAGGAGCTTTAAAGGATTGTATTGCTTTAATTAAATTAAAAACCAAAAAGACTAATAATTAAAAATATTTAAAATTAAAAATAAAATCTGAAAAAAAAGAGAAAATTTTATGAGCAAAAATATTAACAGCCGCTCACACGATTGTTCGTTTAAATTAAAAAATAACAATGTATAGTAGACGCTCTTAAATTAGCACCAATTTGTTCCTGGGGTTGTTCTAATTTTCGAAAACTTCTAACTTTCAAAGGTTTAAAAAAAGTGCTTCTTTGTCAATCTTTTCCAATATCTCGGTTGCTAATGACAGAGTATTCTTTTTACGCTTATTTGGCATTTTATAAAAAAGAACAAGACTTTATGTACACACGTTAAAAACTTCAGTGCCCCGTAGATGAGTGGGTACTTTACTAAACCTCTCAGTCTGGGGATCGTAGGTTCGATTTCTGCTTAGATCCTGTGTATTTCCTGAAGATAAGCGAAAAAGCCAAGAAGCTTTGCAAATTTGTGTTAAATAAAAATTAACTCACTAATAAATAAAAATGTACTTACAATAAAAATTATATAAGAAACATGGAGTTTCCTTTTTTACTATGTATGTATGTGGAAGCCAAATAAAAGCTATAAAGACAATTTAAAGTGTTAAAAATAAGCAAAAAATGCTCAAAAATTAGAAGTGACAGTTCTAATCTCAGAGCCAGCAATGTATTTAGTTTCTGAAGGATTAAAATTTATAAGAGTTCTACTTTACGAGCCTCTACTTTATAATCAAAATGTAGGTATCCATTGTTAGTGTTGTTTTTCACGATAAGGTGCGACTTCGTGGGCTGTAATAAAAATATTTTTAATCGACTATGAAATTAGGAAAATTGAAATTTAAATTTATAAATATAAAAGCAAAATATTTTTAAAAGCATTAGATTCGATTTAAATTTTACACTGAACTCAGCTCAAAGCACTCAGCTATTTGGTTATAATTTTGTTAAAGAAAAATATTGTTAATAAACAAGCAACATTTTAGTAAATTAAACTTGTTCACCAGCGTTGCCATTTTAGATTCTTTTGACAAGATTTAGCCTTTTTCTCTCGAATTTAGCTTTAAAATTTATGATTAAGCCTTTAGCTTTTTTCCTAGCCTTTTTTCATTTTCAAAATAGCTTTAAATAGCCTTTTTTCTCTTTCGCAATTTGTTTTTGCGAATAGTGCGAAAAAAAATTCAAGGTAATTTTAGGGGAAAAATTTTTTTCGCACTATCCGCAAAAAATATTTTTTATCTATCCAACGCAGAAGAAATCAAATCGATATCTTGAAAACTCAGCAAGTTATGACCAAAAAGGTAACAAATTCTACTAAAAAGTAACCGGAAACGAGTCATAACTTGCTAAGTTTTCAATATATTGACTTGATTTCCTTTGAGTTGGATAGATAAACGTATTGGCTTTAATTCGAAACTTTTTCTTTCCTAAGTGTAGTTTTCGAGATATACATAAAAAACGAGGAGATTTCGCCATATGATTTGCAATAACTCGAGAGCTACCTCGCTGATTAAATTTGCAAAAAACCAAAAAAATCGGTAATACCTTCAAAATTATGTTCTTATACATTTTCAACAATTTCTTTAAAAAAAAGCATAAAAAATTTAACATAAAGAAAATCTTAATAACGATTACAAATAGGAGAAGATATAGTTCATAAAAATCCATTCATAGGCTTCAAATTTATTCACAACTAGATGTTTTGCCCGGTTTCACCAGGCCGGTATCAGTATCTTTAGCGTACGTTTAAATTTTTAGAGAAATTTGTTTACAAATAGAACTTTAATCTTTGAAAGCCCATCCAAATAAATGCAGATATTCGCTACTCATGCCTTTGCAGAGACGCCAACTAAAGTGATAAGTAAAATATTTTAAAACACAATTTGAGGCTTAAGTTAACGGGCACACATATTTATGAACAATTGTGAGTGAAAGTCGTTGAAAAGTGGGCGTACAAGTGGGAGTGGCCAGTACTATAGAGTTTATATATTTCAGACAAATAAGAAAAACTGAAGCTGGGCTCATTTGGGTCCTCTGAAGTGGTCCCTTTGTAATACCTGTATAGAGAAAAATAAAGAAGAGGAAGGATAGTAATGGAAGAGTGAAGGGAAAGGAATGAAAATAGGGAAGACAGATAGAAAAAGAAAGTGAGTGAGTTCGTGGTACCACTAAAATGTGAATAAATTTATAACTTATGAACGGACTTATGAATATAACTCATTTTGTTGATTTTTTTTTATACTTAAAGAAATTTTTTTTTTAATTTTCTTGGAAAAACATGTTTTCTTAAGAAAACTTTATGAATATTTTGTAAATTTTGTAATTTACAAGTTATTTTATATCGCAGAGCTATCTCTTGAGTTATTAAGAGTTATATGGTGTCATCAAGGCATAAGAAAACCGGATAACTTTAAAATACAAAAATAACAACATTACAAAAAGCGTATATATTTTGTTATTGTTTTTGAAGCCCCTCCTGTCAAAAGTTACTTCCGGTGGTTGATATCACGAAGTGAGCTAGAGCAAAACAAATAATTGCTTTCCGTTTTTGATTTCTCTTTAAGACATTGATGTCTCTTCAGTTTTGACATCTCGCCGTATTACCCATCCGTTCGTCTCTCCATTTAGACTGTGCTCTTCGCAAAGATATGCTCTCGTTCTGCTGTTTACAGACCGAGAGATTGATATCGCAGGGCGCGTTGGCATCTTGCTCTGGCAACCTTGAAGCTTCCCTTGCCAGATTATCCGCCCTACAGTTCCCTACTGTAGTCCCATGTCCATGCACCCAAATGAGAGTGATCACCGAATGTTCTGCCATCCTATTTAAGGATGTCCGGCATTCTTGGACCAGTTGGAATGTCAAATCAACACCCACTAAGGACCTGATTGCAGTCCGACTGCATAGCCATCGGCCGATTGTTTTATCGCCATCAATTCAGCTTGTAGAATGCTGCATTGATCGGGTAAACTGAAGGATATTCCCGTCTCAGTTTCCTCAATATAGACTCCACCAAACACTAACTAACTAAAATAAATAAGTGCCGGTTTTTTGTATTATAAAGGGTGTTTTTATAGACGTATAGAACTTTAAGTTGGCATTACTGTTCAAGATAGCGACCGATGTAACAGCTGTCAAGTGATTTATTCTCAGTTTGGTTTGGCAATTCATCATGAATAGCCAAACGATCATCAAGTAAGGCGTAGATTCGTCGAATGGGCCCAAAACGAGATTGCAGTTGTTCCCGATTTTCATAAGCGAATTTTGTTTAGCGATGAAGCGCACTTCTGGTTGAATGGCTACGTCAACAAATAAAACTGCCGCATTTAGAGTGAAGCTAATCCTCAAGTGTATGTCGAAACACCGTTATATCCAGAAAAACTGACTGTTTGGTGCGCTTTATGGGCTGGTGGAATCATTGGCCCGTACTTCTTCAAAAACGATGATGGCCATGATTACTAACTTTTTCATTCCTGAATTGAACAACCATGATGTCCAGGAGCTGTGGTTCCAACAAGACGGCGCAACATGTCACATAGCTCGTGCCACTATCGATTTATTGAAAGACACGTTTGGTGACCGCCTAATTTCACGTTTTGGACCTGTGAATTGGCCTCCAAGATCTTGTGATTTAACACCGCTAGACTACTTTCTGTGGGGCTATGTAAAGTCATTGGTCTATGCGGATAAGCCACAAACGTTTGACCATTTGGAAGACAACATTCGCCGCGTTATTGCCGATATACGGCCACAAATGTTGAAAAAAGTCATCGAAAATTGGACGTCCAGATTGGACTACATCCATAAGATTATTTTTCGGATAAATAAACTTCATGTCAATCGAATAATCCATCGTAGTTTTATTGCAATTTAAAGTTCTATACTTCTATAAAAAACACCCTGTTGTGAAACATTTCTTTGCACACATTTTCTAGATGATTTGATTATTTGCAATACAAAAACCGCATATTTAGTAAAAAAAATCATTTAATCAGTTCTGTTTCTGTAGCGGAAACTTATCTATGTAATGGATTTAGCGGAAACTTGCTGCTGTAGGTAAATACATAATTGAAAGCATACCTTTAATCCTCGTGCCCTGCGTAAAAGGCCTTAAACTATATAAATATTCTATTGTATTTTGCTGTAGATTATATGTATTTCATTTTTTTTTTCATAATTTTTTCCTTTTATTTATTTTTTGGTTAAAGTAGATATTGTTACGATTTATCTATTGATAAGTGAAAGATTTTGTATTCAAATTTACTGTTGTTTTGTTTTTATGCAAAACAGTAGAATGTTATAGTTTTAGATTTATAAATATAAATTTGTATTTGGTATTCAAAGATTAAATAATATTTAAAATATACAAAATTGAATGGTTGAATGAATTTTCAAAATTACAATAAAAATTTGTATCATAAATATGAAGGAAATAAATTGAAAAAGTAGAGAACACTATTTTATGCATAAATTAAGGATAATAAACAGCATTTCATTGAATAATAAAAAAAAACCAGTGCAGAACAATGAAACTTTTTAAGTCAAAAACTAAACATGAAACAAAAAAGAAATTTTAGGTCAATTTACTAATTAACTTTTGCAAAAAACAAAATAAACTTTCATAAAGAAAATGGGAAAATAATAAAATCGTAAATAGTGTGTGTGGGAAAGTAAAATATTGGTGAAAAACTAAATGGCAGTCGCGGAAGGTAGAAAAGAAAGCTGGAAAAATGTAGTTTGAAGCCACAGTTTCGGGGAAAACTAGAAAATTTTTTAATTTAATTTTTTAGTTTTTGGAACCTTTTTTTTCAATAAAATGAGTGTTGACCTTTTTATGTAAAAAAATTAAGTTTTATACAAAATATGAAAATATTTAAATTAAAATGGAAACTTCACAGAATTGTTACTGCTATCAGGTCGTCCTTCGAGAAAAAGCTGTTTTGTTCAGCATTGTTTATTGATGTCTCCCAAGCATTTGACAAAGTTTGGCATGATGGTCTCCTCACAAAAGTAACACGACTTCTTCCTGCTAACACCCACAAGCTGATTAAAAGTTACTTGACTGATAGAACATTTAAAGTACGGTCAAAAAATGTATTTTCACCAGTTAAGAAGATTTCTGCAGGCGTCCCCCAAGGAAGTATACTTGGCCCGCTATTATACATCGTCTATACATCCGATATGCCTACAAATCGACATACTATCACGTCAACGTTCGCAGATGACACGGCATTTTTAAGTGTGAACAAAGATCCAGGAACTGCATCTGAGCACTTACCCAGCTGGAAGGTTGGCCATGTGACTTTTACACTAAGAAAGGCTAATTGTACGCCAATAAAAATAAATAACGTCATTGTTCCGGTGGAAACACAAACTAAATATCTAGGAATCCATCTAGACAGACGCCTAACATGGTCACGACACATTGAGGCCAAAATCTCAGCTATGAAACTAAAAACAGCTCGACTAATGTGGCTGATAGGTCCATTTTCATCTCTAACTTTGGAATATAAAGTTCTGTTATATAAAGCCATTATTAAACCAATCTGGACATATGGCATTCAGCTTTGGGGAACTGCGTGTGCATCTAACATCCAAAAGTTACAAAGAAGACAGTCGTGTATTTTACGAACAATAGTCTGCGCCCCCTGGTATATAAGAAATGAGAATATCCACAGAGATCTAGAAATTCCAACGGTTCGGGAGGAAATTGAAAAATATTGTACTAAGTACGTTCACAAACTGGCGACACATCCAAACGCCCTCGCCAGGGACCTGTTACAGTTCGAGGGACACAGAAGACTTAAGAGAAGTGATACCTTGCGCCTAGTGAGAAGAGGGATATAACTTTTTTTTATTATTTTTTTTTTATTTAAACGAAGAACATTCCTTTTATTTTAAGATTTGAGTACAAGTAACTAGTTATTACATTGGTAATAATTATTTAAGTTGTTTCTTTTTATATTTAAGATTTGGATACTTATTGTAATTTTCTTATAGAAAGATTCAATAATAATAAACAATTTAAAAAAAAAAAAAAAAAAAAAAAAAAAAACTTTAAATTTTCAGGTTGAAATCGAGGTCTACTTTTCAAAAAGTGAAGATTTTTTTAATAAAATGTGAACTTTCCTAGAAAAAGAGTTGTTTTTTTTATGAAAATTTTAGGGTTTTTATGGTTTTTGTGTAAAAATAAAGGTCTGATGTTAATTGTGAGTCAGGTTTTTTCGCCCAAATTAATTTGATATTTCTTTGCTTCACCGTTTGACAAATTCAGTCATTGAGAGATAGACAATTAAGCAACGCATTAAGATTGTTGAAGCTTTTATGAAAATGGGCGTTAAAATCAAAATGCATTTTGTGTAATTTGCAATTTTTTTGGTCAGCATAATCGACCGAATGTTTCCAGCAAACCGGCTCTATAGGAAATGTTAAAACACCTGTGTAAGCGTTTGTGTGTCATAAGAGTCGTCAAGCTCGACTAGTTATCGTGCCCAACAATTGAACATCTCACAAACAAGATTAATACGAATTTCGAATTAGAACGATATGTGGTTCCAATTGCTACACAAGCACCGATTCAATGGCCTTGTTATCTCATTTCATCCCACGATCATGTGATTGGACACCGTTGAATTTCTTTCTTTGGGGATATGTAAAAGAAAAAGTGTACGTCAATAAGCCAAGAACAATTCAAGAGCCAAAAAATGAGGCAATTCGCCACATTAACCATATTGAACTTCAATTATATCTCAGAGTCATGGAAAATATGCAGCAAAAGCTGTGGTGAGCATTTTTTCCATATTTTGTTTCACATATTGAAATAATTCTGTGAAAACATATAGTTTTCTTCACAATTTACATCTTACGTTGCGATTATTCCACCCTGTTCGATAACTCTGTGACTTTTGGAATAAAAATTTTTTTTCTCGGCAAATAGGCGTTTTATTTTTCAACATAATCTGGTTTTTGGATCAATACATTTGTTTAGTCCAGTGTTTTTCTAATTTGGTATTTTTTTCCCAAATGATACGTTTTCGTAGAGCTCTTAAAATAGGCGTTTGCTTCAACCCAAATTTCTTACAACCCAGCCATTTTTTCAAGTTTGCGAAAAGAAAGTAGTCGCTAAAACTGAAGAATATTCTTAATGGGGTAGCAGTTGGTAGCTTAATTTATATATTTTTTCGTCAAAGCGAGAATAAACACGTGCAAATTCGGGCATAGCCTTGAGGGAATAGAAATTTTTGCTAAAATTCACGAGGTTTTTTGCTTTTAATGGCCACCAAATACAAACTAAATGACACAGCTTGCTCAAAATTTTACAATAGTTTATTAAAAGATGGTTGTTGGAACCAGCAGTTACTGCGATTGAAATTCAAAAACTCAAGAAGTTATCAAGCAACCCTCGTAACTTTTATACAGAAATATTTTTTTTATTAAAATGCGATTTTTGGCAAAAAAAAATATATTTTTTTTATCAAAGAATGTTGTCCAGTTGTGGAAACTTCTTGTATAACAAGTGAAGTTTTTAGGGTAAAAAATTTTTTTTTATTAAAAATTGAGAATTTTTTTTTAAATTTCACAATTTATAAAAAAAATTTTTAATTTTATATAATTTTTTTTATGTATCAAACAAGAATTTTTTGTGTAACAAAGTGGGAAATTTGATGTGAAAATTGGGCAAAAAGCCAAACTTTTATGTCAAGAAAGCCAATTCTTTTATGAAGTAAATTTTTTTTTGTTTAATTTCATTAAAATCTCTTTCTCTATTTGTTTTGGATTTAAACTTTGTTGGCACACTTCTTACAGGGTTGTATTTACATTTTATATTTTCCTGAATTCACATTTCGTGCTGGCTTTCAACTCAAAACTGCAATGGAATAACAAAATAATTCTATTTTCAATTTGTTTCTATGGATTTTAATCTCTCGCTAATATTGGCCCAGTACAGGCAGGCAACAATGTTTTGAGTTACAATGTCATATTTGTTGTGTTTAATTTGTCCTCCATGTACTTTAAATTTAGTAAACTATTGTTGTTGTACTATTGTGGTGGCTCTGAATTCAAGGTGTGCATGTGTGCATATAAAATTGTTCTTCTTGGTTCTTAAATAAAATACTGTTGTTAGTACTTTTCATAACAAAATAGAAAAACACAAACAAAAACAAAAAATTGCAACAAAATCCACAGCCAAAACCTCTGTAACCGAATATAAAAAACCACTAGTTTGACCTTAACACGATCGGTTTCAATTTATTTGCAGTAGAGTAACAATGATTAGTATTTTGTTGATATTTTTTGTTTGTTTTTGAGCTGTTGGTTGCAGCATTAAAAGAGGCAGCGATTTAATCACGCGTAAATTAAAGAGAAATCAGAGTTGGCCAATAAAAAACTTCTTTAAGTAGGCTCAACTAATACGAGTGGTACTGCAAAAGAATAACTTTAAGAAATTGAGTATTAAAACTAAAACTAAGTGATTGAAATAAGCAAAATATTTCACTGGCAAGTTACTTATTACACCCCTTTTTTTCTTTCACAATAGCAAACTCAAGCAAAAACTTAAATCAACAAAAACTTATTTGCTGGCAACTAACTAAACATAAAACATGTTTTATTTAATTCAACTTAAACCAGTATGTTTTGAGCAAACCAAATGGCTGGCCTGGCCTGTTCGAAGAATAGAGAAAAAAATTCAAACATTTTTCAAAAACACTTTTGTCCCCCTTCTGGGGAGGCGAATTGTTCATATCCAAAATAATTACAAGGAAAACCACTGCAGAAGTAATTATTACTATTTTTTTTTTTAATTTTAAACCAAATTAAACATACACACTCACAAAGTCAAACACACATGTACTGTGAAAAGACAAGGTCAATGTATCGTATGACTGACTGACTGATTCAAAGTAAAATTGATTTTTAATTTTGTTTTTTAGCAGCTTATTTTTGCAGTTCAAGAATTTATTTTTGCAGATTTTTAAGATTTTGCAAAGTGTGTGCAGAAAAATTTATTTTTTATGTATTTTCATCAGTATCTAATTGGCCATAAAATAAAACGTGTTTGAATTGATTTTTTCTTTTTATTTTTTTTTTTTTTTGTTAAGCTGCAATTCGTTTAAACAGTTTTAGTTTGTAACAAATTTTCAATTTTGTAATTGCAAAAAACAAAAAAAAAAAAAAAATTCAACACTTGGCAAGTAAACCTTGATTACAAATTGACGACTACTGGCTTTAGTGTCATATGTTTAATCAAATTGCGGGCAGTTAAAAAAAAAAAAACAAATTTTAAATAAAACAAAAGAAACTTTGAAGGAGGCTACTTGTTATCTATACGTATAAAAGAGTAAAGTTTCAGACATCGCTAAAGCTACTGGCTTGAAATTTTAGTGAACAGGTTTTTCTCACAATGTGTAGGGCGAATAAGAAGTGATTTTTGGAAATTCGAGCATTAAGGGGGTAAAAAAAGGGTAAAATCGGCCAAAACTCAAACTAGAAAATATTCTACAAAAAAAAGACGGATGGGTATTTAGTACTTTTTTGATATCTTTCAAAGTAACAATCGCAACAAAAACTAAATTGTTTTCTTCTCTTCTTTAAAAACCCTCGAATGTAAATTGTCACTTTTTCAAAATTCGAGCAAATAAGGCCTTTTTACTGCTAAACTAAATATATACCTCTATTAGCGGTCCCGGCAAACGTGGTTTTGCCTTCAAATTTTATTTATATCGAAAAATAATTAAAAAGAGAAGACGAATATAAACTGGGTTATGCCGAACATATAGAAAAAGTTTGCCAAATCGGTCTAAAAGTTCTCAGATTTGAGAAAAATTTTAAAAATGTTCGTGGTCTATTTTAATTTTCATAAAAATTTAAGTTGGATTTTGATTTCGATCTTCTTACCCTAAGATATCATACTCATAGGGTAAAAAACCATGAAAGACCAGGTAAATACAGGTAGTAGATGAATGAGCTAAATACCAACTGCAGTGCCACCTGCCGGGAGGATTTGTAACGCTAAACCTTTCAGGGCGTAACCCAAAGCCATACACAGAAATTCAATCAAATCAAACACACGTACAGTCGTATTTTATATATTAAAATGTAATTGATATAAACATTTTATTACTAATTTGTAGCACCCAATAAAAATCAATTAACAAAAATTATTCAAGGGAGAAAAAATGTACCAAAAGGAAATTTCCAAAAAAAAAAAAATTTTAAAAAAGTCCAAAGTAACTTCTGCCTTTTAAAATGATATGTGTCCCATCCCACAATCTTTAATGGCCAATTGGGAAGTTGCTAAAATCTTTTAGAGCAACAGCAAAACAGGAAATTTCAAGATAATCCAAAATAACTTCCAAACGAACCTTAGAAGATTGCGAAATGGGACGTTTATCACTTTAAAGGGGAGACCGGCTAGATTTGTAATCTACCGCCCAAACACTAATAAAATATTTTGGACTATTTTTAAAATTTTTTTGAAATGTTCCATACCCCAGTACTGTTGTTCTCAAGGATTTTTGCGGTTTCCGTTTTGCATCATAAAATAAAAACTACGAATTTTTCAGAAAATGTTAAAACACTTCCAGAAAGTTTAGAACCTACATATTAAATTCCTTTTTGATTTTGGTTAATTTTATTGGCACAGTCGGGAATGGTACCTCAGTACAAAGGGGAATCATAAAAATTCCTCAAACCAACGGCACTGGGGTATATGGAAATTAAAAAAATTTTTCAAAAATAATCCAAAATAACTTCTGGGTATTTGGGCGGTAGATTACAAATCTAGACATTCGGCCCTTTAAAATGATATGTGACCCATCCCGTAATCGTTGTGAGAAGTCAACGTATTTATGTTTATTTGTACCAATGCACTTATATTTCTCCTAAACATATTTATAAGTATGTCATAAGTACTAAAAAGATATTTACAAATACTAAAAACGTAACGGGTTACGTTAAAACATAATTAACTCGGCAGATTTATCTTCACTCATTTAAATTATATTAGCGACAGTATCGTACTTCCCTGACGAAGTAGCGAGTTAAATGCTGGTAAAACATAATATGGTTGCAAAAAAAAAAATTTTAATAATTATAATTGGATAAATTCAACGATATAGATGGCGGTAAACGTAATATCGTTAAAAATAACAAAATAGAAATATTTTTGTCGTGATCTGAATAATATTTAGATGCTTCTAATTAACAATTACAATTACATTTTCAAAAAATATCAAAATAAAAATATAATCTAAAGGCCATAAAAGCAAAACGACTGCTGTAATGCTGCTTGGTTTATTTCCAATAACAAAACCAACAACATTGGTTTCTGTGACACCTAAATCCGACATAAAACCGATAAAATTATTAGATTTCATGACACCAAATTAATTTTTTTATCCTTTACAAGACCAGTACCGACAATATTTGATTCTATGACAGCTCCGAATGTCTATGACTCAATTGTGTGTTAGAGAACTTATAACCTATAGCATGCACGAGCAATCAAGTGCTGGTGTCAGAGCGGTTTGGTCATGTAAGGGCTTTTGGTGTGATTGCTCGCTGTGCTGTAAGATATTTTGCTGATAGCACAAGCTTGCTATTATTGTGTATGGCGAAATTAGTTCAGTTGAGGAAAGTTTTTAAAGAGCAAACATCTCAATATTACGCATTAAAAATATAATTTATCGAAAACTAAGTGTTTTTGCCCTGTCTTTCTCTTCCCGGTCCTTTATTATGTTAGTCGGTATCCTAAGAGAGCGCATGTACCAATTGTTAGAGAAATCCGTTTACAAATAGAATTTCAGTTGTCAAATAACCCTTCCAAATAAATACTATATGAAGTGGCTCATGTTTTCAAGGCATAATTTCAGACTTAATGCTATATGGCTTCGTTAAAAGTAGCGGTTGGCTTAAGTGACAGCGTCACATTCTCTATCTGTCTTCTTATTTGTTTCCTTTCCTTTCACTCTTCTATCTCTAGTGCTATCCTTCTTCACTTCCTTCTATACAGGTACCACAAAGAGACCATGTCAGCTTCTGTTTAACCTAACCTAACCTAATTTAAGTATGGACATACATCTTTTTGAACAGTGGCTAGTGAAAATTGCTGAAAAGTGGGCTTAAGAAAGTCATTTCTGCATAAAAACACAATTTTTTCTCTTTTTCTTTTTTTCATTATTTTATTTATTTATTTGTTAGTGTTTTAAATTTTTTTTTAAATTCATAGTAAACATTTTGCCGCTATTCATATTAATGAGCCTTCCAGTAAAATTTTTTTTAAAAGGAAATGAATATTTCACCAGTTAGCTGGTATGTTATGTGGTGTGAGTTAATTAGGTAAATCACTTGATTGCGTATGCATGTGGTTATCGTGTAAAAAAAAGCATTTAGCAAATATTCATACTGAAGAGTAGACTAACTAAACAAAGACGGCAGAAACAAAGTTGCTTATTTAGCTTTTGGCAACCCAATTTCGTTTAAAATTGAAAAATAATAACAAAAACATTAATTACTTAATATTCAGAAAATTTCCGCCATCACTTTGTTGTTGTTTCAATTTCAAGAAATTCTAATCAAATTGTGTTCAAACTAATTTCATAATTGAGTTAATAAAATTTTCCATTTAACTGTATTAAAATTCTATAATTAACAGCGAAATCACCTTTGGGCTTGTCAAGGCAGATGTACATAATTTGCATTTTCTGGAAAGTTTTCAAGCAAAATAAGAAAAAAAACTCTCCACAATTAATTTAATTTCTAAATTTAAATACCACAATTAACATTTGCAATTTACATGCCAATACACACATACCTGCCCCATACACTCATTCAAACAGGAGTAAAAAGGTATGAAAGTTAAGTATTTACAAACTGAAAATTTAATTTGAATTAGGAAGAACTTAGTGAAGCAATTACTTGGAATAAAACAAGAGTATATAACTGTAAGTACAAGCTAAAATAAAACAAAACAAAACATGTCGCAGCCTGACAATTGTAAATATTAAATTACTTGACTTTATTAACATAAATATAAATGAACAAGCAGGGCAGTCAATTATTTCCCTTAAGGCTAAAAGCTAAAATTTTGCTATCATCTTCTTGTATCCAGCATTAAGGATTATGTTACAAAAACAAACAAAAAAATATTTCAAAAATATTGTTTTTGACGTTTCTTTATGCTTTAAAGCTTTTTATAGTATTTTGGTTTAAAGCAAAGAAAACAAAGGTAACTGTCAAGCAGGGAAAGAAAATTCATTCAGGATGTTGAGCTATTTAGATATGGTGAATCCTAAAACATTCACGAGAACTATCACTTGTAATAGTTTATACTAAAAAGTTAAAGTTTATTTAGAGAATGAATTACAACAAAAAGTCTGGTATTCATTTCATTTTGAAAGTAGACTTGAAGGAAATATTGTGATAATTTGTACTTGAAGACCTAAATATTTTTCAGAGAATTATTTTAATACGTTTCATTATGATAGAAAGACTTATGACGATTATGTGAGAAACAAAATATTGGCCAAATGCTTGCCATTGCTTCGGTGGCATACCTCTACCCGATGGTGCATATTTTCAATGACTCTGAGAAATAATTGAGGTTCAATGTCGTTAATGTGCCGAGCTCTTGAATTGTTCTTGGCTTATTGAAGTACACATTTTCCTTTAAATATCCCCTAAGGAAGAAGTCCAAGGGTGTCAAATTTTATGATTGTGGTGGCTAATTAACATCGCAATGACATGAGAATTTCTCGTGCAAAAAAGGCATCATCTCGCGATAGCAAACACCATTCACGGTTGGCCGACCTAATTTTCAAAGAAGCCACACTATTGCAAATATTATCAATACTTGCTTGCACAAGTGTTTTCACATTTTCTACGAACCGGGTTTTGCTGAAATTTGCACACAATTCTCCCGATTGTAAATACGTTTGATCGATTATGCTGACCAAAAAATTTTAAGTTACATGAAATACATTTTGATTTTAACGCCCATTTTCGTAAAAGGCTTTAACAATCTTAAGGCGGCTATTCAATTGTGTAGCTCTTCATGATTGATTTTGTCAAACACTGTAATAAAGAAATGTCAAATTAATTTGGGCAAAAAAACTTGACGTTAAGGTGTGACTCATCATGCTGTATGGTTGGACCACCTTTTAAATAGTTTAATTTTAAGCTAAAAGAAAGTAAAAGAAGGTCATCAAACATTCAAAAGTGCCACAAATGGCTTAAATTTTTTTTTATTTATTTTTTTTTAATTTTTTTATATATTTTTTTTTCTAAAACTTACAATGCAGGATCTACTTTCGCCATTTCTTCATTTGCGGATAAGTACTAAATTAAATAAAAAGTCCATTTTCCATGCCTGGTGTTGATTAAAAACATATTAAATAATTTAAAGCCATAAAACCTCTTCCTTTTGTCTTCTTATCCCTGTGCCAAGTCTTAAATTATGGTGGCCAGTTTCAAAACACCAAAACAAGAAATATTTTAATTTTTAATTTGCTACCACTTCGTTTTGAGTACAAGAAATTGACACAGTTTTATTAAATTTAAACATGCAGGCAGAAATTGTTTGTTTGTCCAGTTATTTGATTTTAAAACTTGTTGAAAATTTAAGTTTTAAAATCGATTTATAATGTGAATAAATTCTATTTTGTTTTTGTTTGCGTGTATGTCGTGCTGTAAATTGAGTATTTATTGACAAAACTGAAAGCAATACTATTTATATTTTGCAAATAAGTAAATATTTATGTGTAAAAAAAATGTGTGTGTACATATTTAATTTTTATTTTTTTTTTTTTATTATTTTATATAAAAAGTAGGTACATAGAGAATGTATGTATATACTTGCGCACATATAGAAATATTTGTGTTACATACAGAGATACTCTTAAATCGACTGTTTATAAAGTAGAAAAACAAAAAAGTAAACTAAAATAAGAAAGAAAAATCTATGTCAAATGCATACAAATTAATTACAGTATTAATTGAATTCATTACTTAGACGGTTGGTGTCCATTACTACTCTACTCAATTACATTTATTAATGTACGAGTAAGTACAAAAAAAAAAAAAAAAAAAAACAAAAGCAAAGTGACAAAAAAAGCACTCTCTTATTGATATGAATTTATTGTTGACTGGGTAAATGCTTTTTAAACATCCAATTTAATATTGAACTTTATTTTACACACACGGTTAGATGCACACACACATTTTTAATATGGAAACGCATATAATAATAGTTATAAATATATAATCACACAAAAATTTATTGATAATGTAATGAAATCAACAGACGGAATAAGTAAATATTGAATAATAAATAATATTTATGTGCGTATGAACCATTCGTTTGCACAGAGAGGCGGCAATAGAAAGAGAGCGAGTGAAAAGGAGAGAAGGAAGAAATTAATGGGTAATTTTTAGGTAAAAATTTCTAATTATTCCCCCTAGGAAGGGGGGAAACTGTCAAACACACTGTCTTACATACATTTATGATTACCAGGGCACTTAAAAAAACGAAAATATGCGCATAAAACATGCGCTTAAAAATACAAAATATGCACTAATAACCTTATAGAATATATAAACACTTTTAGTATTTTTCTTATCACATATTCTTAAGACAAATTTATTAAAAGTTTAAACTCAGGTGGATAAAAAAGGAGATACACAGTGTACCAGCTGTACAGGGTTCAAAGTTGTGCTGCATAGGAATTACCAAGTGCTTGCGTACCAGTACATCAGAGGCTCTGAATGTGGTACTAAATCTTATTCCTATAGATTTATATCTGATGGCTATATCCGCCAAAAGTGCTACTAGGTGGTGGAAGCATAAAACATATGGGCATGCTGAGATTCTGAATCGGATTCATCCGACTACATTACTTTCTATATGAACTTTGATGGGTTTTTCAAGGTGGCCTTCCCTTCAGACGTCAGTGGAAATGAAGAACATATGTAAAGGGTGTCCGAACAAGAACGCAAGATTTAAATTTGGCGCCATTCGTAGTGTCATTGTTTGACATTTGAACAATTGTTATTGTTTGCTAGTAGAAGGTACGAGGTTAGTAAAAAATGACCATGGACAGCGAAGGGAGTTCGTTAATTGCGTATTGGAGAGTGTGCCAGTTCAGGTGGCAAGGCCAGACAGTGTATTGGCAGAAAGCAACACTAGGGGGCAGGTTGGTGTCAATGCAACACTGCATGTCAAAAACAGATCAACGCTGCGAAAGAAGATGGCGGTGACAAAATTAATTTCCGGGCTCTTGAATTTGTGTAGCCGAAGGGAGCAGTCGCAGGAAGACCGAAAGAAAAAGAAAGAAAAAAAACATAATTTTGCTGGACAATCTGTGATGGAAAGAAGAAAATATGTACAAAATGTGCACTAAACGCGCTTGTAAGTTTAATATGATGTATAACGTTTTTGGCCTGGTCCATTGGTAAGATAATAATGGATAGTTTTACTGCCCAACCTCACGACAGTTTTCCTTGTTAATTTGTGCAGTCATTAGAGCAATGTGGATGCGGCATTTAAAGTTCAGTATACATTTTTTTTTGATTAAACGACACTTCGTCAATTTTTAACTAAAGCAATACAATTAAAATACAGCAAAGATGTAAAATGCTAGTGATTTAGAATGAAATGATTTTAAACACGATCCGAAACAAGTTTTTTAGTAAATATCTATCTTAACGTTACTCCGAATTTTTGATGTCAAAAAGAAACCAAAAAAAAAGATATTATGGGCTTGTGATTCAGAATTGTGTTAAGAATGTAGTTTGACCAATTTCAAATCCGGAAAACTGCCGGCATTATAACCAAAAATCAACTTATCTTAGTAGAAATAATTATTATACGAACCTCAATGGTTGTTCAGATGAAAAATCAAATACGGTCGCATTATGGTCCTCCAAATAGTGATGGAAACAAGTAAGGATGCCAATCGCCTACGCATAAGTTTTTGTGGGTTAAATTTCCATTGCTATTTGGGCAACCAAAATTAGAAGAAGAACATGTACGTTCGTTTGTTTTTTTGTTCAAATTGCCCATAAGATTTATCGTTTTGAGTAATGTGTAAGTAAATTGTCAATCAGTTTTTTTTTGGAGGCATATAATAATAAGAGTTTTTTTTAATTTGAAAGCAAAACGGATTAAAATCGAAACGCATACGTTTATCCAAATATATAACTAACGTGTCAATTTTTCATTCTTGCAAACGAATCTATACATTCTAGAGACAATTATATTAATCGCTTGCGTGTTCCACAAGTTTTTTTTTCATATATTAGTAAATCTCAGTCGTAAGAACATACGAAAATATGTAGAAAGTATTAACACTGAATTTTGTCTTGGTAATATAATGTTCTTTAATAGTCTTTGAGTGTTGGTACCATCAGTACTTTTTTTTGATTACCTAAGCATATTTTTTCATAGAGTTAATACCTTTAATATTTTTCCATGATCATTGTAAAATATACTTTAAAAAAAAAAAAAAATCCATTTTATAAGTAAAATTTAATACAAAAAAATTTCCCACAATAGAACAGAATTATTAAATAAAAAAAAAATAAAACGACTATGAGGTTCACAAAAATTGTGGCAAAGAGAAGGTTTTTGTTACACCAAATTTTTAAAAAATTCTTGTCGTGTTGCACGGGCAGAAACTTTAATTGAAACAAGTGAGAGCAATTTGAGATACGAGTAAATAAAATGACAAACATTAATTTTAAAGAATTTGCAGTAATTTTAATTACTGAATATAATTTAACCATACCAAAATTGTATAAAAGTTAGGTGAAAACAAAAATAAAATTATATTTAATATTTTGATTTTAAATATTTTTAAAAGCTGGAACACAACAGATTTAACATTACACTTGCCGCCTACTTGAAGTGGCTTACAAGTACTTTTTAATATAAAATATTACACAAATTTTTGCATTGATGTGTGGCTTACGTATGCCTGTGTTTGCTGTAAGGCATACATATGCATGTAAGTGTGTATATAGTATTTGAAAAGAAAGTCGATATCATATATTTACAGTTCATATTAGACGATAATCGCCTATACCTTTAAGCATTGCCTCACTGCCCTCAATTTTGCTTGATTAAATTGCATAAGTTTCGCCCAAGCAAATAAAAATTAAATATTTTTTTTTATCATGTATATGTCATGACTTTTTGTGTATCAACTTTTTATATTTCTTAAATATTATTTAAGCAGTAAAAATACAAAAATTAATTGAAACACTAGAAATAATGAATTGTTAAATAAAGAAAGAAAAAATCTTAGTACTTAGAAAAAAAAACAAAATTTTTTTTTGAGAACAAAAGAAAAGGAAGAATTTATGGTAGACATGAGAAGGAAAAAGAAGTGAACAAGTGGGAGGGAGCCACAAGGGAACGGAGTGGGGCGGCCCATACGTATGTGGAAAGCCGCTAAGGATGGGAGGGTACAGGTAGCCAGAACATCCGGCTACAAAAGACCCAATCCAACTATCTCTGCCTCCAGGCTGACCGAACATTTATATTAGTCATACGCCCCAACGCGAAGCAACGAATCCCCGCACATACCAGCGAAGCTTAGCCGCGCCCCAGGCCAAATGGTCAGCATTGCAGAGCAGTTGGGGGTGAACGGAATTATGACAAAGTATGGCGCCCAACGTGGGGCCACGACAATAACGTGAAGAAAACAACAACTATCTGATCTATGAGAGTGTGAATCGAAAAGTTAAGGGGACACGCTGATAGCTGAAGATACGTAAGTCTTACTCACTGCATCAATCAGTAGGGTAATTGCGACGGATCTTGGTATCAGTAGCGAAAAGGCATCGGGAAGTCCAGATAGCTGCTACGGTGAATGCAACTTCTGTTTGCGCCCGATACCCGTGTTGGTGTCCGAAAGTTTTGTCTGATCTCACATTATGCTCATTGATTGATAAGAGGCGAGAGAGTCGGATGGGGTCTAAGTGAGCATTCATCCTTGTGCCCACTCCACACTGTTCATATTAGATAGATTAAATTTAAAAGAAAGAGAGTGTTTGAGAACAAAGTTGTTTGAGAAAGAAATTTTTTTTGTTGATGACTATCTGGTTGAAATTACATAGCTCGTAAGATTTTAAAGTTCATAATAGGCACACATGCTATTAATATATTGATATATTTTATTTTATACTTACGTTTGTGTTAATTAATTCACATGTGCGTTTAATTCAAAACAGTAGATTTAACTACCTATTTAGATATGTATTTTCTGATTGCTTATTTGATGATATTTTTTTTATATTATAGTTCAAGTGCAACGAAGTAATTCTGATTAAAAACGTTTAAGATTTGAAATAGAAATTAACTCAAATGAACGCTCGTAGCACATACACAATACCATACACTTTGACGGCTTAAATAAAAGGAAAATTTTTAACTAAGTGGTGTCCGAGAATACGACTTGGGAAATGAAATAAATTATTCCTACAAACATTAAGCTGATACATTCAATATACACCAAATGAAAAATTACCGCTTTACATGTAACAATGAAACTAGCAATTTACACTCATGTCCATTATTTGATTTAAAAACAAAAAAAAAATAATAATAGTTATTTTCGGAAAAATTTGAGAGAAATATTATTATATAAACTTTTGGAAAAATTTGAAAAAAAAAACATTATTAATTATTGTAAATGTTTGATAAAGTAAATTTAATAGAAAAAGATATGAATGGAAACTTGATGTTAAACCAATTGAAACGTAACATCATCAAGAGTTCATTATATTTTTTTTATTGAAAACAAATAAAAGATTAGTAGCTTTGCTATATCGAATTTGGAATATGTGTATAAACAAAAAGAATGTATTGGTATAATAAACCTCTAATTATTTTCGTATTCTAAAACTCATAAAAACTCATACACAGAAAAAAAAAAGCTTTTTATAGGAATGTTGGATTGAAAACGTTTGGTAAAGAAAAACTTGTTTGTAAATAATTTTATTGAAAAAAAAAAAATATAATAAAATTTGTTGAGAGAAATATTTAAAAATTTACCAAGAAAAATTTGTTTTTGAGAAAAAAAAAAAACACATCTTTCTTACCAAAATTATAGAAATCATAAGAATTTAGATAAGAAGTAATATCAGTAATGAAATCTATTGAAATATTGAAAGAAAAGTAATGAGTAATTATATTGTAAGCTTTAAACCAGTATAAGAATACGAGTAGGTTATAAACTTCTCTTATAATAACAGATGTATTATTATAGTCTTATTATTAAACCACAATTTCTAAACTATGAAATTTTGTGAAAAAGTTTGTAAATATAAAAAGTTGAAAAAAATTCCCTGAAAAAAATTTATAAAAAAAAAATTTTTACTGAAAAAAAAAGGAAAATTAACAACAAAAAAAAAAAAAAAAAAGAAAAATTTTATACAAAAAAAATTTGTCTAAATAGAAAAAAAATTGAAGAAGATTGAGATCGAAAAAAAAGGAAAAAAATTTTTTTTGAAAAAGGATTTGGAAAAAATATAAAAAAAAAAAAAAAAAAAAAAAAAAAAAAAAAAAAAAAAAAAAAAAAAAAAAAAAAAAAAAAAAAAGAGAAAAAAGAAACTAAAGAAAAAAAGAGGGAAAATACTGGAAAAAAAAATTTTCTTTTTGACATATATTTAGTGTAGTGTGGTCCAGCAGTAGCAGAACACATCTACGTCGTAAAACGACAAACTTAGCTCAATAGTAGCAGATATTTTTTAAATTGTTTATATAAAAAAAAAAAAAAAAAAAAAAAAAAAAAAAAAACTTTACAAAGCTCAGGCGGATCTGAACGTATGTCTTTGGACGAGTCGACAGCATCATTGGCAGAACTTTTGGAAGTCTTAAGCAACAAGGTGAAGGATATTACTATGGTAGGCACACGTAGAACCAGCAGATTAGAGGCGAGACCACCGACAGCAACCACAGCGGAACGAGAAACAACGGCAGCCACAGCAACAGCGGCAGTAGCCAGTAAAACGGGGGCTATACCGAAAACCGCAGCGGAGTCGGAAGGTTTAAACGTCAGTGGCATACATGTGTCAGGGAGCAGTTCCATTTCAACACCACCTTTCAGTAATATCAGCCCGAACGGCGTAGCCACAGCGTTTCGTCTAGATGATATGCCGCCAAATCCAACAGGCGATAACAACACGCAGACTGCAAGCAGAGAAGCTAATGGTGTGACCCAAGGTGATTTGCGTAACCTAGAAGACCGGCTAGCTGACTTGATACCAAGGCTGAACAAACAGAGCCTGGAGAGTCAGGTAGCATGTCCATCAGCTACTGTTGCCAGACACGAACACCACAATTTACTGCCAGATGTGTCACAACCACCACCGAACTTTGTCCAACAATCGGCACCAAGTCGGCAAGTTTTAGATTGGGATTTCAGCAGCAATGACAGAGAACGCAATAATTCAGCCCGGCATTGTAACTACAACTATAACGAAAGTTGGCCGCGAGACGGGGATGTCCGAAGAAACTACGAGTCCAGAGGAGTATATCAACCAGCGGAAAGACCAGAGAGACTACTACCATCAAACGATAGTCGAGTTGACAAATGGGGAGTAATGTTCGACGGCACCAATAAGACAACCAGCATCGAAGACTTCGTATTTAGAGTCGAAACACTACAGTCCGATTACAGTTGCGAGTGGCGAGAGGTAATCCGATCTTTTCACCATCTGCTAAGCGGACCGGCTCGTGACTGGTTTTGGGACTACAGACGATTTAACAACGTGTCCAGATGGGGAGACCTGAGAACAGCCCTGCTTACTCAATTCCGGCGGTACGACAGCGATTTCGACTTGCAAAGAAGAATCTTAGACAGAAAGCAGATGGCCCACGAATCATTTGACGATTTCTATAGTGCCATTATCAAGCTGAGGAACCAACTTAGAAGTCCAATTGGTGAAAGGGATTTAGCCGACATTATGCGAAGTAACTTGAAAGTCCAGATGGCTCAGCTGTTATTCTCAGTACCCGCGCTCGGTCTTGCACAATTTGCTAAAGAATGCAGACGGGCGGAGAATCTGTTGAATACTCACAGGCAGTATGCCAACCGAGTTCCCGGTAGAGCTGTGCACGAGATAGAGGTCCACCCAGTGCAGATAGACGGAAGGCCAAACCTGGATGCATTAGCCGCAAGCAAGAAACTAATATGTTGGAATTGCAAGGAAATTGGACACACGTTCTTTGAGTGTCTGGAGGAGAAGCGACATCTGTTCTGCTACAAATGTGGGATGGCTGACACCGTAACACCAAAATGTCCCAACTGCCAGGGAAACGGGAGAGCGGGCGCGCCTCGACAAGGGATAGAGACCCGCTCCAAAAATTATTATCCCCGACAGGAACATTGATGCCTAGACCCGACAAGATGATCCAAAATATTACAACAACAGAAGCCAAGACAGAGGAGGAAACCACAAAGCCAGAGACAACTAGAAGCCCGCAAACGCCATCAGGGACGGGGAAGTCATTAAGCGAGAGACGGCAAGAATATGAGAAGATAAGAGCGAGAATTTTTGGTCCCTCTGACAGAATCGTGAAAACCCGGATCAGATACGATAAAAGAAAGCAAGGAAGGTTTGAAATAGCGGCGACAACCATCTTCGAAGGCCTCGACTCCAGATTGTACACCACCATTGAAATCAACGGTCAGCCCATACGGGGATTGTTAGACAGCGGGGCAACAGTCACTTGCCTAGGCAAAGATAGCCTGGAGTTTATAGAAAAAACCCAACTGGTAGTTTACCCCTGCAAATCCTGGGTAAAAACAGCTGATGGCCGGCCAAACGCCATTATAGGTCGAGTGCGGACGAACATTGAGTTCAATGGAAGGATGAGGGAGATGGATTTCTACGTAGTGCCAACGCTAAAGCAGAATCTGTTCCTGGGAGCGGACTTCATGAAGATGTTCAACCTACTTAATTTTCAAATCAATGCGCTACAAGTGGACAACGTGGAGGAAGAGTCTGACACCACATACCCGAGAATGCATTCATTGACTGACCAGCAGCAGAGTTCATTGGGCCAGGTGGTAGCCTTATTTCCGTGTTTTACCCGTAAAGGACTGGGGAAGACGGCACTCGAAGAGCACGTAATAGACACGAGAGAGGCAGTTCCGGTGAAAGAGAGGTATTACCCAGTATCACCGGCGGTACAAAGTCTAATGTACGGCGAACTGGACCGGATGATTTCTCTGGGTGTGGTCGAGCCGAGTGAAAGCCCATGGAATAACCGAGTTACGATGGTACAGAAAGGCGAGAAGGTGAGACTGTGCCTAGATGCCCGAAGGTTGAACGCCCTCACTGTTAAAGACGCCTACCCACTTCCGCATATAGAAGGACTGCTAAGTCGATTGGGAGATACACACTACATATCTAGCATTGACTTGAAAGATGCGTTTTGGCAAATACCGCTAGCTAGACAAAGCCGAGAAAAGACAGCATTCACCATACCCGGCAGGCCCTTGTACCATTTTACGGTTATGCCTTTTGGGTTATGCAACGCGGCCCAAAGGCTGTGCCGTTTAATGGACAAGGTGATTCCTGGCCGACTGAGGGAAAAGGTTTTCGTCTACTTGGATGACTTACTGGTGGTATCAGCGGAGTTTCCAGAACATGTAGAGCTGCTAAAAGAGGTCGCGGCATGCCTGGAACAAGCTGGCCTCACAATCAATGTCCTGAAATCGAAATTTTGCTGTTTAGAATTGCGTTACCTGGGATATATTGTGGGCGGTGGACAACTAAAGCCGGATCCCGAGAAGATTCAAGCCATTGCGAAGCTGGAGTATCCAAAAACTCTAAAGCAGGCCATGAAGTGGTCGTCGTCTCGAACCTCACCATGTCAGCAAATATGATCTGCTGACAGGTTGAATGCCTCACCCGGGGGAAGGGGGTGTGTGCCAGTTCAGGTGGCAAGGCCAGACAGTGTATTGGCAGAAAGCAACACTAGGGGGCAGGTTGGTGTCAATGCAACACTGCATGTCAAAAACAGATCAACGCTGCGAAAGAAGATGGCGGTGACAAAATTAATTTCCGGGCTCTTGAATTTGTGTAGCCGAAGGGAGCAGTCGCAGGAAGACCGAAAGAAAAAGAAAGAAAAAAAACATAATTTTGCTGGACAATCTGTGATGGAAAGAAGAAAATATGTACAAAATGTGCACTAAACGCGCTTGTAAGTTTAATATGATGTATAACGTTTTTGGCCTGGTCCATTGGTAAGATAATAATGGATAGTTTTACTGCCCAACCTCACGACAGTTTTCCTTGTTAATTTGTGCAGTCATTAGAGCAATGTGGATGCGGCATTTAAAGTTCAGTATACATTTTTTTTTGATTAAACGACACTTCGTCAATTTTTAACTAAAGCAATACAATTAAAATACAGCAAAGATGTAAAATGCTAGTGATTTAGAATGAAATGATTTTAAACACGATCCGAAACAAGTTTTTTAGTAAATATCTATCTTAACGTTACTCCGAATTTTTGATGTCAAAAAGAAACCAAAAAAAAAGATATTATGGGCTTGTGATTCAGAATTGTGTTAAGAATGTAGTTTGACCAATTTCAAATCCGGAAAACTGCCGGCATTATAACCAAAAATCAACTTATCTTAGTAGAAATAATTATTATACGAACCTCAATGGTTGTTCAGATGAAAAATCAAATACGGTCGCATTATGGTCCTCCAAATAGTGATGGAAACAAGTAAGGATGCCAATCGCCTACGCATAAGTTTTTGTGGGTTAAATTTCCATTGCTATTTGGGCAACCAAAATTAGAAGAAGAACATGTACGTTCGTTTGTTTTTTTGTTCAAATTGCCCATAAGATTTATCGTTTTGAGTAATGTGTAAGTAAATTGTCAATCAGTTTTTTTTTGGAGGCATATAATAATAAGAGTTTTTTTTAATTTGAAAGCAAAACGGATTAAAATCGAAACGCATACGTTTATCCAAATATATAACTAACGTGTCAATTTTTCATTCTTGCAAACGAATCTATACATTCTAGAGACAATTATATTAATCGCTTGCGTGTTCCACAAGTTTTTTTTTCATATATTAGTAAATCTCAGTCGTAAGAACATACGAAAATATGTAGAAAGTATTAACACTGAATTTTGTCTTGGTAATATAATGTTCTTTAATAGTCTTTGAGTGTTGGTACCATCAGTACTTTTTTTTGATTACCTAAGCATATTTTTTCATAGAGTTAATACCTTTAATATTTTTCCATGATCATTGTAAAATATACTTTAAAAAAAAAAAAAAATCCATTTTATAAGTAAAATTTAATACAAAAAAATTTCCCACAATAGAACAGAATTATTAAATAAAAAAAAAATAAAACGACTATGAGGTTCACAAAAATTGTGGCAAAGAGAAGGTTTTTGTTACACCAAATTTTTAAAAAATTCTTGTCGTGTTGCACGGGCAGAAACTTTAATTGAAACAAGTGAGAGCAATTTGAGATACGAGTAAATAAAATGACAAACATTAATTTTAAAGAATTTGCAGTAATTTTAATTACTGAATATAATTTAACCATACCAAAATTGTATAAAAGTTAGGTGAAAACAAAAATAAAATTATATTTAATATTTTGATTTTAAATATTTTTAAAAGCTGGAACACAACAGATTTAACATTACACTTGCCGCCTACTTGAAGTGGCTTACAAGTACTTTTTAATATAAAATATTACACAAATTTTTGCATTGATGTGTGGCTTACGTATGCCTGTGTTTGCTGTAAGGCATACATATGCATGTAAGTGTGTATATAGTATTTGAAAAGAAAGTCGATATCATATATTTACAGTTCATATTAGACGATAATCGCCTATACCTTTAAGCATTGCCTCACTGCCCTCAATTTTGCTTGATTAAATTGCATAAGTTTCGCCCAAGCAAATAAAAATTAAATATTTTTTTTTATCATGTATATGTCATGACTTTTTGTGTATCAACTTTTTATATTTCTTAAATATTATTTAAGCAGTAAAAATACAAAAATTAATTGAAACACTAGAAATAATGAATTGTTAAATAAAGAAAGAAAAAATCTTAGTACTTAGAAAAAAAAACAAAATTTTTTTTTGAGAACAAAAGAAAAGGAAGAATTTATGGTAGACATGAGAAGGAAAAAGAAGTGAACAAGTGGGAGGGAGCCACAAGGGAACGGAGTGGGGCGGCCCATACGTATGTGGAAAGCCGCTAAGGATGGGAGGGTACAGGTAGCCAGAACATCCGGCTACAAAAGACCCAATCCAACTATCTCTGCCTCCAGGCTGACCGAACATTTATATTAGTCATACGCCCCAACGCGAAGCAACGAATCCCCGCACATACCAGCGAAGCTTAGCCGCGCCCCAGGCCAAATGGTCAGCATTGCAGAGCAGTTGGGGGTGAACGGAATTATGACAAGAGACAACATGAAAATGCTGATTTTGCCGATAAAATCATCTTGATGGCTTCGTCAATAGGCAGAATTGTCGCATTTGGGGTGAGGAAAATCCTAGAGTGATTCACGAGAAGCAAATGCATCCTCAACGTGTCACTGTGTGGTGTGATTTTTGGGCTGGAGGAATCATTGGACCTTTTTTTATGAAAATGAGGCAGGTCAAGCGCAAACAGTCAATCGTGTTCGGTATCGTGAAATGATAACCAGTTTTTTCTTGCCTAGAATTGAAGAAATGAATGTGGAGGGTTTGTGGTTTCAACAAGACGCCGCCACATGTCATATAGCCAGAGAAACAATTCAATTGCTGCATCAGTCATTTATTTAAAATTTAAGTCTTGCGTTCTTGTTGGGACACCCTTTACGTAGGTATGACACTAGGATATACATTGATAGATCTAAGATGATCTGCGGTATGGGCAGATCATACGACTCTCATTCTGACTTCCAGATAGATGTAGTGTTTTCCAGGCAGAGATACTGGCCATCAAGGAGGCATGCTAGTCTCTGTATGATAGGGGGAGATAGCCAAGCGGCTTTCCTGGAACTTAAATCGAATGCTACATCTTCAGCTCTAGTGGTCCAATGTAAGACTGTGTTATCCAATCTGGGACGTCAAGCTGACGTATCTTTGGTATAGATTCCTGCACACAGCAGGCAGATGAATTGGCTTAGGCTGACTCTAAGATAGAGGTTTCTATGTCAGTGTATTACTTAGTAGTATTAGGAGCGGTTTTCTTGATTACTAACACAGAAAAAGGCGGATACCAGATGGCAGAGTCTAGAAATGTGTAAGGTTACCCCCGCTATGATAGTAAACGCTCTGTTCAGCTGTTGAACAGGAATAGAAAGGACATTTCCACACTGGTGGCTATGATAACTGCTCACTGACCAATCGGCAAATAAGTCAGCAGGCTGGACTGCTATTTAACAAAAACTGTTGCAGCTGCCGGTCAGCCGAGAGTAAGGAGACAGTCTTTTACCGTCCCTGCGATTGTCCGGCTCTTATGACTACGAGATATAAATTTCTCGGTGCAAATTTAAAGGAAGGGGTCCTTCTCATGTATTTTAATGTCACAGGATGGATCTAAACCACTTTACTGCTACATAGTCTTGGTGAGTAGGTGGTTCAAAATGGAATCTTGCGATTCTAATTGAAGGCCGTTAGGCCGCCGTGTAAACCAACCAACCAAGTAACCAACCAGGTATATATAGGGTCCGCCATCGAACGTTTTTTTTCAACTAGTGCTTATTTCGTGAATGGTAACACTTAGCTCATGTCTGATTCGACAGATAATTAGTTTTATCCTTCCGCTGAAAGAATATGGTTGTGTTTTCGCTTCGCTAAGTGGGCCTGCGATCGACTTGCAGAAGATGCCGATTTTGCCAAAAAAATCATTTTTTCAGATGAAGCTCATTTTGATCTTGGCGGGCATGTAAACAAGCAAAATTGTCGCATTTGGGGCACAGAAAACCCGCACGCATACATTGAAAAGCCGACGCACCCAAAACGAGTTACTGTTTGGTGTGGATTTTGATCCAGAGGCATAATTGGGCCATTTTTCTTCGAAAATGAGCAAGGACTGGCCGTTACAGTCAATGCCGATCGATATCGGGCCATGTTGAACGAATTTTTGTTCACAAAAATTGAAGAGGAGGATATTGGCAACATTTGGTTTCAACAGGACGGTGCTACGTGCCACACAGTCGAAGCTTTTATAGCATTTAAAAAAAAAAGTTATTTGGCGGACCCTATAAATAATCGGAAAATTACTATTCAACAATTTCGTTTATAGTGAGTAAGCGATTCAAACGGTAACCTCTGAAAATTATATGTCATGTACCCGTACGCAAATTACAAGACAACTTATTATTCCGTAAAGTATAAAGGGTCAAATTGTCTAGGAAATGTATGTTGAAATAATGAAAAAAACCAACGCTTTTCATAAAAATTCTATAGACGGCTTGATCGCTTTCAACATTAAAACAGCTACAAAATTTATAAAAAAAAGGCTATTTTGCTAAATTTAACAATCGAAAATTGTTCCATCGTACGCATTTGACAACATTATTGTGAAGTAGTGAACATATATAAGAAGAAGAAGAGTACGTTTCTATCTAAACCAATTGCTGATCGCAGCCCACCGAATATCATTAAAAATAATAAAATTTCAAATGTACCCAAGCACTTTTCCACTTACAAGTTCCACTGTACCTGCAAACCAAAACTCATTTATGTATGCATGTGTATGTGAATGTTCTGAAAATGCATACATTAACAGTTTACTGGCCGTACATATGAATGAATATTGCAATTAAATTAAATAAAAAAATTTATTATAAAACTTATAAAATATTCCACTTGTTATTATTTATTTGTTGTCATTATATACTGTGTTGCATTTTGTTTTTATTATTATTATTATTGAATTTTACGTTGAAATTATTTTGTATTTTGCATAAAATTATTTATTTTAATTTAATCGTAAATGTATAATTATTTCATTTCTATTTTCATTAATTTTTCAAAAACAACAACAGATCTTTGGTCTCCCTTTCATACACACACTTTCTCTCTTTTTTTTGTTTGTTTTGTTTTCATAATATTTTGGAAAAACTATTTAAAATTCCTTTGGCAGGAAGTGTACTAATTTAAAATAAATACGTACCTGCACACAACAAGAACTAAATAAATAAATAAAATAAAAAAATTAATAAATGAGCAAAATGGACTTTTTAAATAATTTATATAATGTAATTTATTACTTGAAATGTAATAAATAATTCATTTCTCAAATAAATATTTGACACTTTAAAGGTATCACTCGTACCAACTTATGAATGAAATGATTTGCAGCTGTGATTTTTCTACGTAAAATTTTCATGAATAAGAATGTCGCAAATGCTTACGAAATCTCATTTAATTAATCATAAACTTCATTTCCAATTTTAAACATCAATGTACAGTGGGCGTAAAAAATCTTTTTGCATAAAACCCAATATTTTGTGTTGCTATTTAATTACAGCTAAAGAAGTGAAAAGAGAGAGAGGAAATTGTACAGAAAGGGCTGCCAGCCTTTTTTGTCTATTCTATAATAATTTCAATTTTTTAAAGAATTCCCATGCCTATAGCCAAAGAAAAAAGTTACACAAATGGTGTCAATAGTGTATTAATCACGTTTGTGCTCACTTTAAGAACGCGTGGTGTCATTTTAAGAACGCTTTGCAGAATTGGCACCATACAGGTATCGAAATGACACCATACTGGTGATAAATCGACAATATCTGTAGCCAAAATGACACCATTTGTTATCGAAATTACAACATTTCCCAACGTTGCTTAAAAAGTTGTACATTTAACAACATATCGTTGTAAATTCCACAACGTTCGTTAACAAGTTGTCAATTAAAATCGTAGTTTTATTTTTCTAAATTGATAACCAACGATTGTTTAACGCTTGTTAAAAAATTGAGAACACTCGTTCTCATAAAAATAGACAACGGGATGGTGTCAAAATGACCCCATACGTTGTTGATTAGCTCAGTGCACCAAGGCCTTATATACTCCCTTTTATTTATAGGCCTTCTAATGGCTCTTTAATTAAGCGTTATTTAATTTTTAATGTAAATACAACAAAGTAAGTGTGAAGTAAGTACGAGTTTATTTGTTGTAGTCGTTTGAAGTAAGCAACTTTTGTGTTTCTTAAAAAATGGAAAAAAGTGAATTTCGTGCAGTGATTAATCACTTATTTGAAAGGGAAAATGGCGAAAGAGACAAAAAAAAAAGCTCAATAAACATTACGGTGAGTCTGCTCCGTCAGATTACATGGTAAAATATTGGATTGTTGAATTTAAACGTGGCCGAACAAGCACTGAAAAAATACCATCAACAGGAAGGCCAAAAGAGCTGGTTACTGAAGAAAATATCAAGAAAATCCTCGATATCGTTATGAGATTCTTGAAATGGTAAACATATCATGTAAACGTGTGTTCAACATTTTGCTCTTTCTTCAAGACAACGCACCGGTTCACACAGAATTAGATACAATGCTAAAATTACGTGAAATACACTTCGAATTGGTTGATTATCCACCTTATAGTTCAAATTTATCTATTAGTGACTTTTTCCTGTTTCCAAACTTGAAAAAATGGCTCGCAGGAAAAAGATTCATCTCAAACGAAGAAGTGATTACCGAAACTAACGCGTATTTTGAGGCGTTCCCAAAATCGTATTATTCAGATGGTATAAAAAAGTTGGAATATCGTCTTACTAAGTTTATTGAGCTAAAAGGAGACTTTGTTGAGAAATAAATAGTTTTTGAAAAAAAAATGTTTTTTTCCTACTTAGATAGCTTTAATATCAATCCGCCCTCGTAATATAACATCAGGAAAATATTTGCTGGCAGGCGCAGATTAAAAATGTTTAATTTTTTTTTACTTTTAAAAACTTTTATAGATCCAGCTGCTTGTAACTTAAGAAAATATTACAGAGAAAATATCAGACGTTCACTTCATTTGCCCATGAAAATCATTTGCTGCTTTAATAGAGCTAGTAGCGCCGTCCTGTTGAAAGCAAATATTGATGATTCCCATATAATGCAATTTAGGTACAAACAAAAAACTTATTTCAAACAAACAACTTTATCATTGTTGGTGTATGTTTTACACCATAATACAAGAGTTAAGACTTCCAATAGCTTTCCAAAGAGCAAAGTCAAATAATATTTGATACGACTGTCGAAAAATCATACGTGGGCTTTACACTATAATACAAGTGCTAAGATTTTCATTGGAGCCTGTTAGCTGTTTTTGTTATTTCTGTGTTAGTATGCAAAAATGCAGCAGACCAAAAATGGTCAAATTAGATTTGGACTTACCTTGTGCTATCACTGATCTTGTTAATAACGCTCAAAGTTTTTTGATTTGTTCGAAGTATAGATGAATTTTTGTATTTATTTGTTTGTATTTATTTTCAGACAGAAAATAACTTTGGTTGTGAGAACTGAATTTGTCACTAGTCAAAAATTTAATTGCGATAAACGAATTTTTTAGCTGCAAAATACAGTCCAAAAACTTAGTTCTTTTAATAAAATTTTCCATTTTTATTGACAAAACTAAAAAAATTCAATTATCACAATTAATTTTTTGTTTGATAACAAAATCTATTCTCACAACCGAAGTAGTTTCTTTAGTATTCTGCATTCTTAAGTGAATGATACACACATCAAATTTCAATATCAAATTATTCATTCGTTTGCGTATCCAAGAAATCAAACTAATTTTGATTTTCGTTAAGTTCACACACATTTTCTTCCATTTTTTAAAAAAATTAACACAAATGCATGATTGATGTTGAAATTTGATGTGTGTATCTCTTGTTTAAAAGTCATCTGTTTGGCAAATGCAGTTAAGGAATTTTTTAAATTGGCAACACTCTCTATTTTGCTTCTTGGCACTGCTGGTAAGTAGCAGAGCAATACTTCTGTGCGACAATTTGAATGAACTAATCTGGGATCTAGCCTAAAAAAAAATTGCTAGAACCGTTTTCGCGAGCTCATCTTACTTTTCTTTGCATTGATCAATATTTGCGAAAACAATAAAGTGTGATAAAGGCGTTACCACAAGATTGATTTAAGAGTCTTTTATTTCTGTTTCTTCATTTTAGCTTTTTTTTCGCTGTTTTTAAAAATAAGTTTAAGTTTTACCTTCTTGCTGTTACTTTTGGACAAGTGAAATGAAAATTAAACAAATTTTTCTTAATTAAAAATTAATAGCATATGCAAGCAAATCATCAAATCAATTTAATTTAATTAAGAAAAAATTGCAATTTAGAAACGTTTTGTTTAATCATCATTAAATTTTAATTAATTTAAATAAATACTTATCACACACACATAAACAAACACACTTGTAAAACAAATAGAAATCGTTTACAATCTTTTAATTAATTTGAATTACTTACTTGAATTACTCGAATAGTATTTATGTATTATAAAGCTTTTGTCAATATTTAATTAATTAATTTCCCTTAGAAGATGTTTTTTTTATTAAATAAACTATAATTAAATGTTTCCTCAGTGATAATAAAAAAAATATAATTTATTTTAATTAATTAATGAAAATAATGTTTATTTTCAACGTTAATTTTTTTTTACTAATTTTTATTGCACAGGAAGTTGTACCAGAAATCAACTACAAAACTGCAAACAAATTTTTTTAATTAAAACTAAAATAAGACACTAAAAAAGACAAGTTTTTATATACACAAAACGAACAACACCAACAATAACAAAAAACAAAAAAATTATTTATGAGTGAATTTGGAACTTCAGAAAATCCAAGCTGTGAAAAAATTAAAATTTTTTTTTTAACAAAACTAAAAAATTATGAATTTTGCTAGACCTTAAAAAAAATATTTTCCCATAACGATTATCTGCAATTAACCTTGAAAATTTTTGCAACTACGAGAGTGCAAATTTGTTTGCAGGTGCGAAATTGTTTCATACAATAGCTGGAATAAAAATAAATAAAAATCTTTGCGATACACTTGATATGTTAGAAACAATAAGGGAATTCTCAAGGTCCACTTTAACGTAAAGCATTTAAAAATACAGCAGTGGTGGGCAGCAGTAGCCAGTGGTGGAAAGTAAAAGGCCTGGATACTGTTTAAAGGCATCTTACAAGAGAACTATTTGTTTTATTTGTTGTCATTGTAGGGTAGGCCATACATTTTCACTTCCTTTAAAAACGAGAGACTTCCTGGTATCCAAAAGGGTATTTTTTTTGTTTTCAACCGATGGAACCTTCGTAGCAGACAAACTGTAAAACGAACTGTCATACTAAGCTTACTTTTTGACATTCATAAACAGAAAACACTGCGAAGCCATCATGAGTAGACTGAAGCTTGCAAAAGACTACCAAATTATTCAGATTTACTTTATTACTTTGAGATTAAGACATGTATTAAAGCACTGTAATAGTTTATAATAAAAGGGCTTACTTTGAAGTATGCTTGTGCAGTGCTCTAGCATTTGTGGTCCATCCAAGCCACATGATTTCTAAACGACACAATTAGGCCAATACATTGAGCGAATCTGTGATGTAAATGCAAGTTGAAAGACGATCGTTGACGGGGGTAGGTATTAGGCTCTTTTAAAAATTTTCAAAAGTGGACGTCCATACTCCCGAAATAATTTTGAAATATTTTGATCTTTCAAATAAACATTTTTTTCTGTTATTTTTTACAATTTAAGGTTATGTGGAGAAGAACACCTTTTGTAAGGGCCGTAGGCAAAAGAAAGTGCTTCATTCTAAAGGAGAACAATAAATTTCTGACACTTGATTATCGAGCATTATCGAAGTGGTCAAGGCATCCATTCTCTGCTTTGAGCATTTAGCGTTTAGCGATGAAGGCTTTTTGATAACTCCGTGTTTTTTTTAATTATCCCAGCAGTAACTTTAAATGCAACATTGCTGGGGTCACCACCATCTTTTAATAAGCTACTATAAAATTTTGAGCAATTTGGGAAATTTAGCTTGTGTTTTTGCAGCCACTAAATACAGAAAACCTAGTGAATCTTAACAAAAATTGCTGATGCATCAAGGTCATGGCCACATAGAGAAGGGTACCACTTATTCAGACAGATTCGATATTGATTCCAGCAAGACAGCGCACATATTTACATGTGTGTAGCCGATATGGCAAAATGTATAAATTGGTCTATGAACTGCTTATTCACCCTTTCAATATATTCTCCAGATTTAACCTTAAGCAACTATTTTCTATTTCCAAGCCAAAATCCATTTCTGCTGAATGAAATGAGACTTGGGTCGAATGAAAAAAGGTCATTACCGCAACAAACGCCTATTTTGAGGGCTTTGAGAAAACCGATTATTTGGAAGGAATAAAAAATTAGAAAAACTCAGATTATGTTAAAAAATAAAACGTTTCTAGATGGGTTCCGTGCATAGCCAATTGTCCCCAATCACTTTCCAAAAATTCTTTCAATTAAGCGAGAAAATTGGCAACTTGGAATTAAAGTGTGTCCAATGCTTGTCATTCTTAAAGTTACTTGTTTTACAAAACAAAAACGCAACTAAGGCCACATTTAGATGGATGCATTAAATTTTACTTTGCAGAGCAGGGAAATTGAATAAATCCGTTTATCTTTTATATACACTAGAAATTCTCCTCTTTACTTTACGAGCACATACATTCAATTAAACCTTTCAATAATAAATTATTAAACTTGATTTAATTTAATTTAGAAAACTATTTTTAATTATGAAAATTCTTTGTGGTTTTTGTGTAGTCCAACTATTTAATTTAATATTGAAACAAAATTGTATTTAATTAAATATTTTTCATTTATAAATACTCACCATCTCTCCTCTTGCTCTCTATCACTGGCATTCAATTTCACTGTTTAAGTTTAAATTTAAATGATTTTGTGTTTTATGAGACAACGTGATACGCTTTAAGTTTTATTTTTAATTTATTTACTAATTGTTGTTGCTGCTATTGTGTTGTTGTACGTAAATATTACACACTTTCATTTAACACTTGCTATACCCTGCAAGCAATTTCAAAATTATAAAAACAAGATTGGATGTTGATGATTAAGCCAAATTAAAATTTTCACCTGACAGACGACAGTTTCTGCATTTAGTAAACATCTGTTTGCATGGCAGAATTTTTACAGCCCTACCGGAGGTGTCAAATAAAAATGAAATTCAATTCAGATCTGGTTATACACTTAAATTTTTCTATGTATTTTGAGTACAAAAACAGTAGCAAAACGAGAAGAGCAAAAGATATTCAGCTGTCTTAAATGCTTCATCGTGTATAATAAACATGTGTCGGTCACGACCGAATGAATCAAATTCACCGAATCACTTAATTGAACGAAATTATACTCTCCTTTTTTTTTAAATCTTTCGGTCTTCCCGTCTATCGTTCGTTTGTTCTTATGTTTCAAAAAAAGGTTTGTGGTTCCATTACGCCTTCAATATAATTTTTTTTTAGCAATATTATTTAAATGTTTTATTGTATTTATTTATATATTTTAATAAATAATTGAATTTTTTTTTAAAGCCGATCACAATCTTTTTTATATTGCTTTTATATTATTTTTTGTTATTCGGTTTTTTCTATCTTTCATTAATTTGTTTCAACTGGACCGATTGAAGGAAATTGAGCGAACGGATTTACATTTAGAAATTGAACGAACGATTTGGCACAGATCTAGAGTATAATTCTGCCATGACTGTTTATTCGTGAAATAATATTTTCGATGGCATCTTCCGCCCACAATTTCAAGAGAATCTATATATCTCCTTCGGACGACAGATTTCTCTTCTTTCTCTTATAAATCTAAAATATTAGATTATATCGTTGTAATTGTAACATTTCTTTTTTCTTCTAAAAACATTTTGCTAAAAAAATAAAAGTTAAATAATTAAAAAATTACAAATGTGAAATGCGCTGTAGCTGGTTGTAATAGTAGTGACAACTAAAAAGCGTGTGAAATGAGTTTTTGATGTTTCCAACCGGAGACGATCGAAAAATTTTTAAGCGAGGGAAAAAAAATTTGTACAAAACCTGTCATTGGCTGAATATCATAGATTAAAAGTGCAATATTTCCAAAGTTAAGACTTACATATGGGTCACACACTTCAGTCAAGTAAGCTTACCAAAGCAACTGGGAGCATGTATAAAACAACAACAACTTTACACAATTTTCCAGTCACTAATAATATTGAAGGTTTAAAAAGAAAATTAAATTTAAAATGCCGTGAAAAAATGAAAAGTACTTCCCTTTCAAGCTCGCATGTCCTTTGAAATTAAAGTTCTAAATCACGAGTTTAAAAAAAATTGCAAGTAATGAAAACGTTATTGTGTCTCATTTCATTAAAGGGAATGCGTAATCTTGTTTTTTTAGCAAATAACTTTTATGAATCTTTCCAAGTCAATACGGAGCTAATTTGTGGCATGATAATATTGAAAAAGAGTCTACTTAAGCGTCTGACTATTTTAACTTAAATAGATTGCAAATCTAGATATGACCAACTGGGTCTGGGTTCATATGGTGGTTAAACGAAATGAAAATGACAAACAAGGAAAGTTTATTGTCTATAGAAAATAAATAACTATAATCCGCCCTCAAGCCGTTTTAACAAAATAACTAAAATTTAGACAAAATAAAACTAAAACGGTTTCTCCTGCATTCAATCGACTTGAAAAAATTTACGTAAAATATCACACATTCCTCGCAATAATGAAAGTATTAGTTCTTGGAGAATTTTTTTCCATTTCCTTGATTAAGAGAATTTGCTACCCTAAACGAAATTTTAACTGAAAAAATTTCCTTAGCAACATTCAAAATGATGATTTTCCTGATTTTTTATATTTTTCTTGTAGTAAAACCAACTTTCTACTCATTACTAATTAGCTAACTTTAAGTTAGTTTAAAATTCATGTACTAAAAAAACAAAATGTTAATTAGTTGGCTTTATTAAATTGAATTTAGATATCAAGAACTACAGGGTGGGCCAAAAGAAACCAAGGGGATTAAAAGTTTAATAACTTTTTTTTATTTTTTCTTTCAGATTATATAATATACAAAATGGAAATTTTTTTACACTAAGTATGAAAAATGATGTCTCTTAAATGACCACCGTTTTCAGCTTTGCACTGATGGGCTCTTTTTAGAGCATTTTCCATAACATCGTTCGAATTTCTGCAACAATGTTTGCCTTGAGTTCAAGGATTGTCTCTGGCTTGTTCACATACACTCGCTCCTTCAAAAAACCCCAAAGAAAATAGTCGGGTGCTGTCAAATCTGGCGATCGGGCTGGCCAAATAATTTCCGAATTTCGAGAAATTATTCGCTCTCCAAAAATTTGACTTAAAAGTGCCATTGTGTCTCGGGCAGTATGGGCAGTGGCTCCGTCCTGCTGAAACCACATACCAGGTCTGTTTTCAAGAGCAGGACGTAAAAAATTTTCTATCATAAAACGATACCGCTCTCCATTTACGGTTACAGCACTTCCATCTTCATTCTCGAAGAAGTAGGGCCCAATGACATTTTCAGATGTGATCCCACACCATACTGTACACCTGATGGGGTGCAATTGGCGTTGATGAATGGCTCTAGGATTTTGAGAACCCCAGAACCTACAGTTCTGCTTGTTAACAAAGCCATTCAAATGAAAATGAGCGTTAAAATAATTGATCTCTGGTTTAAATAATAAAATTCTATTGTTCTGGTTCTCTGTTCAGTTGTGAACCTCTCCAAGTGTTGTCTATATAATCTGAAAGAAAAAATAAAAAAAAATTAATAAACAAAAAAGTTATTAAACTTTTACACCCCTTGGTTTCTTTTTGCCCACCCTGTACAAGCTAAGAAGTAATTAGCTTGGAGTGTGTTCAAAGTAAGTTGAGTTGCCTCCAGGGTAGTTAAATGATTAGTTAGATGGGTAAAATAACTACGTAATGGTTTTTTATTATATTTTTATTGTTAAATAACATTTGTAAGATTTATTATTTCAATACAACAACATGCATATTTACTTCAGACTTTGCTGAATAGGCCATACGAAATGTTGGTTGTTTCTATTAACACTCTATAAAAGGGTAGTGGTGCCTGGCTAAAACTTCCATAAGTAAAAAAGAAACTGTTGTCTACGTTTATGTTTTTATGAGGCGATGATAGTCAGTCAAAGCAAATAATAAAAAAAAAAAGAAGAGTAGAAAACAAATTTGAAAAAAAAAAAAATCAAACAAAATTCGAACACACATTTTTCACACACGTGATAATTTTCGACTTTAATAGATGCTGAAGATGGGATGATACAAACCGAATACACACTTATTTCATTTCATTTCACTTTTTTATTTTATTTTTTATTTTTTTGCTTTAATAAAGCAAAAAAGATATCTTTTTCGTAGCTTTCAAGTGTTTTCAAATTGAAATGAAAAATTACCAAATGATTTGTTAACTTTACGAGACGAAGATGGTGTTTTTGTGTGCGTTTATATTTTGTCATGTTTTTATTTTTTATTTTAGCTGATTTGTCAAGTCGCAAAGAAAGAAGAACTGTAAACGCGGCTTGTTTCTCTTAATTTATCTTGTAATCTGACATCATGTCAAAAACTAATTTATCAATTAGTTATAATCAGTTAGAGGAAGTTCAACAAGCATTTGTACGTTTTTTATTTAAAGCATTTTTAGCCGCATATAGCTTGTTTCGGTCCCTGGTTTTAATGAATTTTTTTTTTTTAATGTGGGTTTTTTTTTGTTTGTTATTGCCATATGTTGGTAGTTAAAGATCATTCATATTTAGAGGTAGAGTTAGTTAGAAAAATTATTCCATTTGAAATTTGTATGGGCTTGGCTGTACCATTTTAAAAAAAATTTGTTTATAATTTATTTTAAAATTTTTTCTTCAATAAATTTTTTTCTCTCAAAATCTTTACCAATAAGGTATCAGTTAGTTAAAATTAACTTTAATAATAGAGAACAACAAAGTAACCTTAAACTTTTTTCCATTATTAAAACTTCCCGTAAAGATAAAAATTACTCCCATGAATACCGTGTATAATAAACCAAAAATGCTACGGATAGCGTGTACAACAACAGCGAAATCCTTATAATTTACATTAAAAATTAACTTTGAGGCACACTTGCCTTTTGCTTGTCGGATACTTTTGGTTAAAATCTATTTGTAAAGGGTGGTTTTTATAGACGTATAACAGCTGTCAAGTGATTTATTCTCAGTTTGGCTCGGCAATTCATCATGAATAGACTTACGACTGAACAACGCTTGCAAATAGTGCAATTTTATTTCGAAAATAATGGTTTGCACGAATTTTGTTTAGCGATGAAGCGCACTTCTGGTTGAATGGCTACGTCAACAAAAAAACTGCCACATTTGGAGTGAAGCTAATCCTCAAGTGTATGCCGAAACACCGTTACATCCAGAAAAACTGACTGTTTGGTGCGCTTTATGGGCAGGTGGAATGATTAGTCCGTACTTCTTCAAAAACGATGATGGCCAGAACGTTACAGTCAATGGTGATCGGTATAGAGCCATGATTACTAACTTTTTCATTCCTGAATTGAACAACCATGATGTCCAGGAGCTGTGGTTCCAACAAGACGGCGCAACATGTCACACAGCTCGTGCCATAATCGATTTATTGAAAGACACGTTTGGTGACCGCCTAATTTCACGTTCTATATGGCTATGTAAAGTCATTGGTCTATGCGGATAAGCCACAAACGCTTGGCCATTTGGAAGACAACATTCGCCGTGTTATTGCCGATATACGGCCACAAATGTTGGAAAAAGTCATCGAAAATTGGTCGTCCAGATTGGACTACATCCGAGCCAGCCGTGGCGGTCATATGCCACAAATCATATTTAAAATATAATGCCACAAGATTATCTTTCGGATAAATAAAATTCAAGTCCATCGAATAATCCATCGTTGTTTTATTGCAATTTAAAGTTCTATACGTCTATAGAAACCAAAGGGCTACACAAGCATACTTGAAATGGCTTACGAGCACTGTTTAATGTAAAATATTAAACATGTTTGTAGTGATGTGTGGCTTTCAAGTATGCTTGTGCAGCCCTTTAGTATAAACTAACTTTTGCAATTTTGTTTAAATCACTGCTCAACCACGACTTTCAGCTAACTTGTCAACTGGTGCCCCGTAGAATAAAAGGTAGCGTATCAATCTGGGGGTCGCAGGTTCGATCCCTGCTTAGACCTTGGGTGTTTTCTGCAGACAGGCCAAGAAGCTTCGTGGACTTGTGTTGTTAAAAAAAAAATAAGTCCCACATCTCGGATGTCTTACTAGTCATCGAACAATAGCATATTCAAAATCACTGTTGTTTCCTGAGGCGGTATTAAGGAATAGGCCATGGCTTCATGTATTCGGCACAGGTAGATGTACGTCATAGGTGTTATCTGATTTGATTTAATAGGGGCCCAAGTGCTTGGCTCTTATTTTTATACCACCTCCAAGCTGCGTTCTTTTAATAACTACGATGTCACCAACCTTATATTTACTTTGTAGGTGGTTTGCTCTTTCGATTAAAATCTGCTATTTTGCTGTTTTACGCCTCCATTAGCCATCAATTTATGGTCAATCATCTCTCTTGTGTTAATGTCGAATTTATACTTCGATTTTATGTTAAATTTATTACTTTTTTTACGTTGAAAACATATTTGTACCATTTACCAGGATCTTCGATACATAATTCTGACAAAACCGACACTATTAAGCCTTTAAACTTGATCATTGGCTCTTTCGAGTCAGTAAGTTTTGATACCGTTGGCCAACTTTTATCTGTTAATAACATATCATTACGTTCTGAAACTTGTAAAGCAGCTTCTGCTTTGGTAGAGACAAAAGATTTAGTTATTTAATTCGTTGATGAATGCTGTACTTTTTGATGCTAAGTCGCTTGAATTATCAGGGAAATAAAAGAAGAAAGATTTGTTTGTATCACAGCTTAACTTCTTCGATATTACCGAGTTTAAATCGTAGGCGGTACTTGTACTCAGTAAATTCGATTGCAAATTATTTAAGGAATTTTTTATCACTAAACAGATTATTGTCAAATTAATGTCAGTATCAGAGCGCGAAAAGTCTTCCATAAAATCACAATTATTAAATTTATTGCTGTAGGTTTTTTTAATTTCTTAAGAAATTTTGATTTTTGTTAAATTCTTTTATTTCTTTTCAAAACACTTCACTTTTTTCAATGCCGATATGAGTTATTGTGTTTGTTGGGGTAAATTCGTTCCCACATTTTTAGTAGTGAAAAAACCATTTATCTGTCTTGATGTTAACTAATGCTTAGTTGTCATACTGATCTTAAGAAATAATTCACAAATTAAACATTTTAATTCAAATTATTGTCATCCTAATTAAATATTTAATTGATTTATTTATTTATTTACTGTAGTCTTGGACATAAATTCCTTACAGAGTGGAAAATGATATATAAATTGATAATAATTTCTTGATTTAATTGAAATTGCACACAACAAAGTTCTTACAACAAGTTTCTGATAAATTGAAGTCTACTATTGCATGTTCATTTGTGGTATTTATATCTGTTAAAGATCTAGTCAATGAACTATTTGCAGCACAATTTCTGCGACATAAAGAAGCATAAAACATAACATGGCCCTATAGCGCGCAACGTCCACTGTTGTCGTTTGACCAGCACGAACAGCGCACCATGCAGTCACTTTTAGCGGGTGTAATGGCTTCTCGTGCATCACTCGGGGATTTTCGGTGCCCCAGAAGCGATAGTTTTGCTTGTTCACGTACCCGCTGAGGTCGCTCATTATGATTTTTGTCGAAAAATCGTCCACTTCGATTATTCCGCGTTCACTTGTATTCTACATCTGTCTAATTCACAAATGTCAAAAAAGATTTGACATTGGCCGCCATTTGCAAAAATAAGAGCATCTTCCAATAGGGTGATTTCTTTTAATCCACCTTGTATTTCGATGTTGAAGTAATAGCCTATTTAGTACACAAAACGGGATAAAATTTAAAATTTTGGGTCAATGAATGCTGTCATATAAATAATGAACTGTACGTCTCTTTTCCAGACTGATCATGCCTAAGTGAAGACAACATAACATGACTCATAAGAAGGGGAGGTAGAATAAAGTTCAAGTGAGGTAGAGCATAACGAATGAAGCGTTTTTGAATTTTTTTTAAGATGCGATATGTAAATAACACAGTGGGGGATCCAAATTATAGCCCCAATTCCAGCTTAGTTCTAACATATGCAGAATATAACATTTTAAACGTGTAAGGATCACTGAATTTATAACAGCTTCTTCTAAAAAAAGCTAAGGTTGGGAACACTTGTGATATGATTTTTTTTACTGTAACAATTATTTTAAACAAAATGTTTCATTGGCTGTGTAAGTGGCATTTGACACAAGTATTTTTTTTTAACTGACTTTCAGTGCCGGGAGTTCCTGGAAAATTCTGTTCACACAGAATCCATTTTAGAAAAACCTGAAAAAGCAATAAATAAATATGTATTTATGAACAATAGTTTTGTAATAGCTTTTTCCTTTAAGTATTTATATATTCAATTGCTTATGTGGCTCGATTTTGTATGAACAAATTAAAAATTTATGCTTATTTCTTCTTTAACAAAAATAAACAAAACAATAACAAATAGAAATTTGACATTTTTATTTATGTAAGTTAATACTTTCCTTTTTAGAAAAGTAGAAAAAAAACACAATTTTACCTTTTTAAGCCTGTACGGCTGAGTTTTTTCTTAAGTTCAAAACTAAACTAAAAACAATAACTGATTTTATTTCTTATAATTAGTTTTTTTTATAACTATTCTATATGTGACGTGCTCTACATTTCCTGGTAGATTGTAGAATTTACGAATATTAATTTAGTAAAAGATGCAAGTTAGCAATTTATTTTTTTTGTTGATAGTGTCAACGACATTTACCAAAAAAAAAAAATGCAAAGCCTCTATTTATTAATACATTTTCGTAATTATTGTTTACAATAACTTGTACGAATGTAGTCACTGTAACTTCTTTGAAATCATTTAAAAAAAAAAATCAATATAAATGGAGTCATATGATAGAGGGAGCCAAATGAGATGAGTAATCATTTGGCTCCCTTTATCTCCACCTCATAAGGCTCCATTTATATTTAAAAAAAATATTATCCTACCAGCGTATTTATTTTCTAAATTTTTTATAGCGGGATTATAGGGAAATTAATTTCCTGAGAGTGAGGAAATAAAAATCCCTAACTCTGATAGACTCAGGTTCTCTGTATTTTTTCTTATCATTTTTAGAATATTTTTTTTTGTCTTTTTTATTAAAATGTTAACAAAAATGCAATTTCTTCAATTAAAAGTTCATTGACTCGTTTAAAAATAGTTTTTTTTTTGCTTCATTGTAAAATATTCGTTCTTTTTTGTTAACCACCAACAAAATGTAGATCAATAGTTCACTTAAACTGTTGTCTTTTGTTAAACTACCGGCATTTCGGAATTGTTTTTTATTTCATTTGTGTTTCTGAAATAAATTATACAAGAGTTGATGGGTACGCATTGTATTGAATTTTAATTATATTAACTACACCGCTGAATTAAACAATGAATTGAAAAAAAAAACCCGTTTGTTTTAGAAAAAAGGCTTGTCTGTGCAACTTTTTTAAGTTGCGTCTGCTCTCAAGTAGACGAATTTAGCAAATAAAAGGCAAATAAAAAGCCCTATGTTGGTTTGAGCTGAATTTTGTGTACCCTTTATTTATATTTTTTAAAATAAATTTCACATAAATTTATTTATTCATATTGATTAATTATTCTTAGTAACATATTCTGGATACCAAAATAGAATTTAAAATTAATTTCGATTTCAAATTAGAATTTTTGCTTTATGATAAAACTTAAAGGCATAAGATTTTTTGATATAAAAGTTAAAAATAATTTTTTTTTTAAATTTTCAATTTTGCTTTAAAATTCTCCAACATTCTGGAAAATATAATTTAAATATTTTAGCTCAAAGACAAAAATCTAAAAAAAAAATTTACAGGAAAAGCAAAAAATCTGTCTGATATTACAGATTAAACAAAATTTTTTTTTTCAGTTTAAGAACGTAATTTTTAATTATAGGAGTGAAAAATTAATTTCAATCAATCAAAAAGTCGAATTTACAATTTTTTGAAATTATAGTTTGTTTTTAAGTTTGAGTTTTAGTACTTAATTTTGAAATTTAGAGTTTTCGCATATAAATTCGAATTTTCAATGAAGCTTAAAAAAATGCTGTATTAAACATTTTCTTTACACAAAAATCAATTTGTAAGAAAATTTTTTATTTAATTCTCAAACACGCCATTCAATGTAAGAGGTAATTTTTTCCCGCTCCTTCTTCAATTACAAAATATATACGAATAATTTGTTCAACGTGTATATATTAATTCCAAGTTTCAGTTAAAGTCATTTACCTCTTACTTTTTTACAAACATTTCAGTTTGATTAATTGTAGTTAAATCGTGTTTATCTGCTGTTTAATGACTCAAATTGGTGTTTTGGGATTTTTCCTTTTTGTTTTAATAATGGAAAAATTTTCTTTAAAAGCTGTTTATCGTCACAATCAAAATCAACGTCATTCTGTTGATCAAAAAAAAAAAAATGCATTTTAATTCTTAGTTTTATTGTTGCTGTTATTCAGTTTAATTTGTATGAATATTGTTGCTTTGGTTTTTTTTATCTGCCTGAGTGTGTGGCTTCTTAACTTGTTTATGAGTGAATGTGTGTATGCACTTGTCTGTGGTCTTATTGAGGTTGATTTAAATTATAAATATTTTTTCTACCAACTGATGCTAAAGTTCTATAATCATATACTGAAATACCATAGAGAACAGAACGAATGGATCGTTTTAATTTTAGTTGTTGACCTTTAGTGGTTTGCAAGCGTGGTTTTTTTTTTAATGCAACTAAATGCTAGTGTATGCGAAATGACTTTTAATTTTGTGGAAATAATTTTTTTTTGGTTTTACATGACTGCATGCAGGCATAAAAAATGATCTTTTATGCCTTTAAAGCGGTAGAGGCAAGCAAGCAGTATGCATTACGGTTACAAGTAATAAAATACTTTCACAAGCTGTATAGGCGTTGCTTAATATTATGAAAAAAAAAAACAGAGCTGCACAAAAAGTAAAAAAAAAAATTCGAAGGTTAAAGGATTTTTTAACATGACATTCTTTTCCCTTACTACCGGTTGGTTTAAAATTCCAAGCCACGCGTTTTAATTAAAAAGTGTGATTGAAGAATGTCTAGCCAGTTTTCAGTTTAAAAATATGTGGCTGCTAGTTACTAACTAACAGGAAGCCATTACTAAAATGAAAATACAATTTAAAAAGGCCCCACTTGTAGGCTTTAATCTACAACAATTTTTTATTTTTTTTTGCAAAAAGAATCAATAACATCGCCATTGCGTAATTATTATTTTATAATTTATGTTCTAATTTTCATAATTGCAATTAAATAAAAATTGCATAATTTTAATAATAAAAACAAAAACAAAATGCTTAATGCTGTCAATTTAACCGACGTTTTGTAACTAAAAATTATAAAAGTGACACATATTATGTGCTTGTCATATTTATAACTTTATTAAAACCAATACCAATCAAACATAAAAGACTCAAAACAAAAAAATAAAATCGGCCAACCAACTAAATGGTTTGTTGGCCTTTAACTGCCAAATGCTTGACAAAAATGGTTTAAGTGCTGTTGTAAATGAACATTTTTTTTCTTTGCAATAAATTTTAATTTTATATCATTAAATTGTTTTATTTGTTGTAAAACACTTAACAACAACAAAAGAGAAATGAGAAAAAGTGGAAAATGCTCGCATTAAAATTGTGTAATTAACCTAATTTTCACAGCTTGTTAAATTTTCCCCACTGTGTCTGTTTGTTTGAGTGCCTCAATATGCATGAGTTTGTGTATTAGTTTGTGCAAGCGTGCGTGCGTTTTATTTCTGTGCAGCAGCAGCAGCAGTATCTTTTTATTGTGGCAGACACTATTGTTGTTGCCGCTGAAATTGTGCGGTATGTAGTTAATTTAATTTATTTTTAATTCACAGTTTATGGGCGGTTTTAATCGAACGGCAACAACAAGTCTATAAAGCAACTACAACTACAACTGCAATGTGCAACTAAAATTAAATAAAATTTAAAATAAAATAAATTATTTAACTCCACGTTAGTGTCCTGACTTAATTTGTGTCCAACTGAAATGAAATTGAAAATAAAAATAAAAATGTCGAAAGTAAATAAAATGAACAGTCTGAAAATGGGCTGAATTGTTGTATAGATATACACATGAAGGATTTAAAAACACAACAAAGCAAATAGGCAAAGCAAAATATAATAAAATTTACCAACGGCAGGTTTTTCCCTTTTCCCTTTTCCATTTGAAATAAATTTCTTTAATTGAAAATTCTCTGATTTGAGGAATTTCTTTAAAAAAAAAAACATTTTTTTAGGGGATAATTCTACAAAACAATAAGTCTATTCATTTTCTTCATTCTGCGTGACTCTAAATAATCGACAAAATTGCTTTTAATTCATCCATTATCTAAGCAAACTTTGAATACGTTAATATTTTGTTAAATAAGAATTTATTTATTATTATGAATCAAAAAGTGTTCTTTGACTTTTAATATACTTTATCTTAATATTTAATTTTAATCTTTATAAAAACCCCAATGTCATGTTGATCAATATTGAAAATAAGATCTTTAAAAAAATTCAAGAAAAAGTATAAAAGTATTAAGCTGCTGCATTTATTTTTATCGCCTTATAATTTTTTTTTAAATCATATATTTACAATCAAATTTTAATTAATATGTGCAAAACAGTTAGTATAACAGTGTATAACAGTTAGTATAACAGTTTGTATATAACTTTGCTTAGCTGATTGCCTACAAATTTGTGTAGCAGTTTATATCTAAATACGTAGATAACTATTTTTGTATAACAGTTTATAATCAGTTAAGAGTTTGTACAAGGCTTTAGCCCTTTCCCTTTTACACACAAACGTGTGTAGGTAAATTTTATGTATTTTGATTAGAGAAATTTATGTATAAATGTCTAATTTTTATATATTTATATTTTGTCCAAGTGAAATCCCTGTCCTGTTTCTAAGGACATAAGCTTTTTATGGACATAAAAAATAAATTTTTACGTTATTTTAGAACGAATTATCATTTACAACTTTGAAATTCCTTGTAAAGCATTTTATAACAAGTTTTGTATAACAGTTTCTACAACTAATTTTGTTTGAACATGAGTGAGAATGGCTAACCCGATTTGTTTAATTTTTTTGTTACATGTTAATCATAACCAAAATTAACTTAAATTTATTTCAATTAGAAGAACGACTGAATCGATTTGGCTAATTTTTTTATAAATATGTTCGGCATAGCCCCACTTAGCTTTTAATGGCAAAAACGGCTAGACCAATTTGGTTAATTAATTCAAAGTAAAATTGATCACGAATTTGTAACAAACAAATCGGTGGTCTCCGTTACTTAGTAGAACGATGTCATCAACTATGCGCCCTAGTTTTTGAGCTTGCTAAAATTACCAGGATTACCAACTTACAATCTACAGCTGAAAGACGGATTGGTAGTTCTAATGATGCGAAATACAAATCAACCACGTTTTTGTAATGACACTCGGCTTGCGTTAAAAAACCTGTTGAACACCGTTATCGAAGTAACAATACAAAGGAGAAGATGTTGGGATACCATTAACAACACTGGTTCTGACTAATATGCCATTACATTTAAAACACTTGCAGTTGCCTTTACGACTTGCATTCGCAATGAAAATTAGAAAAAAAATTTTTGCGGCATTTACCTTAAAAGACATTTCTTCTTCCATGGAGAATTTTGTGTTGCCTATTCCCGTTTCGAAGCACTATCAGCAGTCAAAAAAGAAAAAATATCGTGCATTATTTAGCATTATAATGAACGGAGTTCTGATGTCACAGCAAAGCATTAGAAAAAAATTCTTTATTGATTTCAATTCGTTATCTGAATATGCAATAAATAAAGTAACTTACGATTCATTATAAATAGTTGGAAATGTAAATTATTCAGAAATACTTTCTTTTCTTTTTAACCATTTTTCAATATGAAAATAAAATGTCAAGGCAAAACAACGTTTGCCGGGTCGGCTAGTAAATAAATAAAATTAGAATTCAATTGTAAAAAGTTTCCTTTCTGTAAAGCGTACTTTTCAATATGCTGGTATACAGTTTTTTCTTTTGAATTATAACAGAACTATTGCAGGGGAAAAGCTATGCTGCAATTAATTAATTTTTTTTAATTTATAATTAAATCAAGTAAATATTGCATATTTTTAAATAAATTAAAGAAATAACTTCTTAAAGAGATGAATTATTTGTATTAAAACATTTCTCAATATAACGATGCTGCATAATTTTTGTTTTTTACGTAAAGTGTTCTCTACAAAATTATCTTTAAAATAAAGCTCAGGTACGGACATGCTAGTACTTTTAAAAGGTAATAAAACAGCATTTGATATTCTTAGAATAACTTTATTCTGCTAAAATTAAAACGAGAAAAGATTTGTTCTGTAATTTACTTGTTTTATCCTTGATGAAGCCATCATTCAGTTCTGGTATTGCCATCACAGAAAGAAAAAAAATCTTAAATCATTTTGTAACACGGGTACACACACACACACAGCCACTACTACATCTCTGTCCACATGAAAACATTTTATTTAAATTGTTTTTAAATGCAAGCATGTGCATGTGTATGTATGTGTGTATTCACGCACAAAAACACTTACAAATATTCACACAATTGCAAACACTTTATTTGCTTATTTATGCTACATGTACTTGGCCATTCATCTTTAATAGACCATAAGTGTCAGTCAGTCCTTGTTGTTGGTAAACAATAACAGCTAGTGCTGCTACTGTTGTTATTGTTGTTGTTGCTATTATTATTATTATTGTTGTAGTAGCAATAGTAGTAGCAGTAATTGTTGTTTTTCTTCTTACATAATCTTGTAGTTGTTATATTATTTAAGGCACGGCGAGAGGATGAGCGTATGTATGTGTTTAAACAATTTCTATTAGTGGGAGTGTTTAAGGACAGCACAATATAACAACGTGTGCATAAATATTGTTTATATTGTTGTTGTTTATATAACACATTAATTTTGTGTGTACATGGATATGTGTGTGTGTGTGCGTCTATGTTTGCAATTGTAGTTATTTTTGTTAAATGAGACTTGTTGGGCGTTTTATTTATTTTATTTTTTTGAAGATGGAGGTGTAAGTAAGTACGATTTTCTTTGTTGCCATTGTTATAACAGTTATTATTATTTGGTTTTATAGGTGTATGTTTTTAAATGCTTCGTCTTAAGAATTTTGGTCTTTTTGTTCTCTTACCAATTTTTTACATCTTGAAATTTTTTTAAGTACCCTACACACCGCACAAGCCTGAAGTTGCTTGGTAAAATTACAAAGAATTTTTTTTTTTTTTTTTTTTTAAATTGAAACGTTGATTTCATGAATTTTATATAAAAGGCTTTATGTCAGCAAAATTAATTTATATAAAAGCAAATGACGTTAAGTTGGAACCGTTTTATTATGTGTATAACAGTTTTTATTTTAGGTATATGTAAATTATAAAACTATTACAATAGTGATAGAATATTTGCTAGCAAAATTATTGTGTATCAAAAAAGAAGAACAATTTTGGTTTTAAGTGTATAACATTTTTTTTTATTTTGTGAAAATTTTATCAAAAAAATCATTAATAGAACTTTTCTTTTACTTATACAACGGCAAACGAAGTTAACTTGAAAACTTTTTGTTATGTGTATAACAGTTTTTCTTTTAAGACTAGGTTAGTTAAAAAACCATTATAGTATTGCTACAAGTTTTGCAAGTAAATTCATTTGCTTATACGTATAACAGATTTTTTAAATTATGAACTAATCTATATATAGATATATATAAAAGTAGATAACATTACTGACTGATTAACTGACTGACTTATCTTCATGGCCCAGCCCAAACCAAAAAAGCTACGGACTTTAAATTCAGTGAGCAGGTTGCTTTCACTATGTGTATGACAAATAAGAAAGAATTTTTGAAAACTCCAATATTAAGGGGATAAAAAAATGTACAAACGGGTAAAATCGGACTTTTCCGGAACTACTACACATAGAGCCAAAATTCAAACTGTAAAATATTTTACTAAAAATATAAGCGGATGAGTGTTTGGGACTTTTTTGATATTGGAACATTTGCGGGATAAAAAGAGAAACACAATCACAGCAGTATACACTAAATCGTGTTCTTCTCTTCTTAAAAAAGTCTCCTATGCGTATTGACACTTGAATATTTTGGGGTAAAATATTATAAATTTTATAGATGCAGTTGATGAATTAAAGTTGCGTTGATATAAAAATATTTATTTACTTCAAAATAAATTTGACCTTCAATATAAAATTTGGTAAGAATTAATTAAACCTTTAGGTTTGAAGGATGAGGAAAAAGTACTTTTAAAAATTACAATATTCTTTGATTTGACCAACTTAACAACAACATTATTCATAAATTGTAGATTTGTAGTATGATAAAAAAGATGGGAAATTTTACAAATAAATTTTCCCTCACAGTAATAATTATAATTCAATAATAATAATAATTAAAAAAAATATTATTATTCTACTAGCTTGAACAACACTTTTATAAAATTCGAACAAATAAGGCGTATAGTTTTTGACCCTTTTTTGCTTTTTTTTCTGTAAAAATACCTTTGAGCAAATTGCTTTTATCATGAATTTGTAACATACAATAAAAGTCAATTTAAAAAATATTTTTTAAAATTAGAAAAAACGTACCAAAATTACTCTACATTCGTACTTAATATTTAAACAATTTGAGTGGTATTTTTTATATTATGTGCAAGCCTAGAACTGTAACAGTAAAATCAAACTGTACTGAACGAAATAAAAAATCGTAAAAAGTACATTATGATACTTTTTATTGGTTTTAATGGAACTTTTTGATTTTTTAATATTAACAATAGGCTCAAACACTTCTGAGCAAAGTAATAGAACATTAAAAAGAAAAATGCTATTTTTTATACATTTTAATAGTATTTTTTGAATTTTTAATTAGAGAACCTAGAAGTATTAGATAGGGTTCAAACGGTCCAGGGTAATGTGAAAAATAATTAAGAGGATAAAGTACGGTACTTTTTATTAACATATATAATGACACTTTTTGATGCTTTAACATTAACTAATGTCGAACTAGCAGACCAAACTTAAACGGAAAAATAAATAAATAGAAAAAGCAAGAAATAAGAAACTATAATAGCAAACTTAAGGTAGTGTTGATATAAAAATATCAACACTATTTTAAGTTAGGGCAAGCTAAGATGTGTATAACAGTTTTTTAGGCATGTATAAATTTCATGAAATCATTTTTGATTTTTACATAAACAATTCAAATGGAAAGCAAAAACCATATTTTGTGTATAACAGTTTGTTTTTTAACAGATGCAGGTATACTATTTTTTATATAAAATTGATTTAACTAATTTTACTTAAAGCAGTTGTAGAAATAAATTTTATATACTATTGTTTAATGTCATACAAAAACTTTTCCGTATAACAATTTCATTTAGGATTTTTTTGTACTGGATAAGCAGTTTTTTTAAAAGAATTTAAATTGTGTTAAAATAAATTGTGTAAAAAACTTGCTTTTATAGAAGAAATTGTTATGTTGAACTAATTACTTTTTTTAAAATGAATCTGCTGTATAACAGTTTTACATTTATAAGTAAATATTGTTTGTCGTTGATTTTCAATTATTATTATTGCATGAATATTTTTATTTTTTAAATTAATTTAAAGAAATTATTTTTGTATAACAGTTTTCTACAGAATTTATTTGAAAGCAAATAATTTTTTGTTTAATTTTAGGTATTTTTTTAATCGACTTTGATGCTTTTTTTATAATTTTATTTGTGGCATCTATTTATGGGTTAATAAATGTGTGTTTGAGTGTGTGTGGGGTAACAAAGTGAACATTAAGTGTTTGTGGTGTTCCCTTTTTAACATTATGCACACAATACAAAGTCTTTATGGAAAACCTATTTATTTTGATTTTTATTATTGTTTGAAGTACCTTTAGAAATACATTTTTATGCTTGTGCTTTTTTTCTTTTTTGTTGTTTTTGCTGTAAATACTTCTTATGAGTATAATCCCAGCCAGCAATTCAATCATGGAAAATTATTCTGTCTTTGAAACCAAATATAAAATTACGAGTAATGTGTGCGACATTATATTTCAGACGCGCAAATTTAGACAGCGAGCCTGCTTTAAAAGTTTTCTGCAGTGCTCCTGAAACGAATTACGGAGGACTATTTAATGGCAATTATTTTGCTTTAGGGTAGTGATCAAAACGACTCTGCCAAAAAAATATTATTTGCAAAGCGATCTAGTTTCTAACGCTCTATTTTTCTAAGAAACGAATCGAAAAAATATCATCTTAATGTTGAAAACAAGAGTCGTGAAATGATTACGCTCCCCAATTATTTAATCTCTCAAATGCTAACTAGGATTTTCCAAAGTTATTTTATAAATGTGTGTTTTGTTGTAGCTGTAGAGAAGCATTTTTCTTTTACTTGTGGCCAAGATTTTGATTTGTAATGTGAAATGGTAATAAAATGTAATGACACATATAAATCAAGATATTTACTGGGTTCCTATTTTCCTTCCTTCCTTTTTTTTTTCCTTTTTGTTGTTGTTTTTTTAAGAGGTTAATTTTTATAACCTTCCATTTGCTTTAATATACTTTCCATAACATTTAATAAGAAAAGCGTTTTATACTTACACGCCTACGCTCGCACACGCACATGCACACGCACGCACGCTCATGAAATTTATGTGTGCGTAACATAATATTTACGACTGAGTACTGGCCATAAATGTTTATTAAAGATTCCAAACAACATCAAGCAACAGCAGAAATTCATAAAAGGGAACTACTTACATGATAAACTTTTACATATTTTATCGTTGGTCTCATTGATTAATAAATAAATGGGGGAATCGCAGCACCAACAATTTGACTTTTGTGGTTGTTTTTTTCTCAGATTTGCTGATGGGTCAATACCTTTGAGACTCATTTGTCTTTGCTTTTTTTATATCAGATTTCATGTTTGTTTGGTAAAAATAAATAAAAATTTATCGAAATGTTTCTAATTTCCTATTGAGAGGAAGAGGTGATTTTATAAGCATAAAGAAAAGCAATTTTTCAGCGTTCAGCTTCATATAAAAAGCTGCTGTTTATGTTCTCTAAAGCCTTGGTCTCTGGGGTATATTTTGCTAAGTACTTAATTGACACCTTTTAAAGTATAACGAAGCCTTGTTTGGAAACAATATTTTTTATATTTTTTTGTTAATGAAATTTTTATTTATGAAATTAAAACTTAATGTTGTTAAGAGAAAGCAGAAAGTGGTGATGAAATGCGCTATTTGATTTTATTGTGAATCATTTATTCTTAAAGTAAATACCCTTGATCATCAGGAAATCTTTATTCTTTTTTTTTTATAAAAAAACTAAAATCGGTTTAAATATTTGGTAACGTTGCTTAGGCTTCTATCTAGTCATTCAAGCACACTTGAGACAAATCACTACAAACATGTGCTTGTAAGTAATTTAAAGTATGCTTGTGCAGCCCTTTAAATATCAAAAAGTGAATCCATATAACAGTTCGTAAGTTCTACTGACCTAGAAAAACACCCTTTAATCTTACTCGCTTATAAATGTTTTAAGCAACTCTTACTTAATAAAACACTCGTCTACATTTTTCTGAATAGAGTGCCTGATTGTTAAATGTATTAATTATATTTTATCAACTCCTTTAAACTATATTTTCTTGACTCTTCATTTAAAGACAAAAAAAAAAAATATATAAATTCAGAATTTATAACTTTATTTCTTGTTTCCGGTATTTCTTTTGAGCAAACAGCTGAATGTATGCAAAAGTACACATAATGCACGTATTTGCTGTAATTAAAGTTTCAATTTCCACCAAGAAAAAGGAAAGCACTCACATGATGTTTAAATCATGATGAAAAAAAAAAAAAAAAAAAACAAAGAGAAAAGAAGAAGAACAGCAAGTTAAACAACAGCAACAAAAAAATTCGTTAAAAATTATACGGAGTCTGCATATAAATTTTTGCATTTTAATTTTGAGAAAAAAAAAAAATATTAAAAAAAACTGCAGCGGTAACAACAAGAAAAACTATAAAATAAAAAGAAGGCGAGAAAAACCATAACAACTGTTACTTTTCGTTGTTTCGGTTCAGTTTTTGTTGTTGTAGTTGCCGTGTTTCTTTTTTGTTTAACTCACTGGGTGCCATTTCCTCTCATTTGGTTTCCTCTGATTGCCACAATAGCATGTATTTTTATCATGTGTGTAAAAGTATGCAAGGCTGTGTGTGTGTCTGTGCATCTGTATGCACGCGTATGTAAGTGGCAGTATCTGTTTTATTTCATCATAAAGTGCATTCATGAAAATTCATTTAATGTAAACTTTACTCATTTTGTGTGTGCATTTTCAACAATTAAAAATAAAAAAATTAAAAAAATAAAAACAAAAAATTAAATTCTTTTTTAGAGTTATTGTGCGCCAGTTGTCCTGAATAAAATAATAAATTGCAACTAGCTATTATTTTTCACGTTTTCAGCCAAAGAAAAACATGGCAAATAAACAAAAACTTTTTGTTTCGTTTTCGTGCCTGAAAAATAAAAGTGTGAAATTCTGTGATTTTAAAAGTAATTTTTTTTTTGTGTTTTTTCTATTATTAAAACTAGACTAAAAAAAAAGTTAGATAAAAAAATCCCTGAGTTCTGAGCAACATTGAAAAATAAAGTTGGGTTCAGTACTCGTTTAAAAGCAGATTCCACTTTTCAAGCGGAGCTTTAGGCTATTGAACTATGTGCTAAGTAACGTTTACGAAGTGGCTCTCATAGTACAGAAATATATTTACATCCTCTCAGTTAGCCAAGCAGCTCTAAATGCATTAGCAACCTACCTTCCGATAGCGTTTGGCTTGGGATTGCTTTAGATTACTTTGGTATGGATACGGGGATATGGAAGGCATGAGGACAATGAAATTGCTAACTATCTGGGTAAAAATTTCATGTTTTTATAGGTTAAGCTCATGTTTTTATAGGTTAAGCGCACTTCTGTGGAGTGAAAAATAACTTCATTCGTGCCTTACTATGGGAAGGAGAGAAACGAAGTGTACAAGATTGCTAAAGAGCCGAACCAGGCATGTTGCAGCCAAAGAAGCTCATTAAGTGCAAACATATTAGTGTAAAGGATGCTTTGAACATCAGCAGAAATGATATCAAACTCTACGTTGAGCTGCTGACAGGCCATTGTAGACTCAACTATCACATGAGTAAAATCGGTGTAGCACAAAACGACTTCTATCGTTTCACTCAAGGAGGTCGGAAAGTGTCTGTGCGAGTGCGTAGAGGTGGCAATTAGCTAAATAGGCATTGGGATACTGGGCCCAGAAGACTTAGGTAGAATGAATCCCTCAACGATTAAAAGATTCGTGAGCAGTCTTACATTTAGCGTTGCAACTATAGCCCAAAATAATAATAAAAATACTTGTCCGAACAAAAGTTCTTTGAGGAAGGGACATAAGAGGTTTTGTTCGGAAAACTTTCAGCATTCGATATAAATAGAATGAAAACGATCAAAAATGTTTTCTTTTTGTATAGAAAAATTTTGTAAATTACAATCGAAATTTATCGGTATCGAATGTCATGATTTTGGTACTGGTTTAATTTCATATATTTTGTTGGGAAAAATTTGATCTCCACTTTGGCTAAATTTTATAAGAAAAACACGCTATAATTTGGAAGGTAAATACAAATTGAGACAAAATGAAATTTTGAAATCTCTGCTAATGAGTTGATTGCTCACAAATTAATTTAAAAAGATGAAAAAATTTATTTAGATGCTACCTTGTAAAAGAAATCCGCTAAAAAATTTTTATGGACAAAAGTTTTGTTCGTAATAAGTTAGTGAGTCCAGATTGAAATTTTAACAGTAAAACCAAAATCAGCTCATGCGTAAAACAAGCGCAAATTTTTGTTAAGAAAAATATTCAATCTCTCTTTCAATAAGATTTTTGTTTCGTAGTTCTATTTATTACACATAAGGTATCTAAATGCATACATACATTTGTGTAAGACCCATTGCCTGGTTTCATATTTGTGTGCACACACACATTACGCACATGTGCATTTAAAAAAACAGAAATTAATAAAAAACTATAATTTCTATTGTAATTTTAATTTTTCGCGACCATTTTGAGCCGATTATTTTGATTTTTGATAAAACTGCATAGCACGTTTTTTTTGTTCATTTTGTATTTTAGACAAAATACTTAAAAAAAATACAGATCTTCGAAGGTTTTGCCTCAAACCTCCTTCATTTATTAATGGATTCAGCTGAAATTCAATAGTAACTTGAAGACAGCATCAACTAATAGATTGCTGTACTAAAATTTTCTCTAGGCTGCTTAGACAGACAGCAAATTTACTACGTTATTTGTAAGGATCCAGAATATATATACTTTATAGAGAGGCACATGTACGGTCTACATACTTACATATACCTTTCTTAATTACAGTGGCGGGTATAAAAAGTTCATAAATTTTTTCGCTAAAGTAAATTCAAGCTAGAACTTTCATTTTTATTATTTAATTTGAAACATTGTTTCATAAATACTTCCGCCAAAAATAATTTTTTCTTGTTTCATCGACTTTTTTTTATAAAATTAAAATTCTCTACAATAGATTCTCACGATTTAAAAATAAATCAATTCCAATTAAATATTTGAGCAAAAAAAGAATTTTTTAAACAGTGAATAACTAAATGGCTTAGATGCAAATCAATTTACAGAAAACGTGATCATTTAAAAATAAAGTAAAAAAATATTGTTTTCATGTAAAATTTTCTAATTTATCGATAAGAGGTTAAAAGGCTTTGTCGTTTCAATTGTAAAGTCTTTAAGTTGCACAATGCACTCATGCCTACAACTAATATATTTTAAAGCTAATATGGAGTTATAGAAAGTATTTTATAAACAATTTTCTTATGACATTTGTCTTTTCAAAGCCCAAAATATCATTCAGTATCATTGCAAATGCACAAAGCTTTAGTCCTTCAGCATAATAGCGTTATTTTATAAAAACTAAATTGCTTAAAATATATTGATAACTTTAATTTTTGATGAAAAATTTATCGATAAAAAACTATTTACTTTTTTTTACAGAAAAACTTAATTATATCGATAACTTTACTTTTGTAAATATATCGATTATTTTATCTTTCTATAAACATAATTATCGATAACGTTTAATTTCTGTGAAACGTTATTGATAGCTATTTTTTTTATAAAAAGTTATCGATAAATTTCAAATATGTAATTAATATCTATTAAAAATGCATCGATAAATTTATTTTGTCTTGCAAACTATGGACAAAAATCTGCTAGAAAATGAATCATAGCGCAACTTTATTTCCTAGAAAAAAAATTATCATTGACATAACAGCAGCGCTACCTGTAAGGCAATCGTTGTTGTAATTGTTGTGGGAATTATTCTATCTAAGCTTTCTCGAACCAGTAACTTATTGACTATATAGGTACTTCAGTCTGCATCTTACCTGCTTAGAAAGGTATTTTAGCCAGATAGTCAGCCATTTCATTACCCACAAGGTCTTTATGTCCCAATACTGACACTACACCAAGAGACTTCTTCCTTGCCCATCATCGAATAATACCAAACTAACATTGATCAGTATGAGTAGTTTCCTACTGCATTTACAGCTGTTTGGCTATCGCTGTTAAGAAGGGTGTCCTTTCGCAATTGTTTTTATTAAAAAAAATTATTGGTAATAATATTTTTGTGTTCAAAATGATTAATAATATAAGTTTTCTTAAAAAAAAAGTTATCGAAAGTTTTGAATCTCTGCAAAAAAGAAAATTATTTAGCCCTTTTATGTAAGTTACTGCCGACTTTCTGTTAAATTTATTGTCACAATCACACTATAACTATAATACTGTCGTCGTATTAACGATAATTTAAAAGAAATAAGTGTCATCTCTATATACCATTCCTATATTTTTTGGGAAAGTTTTAAAATTTTCTATTAAACATAAAATATAATTAAATATGTGTTTATGTGGGAAAGTGAAAATTCTGATGATGAAGAATATCAAAAAAATTTTAGACTGCAAAGGAAAGCCTTAAGGAAAACGGGTCAGACATTTTTTATTTGCAGCATAGAAAATGGGTAAAGAACACCAATACATATATCATCATATACTTTTAATTAAAGCTTTTGAAATTTACTTGGTGCAAGCCATTAACATCCCTTATTGGTAGACAACTGAAATTTAATGTTGTACTGATTTTCTTCCAGTTGCCTTTATTATTGCTGGGCTTTGCGCCTCTAAAAAACCGTCTTAGTAAACTATGCTTGTTTTCTTGTTCAGCTATTAGTTTTTCAAATTGTTTAAAAATTTTTATTTTATTTTGTTTTTAATTTAAAATATTATTTGTTTAATTTTTAGTACTTTCCACTTTTAGAGTTTTTATTACAAGTTACCGATAGTTAAAGTTAAGATTTTATAAATCAAATATCAAGCTTTTGGTTGGACAATAAAGTAAACAATTTTAGTATGTTAAATATCGGATAGAGTGTCCTTACCTATCAACACAAATTTAGTTCAAAAATTTTAGCCAAAAACTTGCAAAATCCTAGATTTAACTTTCGAAAGTTGTAATGCTTAAAATATTTTGTAGCCTTTGAGTCGTTCTAAAATTAATAAAGCGGCAAATATCAAATATCAACAGTGACTTTAAAGCGTCTCATATAATACTGAATAACCACAAACAGTAATCGATTACTGTCAACGTTGACTTCATCAATAGTATGTTTATGTCGTGTCGTGACTGTGTTTTTTTTTTTCAATAAAATTTACTTTAACATAGAAAAATTATTAGTAGTTGAATATTTTTTAGCTAAATCGATAACTTTAGATTTTCATTAGAAAATTAAGTGATTCTTACACTTTTTTATGAATTAATAGAATTTAATAGAACAAATGTCGATAAGCTAACTTTTTCATTTTAACGATAACTTTGATAGCTTTGCTTTTATAAAGAAAACGTATTGATAAAATTCTTTAAAAAAATATATATAAATAAATTTATCGATGACATGTTTATTTTTAAAATTTTCGATAATTTGCAAAATATCGATAACTTTTTCTAAATTAAACAAATTAGCAATATATAGATAATCAATATAAATAAATTATCGATAACTTAACGTTTCCACTGAAACGATATTGATAACTTTGTTTTTGTAAAGAAAACGTATTAATAAAATTTCAATAAATAAATTTATCGATGAAAACTGTATTTTTAAAATTTTCGATAACTTGCAAAATATAGATAACTTTTTAAAATTAAACAAATTAGCAATATATAGGTTCAAAACGGAGTTTTGCGACTCTAATTAAGGGTCATTAGGCCGCCACGTAAACCAAACCATCAATATATCGATAATAAATATAAATAAATTTGTTGATAACTTAACTTTTTATAGCTCTCTTGTACTAACAAAGAATTGTGGCTAAGTTTATCATTCTTAAAAAAAAGTTATCGAGCTTATTTTAAATTTACTTTTTCCGGTAGAAACTATTGTTGTATTCAATTTCTAGTATTTTTATTGATTCTCACAATGTATTTTCTAAGAAATTTTGAAGTAAGCGTATTAAAGGGTTTCATTATATTACAAATTCTGCTTCATCACATGCTTGTGTGGTTTGTGTGAAAATACTTGTGCTATACGAGTATTTCACTTATTTTATGTCAAGTTTAAAGATGTTGACGACTTGATAAAATTTGTATAGTATTTACTTTAGCAAGAAACAACATTTTTTTCGTGTTTTAATTATTTGTGAAAAAAACAACAACAAATAAAGTTATTAAACAACAAACCACAATTAAAAGCAACTAAGCAGCTGTGGTGTAAAACAAAAACAAAAAGTCATAGTGCAGTTAGAAGTTTCATTAAAATCATTAAAACTTTTTTTTTTTTTCTAAAGACACAAAGAAACAAACTAAGGCAAAAAGAAATTGAACATAAATATAACAAAATACTCAGATATATAGATGAAATAGCAACATTGGCAAAGAAATAAAAAGATCATCAGTTGCTGATTGGTTGTATTGCCATCATCATCACCATCATCATTGTTTTAATTAACAATGTCATTACCACTCAATTAATGTTGTACATCACAGTGACGTCATTTAAATGAAACTTGATTGTCTAAGGTTTTGTGTGTGGCTTCTATTTTTTTTTTCTTTTTTTTTTTGTGGCGGCTACCAGAAATTAATGAATGAGTTGTAATTTTTCCTATTCATTTAACATTCTTTTTAGTTTTTTTTATTTTTTTTTGGTGAATTTTTTATTTTATTAAGAATTAATTAGTTAAATATATAATTTATCATAAATAAAAGTTTTTACAAATTTGTAAAACAAAAGAAAAACATTAATTGTTGTAGATAATTATTTAACAATTACCAGATATTATTTTAGTATTACAAAATTTAAAATTATTTTTCATATTTAATCACTTTAACATTTATTTTATAATTAAAGTTTTTTCTATTTAATTTAATTGAATAAATAGAATTTAAAAGCAAAATTGCTCTGATCTGTTTTTATGGTTTTGTTAATATTTGTCAAAATTCGGTTTAATTTTTTTTTGTGTTTTGTTTTATAATTTAATCACTTCCCAAAGTAAGTGTATGTGTATTGTGGGTACTAAAGAACTTTTTTTATGGAAAGTCTCTCAATTTCATTATCAAAAATTACAAGCAGATTATGTGTGTTAAGCCGTTTTTTTAATGAAAATATTAAAGCCAACAATTGGAATAGTATTTCATAAACCATCAATGAATGTTAAATTATTATCATATGAATTCCATAAAATTGATTACAAATTCTGTAAGCAAGCAAGCCGTATCTGGACTCTTGTTATTTGTTATTGAAATGACAAATTTTAATAAGCTTAAGGTCTAGTTACGAATTAATAATTACTTTTTTATCAACAAGTGTTGCTAGTCCTACTTTGTATAGGATGGTGCAACCAAAACGCACAACAAAACATTTTCAGAGAATTATCTTAATATTTTTTATTATTTTCAAATAAAAAAAAAACGAGTATGAAAAAATTTTGAAGGCATAGTTTTTAATTTAATGTGTCATTACCAGATTTATCGATTACTTTATTATCGATATTAGCATTATTTTTGTGATATTCTAACTTTTTTTTTACTCTTTTATGTGAATAAGCTTCTTTTTTCTATTTTGTTTATTTGCATAACTTGAACAATTAAAAAAAAGTAAAATTAAAAATTAAAAAAAAGGGGTTTGTTAAATGAAAGAAAAGCGTCACAAATCTAGAATTTTCTTTTCATATAATTTTAATTTCTTTTCGTGAAAATGCCCTGTTAGTAGAGCAACTAGTAATAAGTTTAACTGCTTGGCGGCTTTGATTTACCGTTAACAAATAGGTTACACGGGAAACTGGCTAATGCTATTTGCAGTCAAATGAGGGCGTGCAAGAACTTTTATCTTGCAGTAACAAAAAAAAAAAAAAAACACAAGGAGAAGAAGGAAAAAGTTAGTTATTTTATTGTTTGCATTAAAAAGGCAAATTTACATTGATTTATTTTCATTCATTTAGTCACTTATTCATTGATTGCCTTCATTCATTAATTCATTCATTTGTTAGTGTTTAATTGTGTGCAGTCAGTCAATGTTTGCTTTGGCGTTTGCATTTGCTTTTGTGTTTGTTTTTATTTTTGTTTTTGTCATTTGTTCTTGACCAACCAACTCAAACATATTTTGTTTCCTTTGGCATGTCATACATGTTTGTTTGTACGTTTGTTTCTCTTTTTAAGGCATTTTGCTATAGCAGCGAAGTAGATGTGTATGTGCGTGTGTGTATTTTTTTTTTATTGGTAAATACATGTGCTGTTGTAAATTGTTATTGTTGTTGCTGATGTTATTCTACATATACGACTATGTATTGTATTGAATCAATTAAGTTACAATATTGGCTTGTTTGGTTTTGGTTTTATTATTTTTATTTTGGGTTGGCCTTCTTATGCTCTCAATTTCTCTGCCCCTCACCCCCTAAATCGCTGGTCATTTAACGTCTGTTGATGTTGTTACTGCTAATGTTGTTGTTGTTATTTTTATGTAGGTCTCTTGGTCGCATTATAGTGATTTTTGTGACATTTAAGCCAAAAGCATAAAATGTTTTAATTTTATTTTGTTTGTTGTCAAAATTGTTGCCAATTTTTTGTTTTTATTTACAATGGAGTGTGTGTAAATGTGTGTCTCTTTAACATACAAAATAAACTTAAAAAAGTTTGGTTATTTTTTTGTGTTGCCACTTTGCTGCACACTTGCTGTTTGTTGTCTGTGTGCAATTGCTCGTGTAGTCATATTTTTCTAATTTTTTATGCTCTTACTGATGCACTCACTCTAGTTTTAATACTGTTGCTACAATTTTTTTTTGCACATTTTTTTTTTATAAACTCATGGTGCACTTTAGTTATTTTGATTGTAGTTGCTGTTGCAGCAGTGGCTTTCATAAAAACATTCAACAAGGAAAAAAAAGAGAAAAATGTTTATAAAAATAAAGGAACTCTGTTGTTGGCTGGTTGTTATTGTCAATTGTTTTTCACAATTTCGAGTGTCATCAACATTTTAACAATATGACACATAACAGTCACACACACACACACACACACACACACACACACACACACAACTTGAAACAAGCACCTACAAAAATGTGTTCACTTAAACACTCACTCATCCGCAATAAATACATAAATGTAAGCTAAATGACTGACACATTTACACACCTTCAGTGACATTAACAGTGGGATTGATAACTAAAAAAAATAAAAAATAAAAAAAATATTTTTATAGCAACTCTATAGAAGGTAAAGAGGCAGCTGTTGTAGTAATTTTATTTTTCAAAATAAGTTTATAAATTGTCTTCATTGTATAGGCTCACTACAATAAATACTGACACTCTAGTAAATGCTACAATTTAAATACCCAACGATTAAAAAGGTGTCACACTGATTGGTTGTAAATACAAACGCAGACTTTAAAGTCAACGTTATAGAAATTTTTAAACTGTTTTGGCTAAGAGCAAAAAAGTTTTTAATAATTAAAAACGGTTTTTAAAACAAATTTTGTTTTTGGGATAATTAATAGAAATTTAAATTAAAAAATTGGTGGAAAATTACAACTATTTAAAAAAATATTATTTTAATGAAAATATTATATTCAATAAATTTTTACTCGAATAATTTGTTTTTTAAATAATTTTTATTGAAATATATAACTTTCATTCGTCATGTTTTAATGGAAAATTTTTTTATTGGTATAACTTTTTGTCCGAATATTTTTTATATGCAAGCGAATAAATTTTTACTCGAATAATTTTTATATTATATTTATTTTTATAGAAATATATAACTTTCATTCTATGTGTTTTATTCGAATAATTTTTTATTCATATAGTTTTTTATCCGAATGATTTTTATACATAGACGAAAAAACTTCTACTCGAATAACTTTTTTATAAATAAATATTTAAAGGAATATTAGCTTTATTTATATATTTATTCATATGCAATTAAATACAACAAAAATTATAAAGAAATCTGAATCCACAGCAACACAAATACTGGAAAGATTATGAATTTAGAAGATCAATTATGCGGGTTTTACACTATAATTCAAGCTTTAAGATTTTCATTGGATTTTGTCAGCTTTTTTTGGTATCTCTTTGATCGTATACAAAAATGCTGCCCTGACACGATAAAAAGTATAAACGTTTAGAAAATTTTCTAAAAATGGTGAGAGTCATACGACTGTCAAGTTTCCATCCGTAACTTTTGATGGATTGTTTTCAAACTTTTCTACTTTTTCATTTTATTTCAATTTTGACAAGGCGTTCTCGGGTTAAAACCGCATTATTAATTCTTTTTATAACATTAAGATTTTGCAGAATAATCAATGAATCTATAATGTGGGTTAAATGTGTTGCACATCCTTCTATGCGACACGGCATCGGCATAAGTACCTCCACAAAACGAAATAGTTGAACATAATAATGAGATAAATGCTGTGATACATTGAACGAAATTTTATTTATCACAAATCCATTTAATATAAATAACACATTCAGCATTGTTCTGCGCTCTTTAATATTGGAAATTTATTAAGAGTAGAAGCGTATGATGGCAGTTTGAGAAAGTCAAAATGTCGACAAAACAATAAAAACTGTTTTTTTGTACCGACTCTATGGCGTTGCAATGCACTTAGTACAAAGGATCTCAGATAACAGAACCATATTCCAAAATTTTATGTATTATGTAAAATGATTTAGTAATATACGGATCGTCAAATTCTCCCTAGCTCTGTTGACAGTAATCGTACTAAGTGGAATCAATTTACGATGTTCGTCTGTCTATGTGGTAGTTAAAATCAACTTTCTGAAGTGCCTAGATAACGTAAAGAAAAGTTTAGTATAGAAATCTAACAGTTTTTGGGGTTTTCTTAGATTTTAATTTAATTTATTTGTTGAAACTCCAATAAAAAAAGTAATAAAATAATATGCATTTATAAAATATAAAAAAGAATTTACAAAGCTGATTTGTATATACAAAATTTAAGCGCGCGTGGCGACCAAGATAAGAGAAAAAAGCAAAAGAATTATTGATTGCCTAAAAGAGTACTTGACAGAAACTTGCTTGGTTGAATACTGCAGGCATGTATTTTTAGCACTTTTCATACTGTTTTGTGCCATAGCTGCCACAAGTTATTTTTATCTGTCAGTTGCTATTGCATTTCAGCCGGATCGATCTAAAAATAGAGGAACTTTGAGTCAAAAACCGCGACTACCTCTATTTTTGATAATTTTCTGAGTGGATTTTTCCCGTATTTTGCCTAAACTACAAAACTGAAAAAAAAAAAAAACGTTTTGAGCAGTTTTGTGCAAAATTAGAAGGAGTAGTCAACAAATGGCTGAGTGAATTAAAAATACAACCGAAATTTTGGTTTTTCATTCATTTCTGTTTTGTTTTTTTATGGAAATTTTTAAGCTGTACATGTGCAGAATGTACAGAAATCTTATTGAAAGATAGTTTATGACTTTTTACCGTTAATTTGAAGTCCTTTTTTCGATATTAAATATATAATTAAATATTTTTGGTTTAAAAAATGTTTATAAACATTTTAAATTAAATTATTATAAATTATTTTTCTTTCTTATGTGTTGCTTATTCGAAACGCACCATCTAATCGTCTAAAAATTTTTATGAAAAATCGTTCGTTTCGTGTAAAGAACATATAAAAATTTCTTAGAATATCCTTTTTTTATATATAAATTGAGTATCTACAGTTACTTATTTTACTGCCTTTAAAAATGAGGATCCCATAACCTGTTTTATTGTAAATGTCGTGAACTTGAAGTTCTTAAACTGAAATTAATTATTTACTTTAGGCATTCAAAGAGAATTATTTTAAATAAATATTTGCGATTTCATTACCAATTTTATTTTTTTTTAAGTTGAAGAACGTGCAAAACTGAAATTATGCATATTGGGCTATAACAGTGAAGGGACTCGGTACAGCCGAACTTGGCTTGCTTACTTGAATATCTTTTATAAGCTAATAAAATTTTGGGTTGAAGCATTTTTTATTCGAAAAATAGGCAAAATTCGATTTATGAAAATATAAATCTCATTCATAGTTTTTTATTCGTGTACTTTTTAACCGAATAAATTTTTATTCGAATACGTTTTTATGGGAAAAGAAAAGAAACATTTCATAAACGTTTTGTGGAAAGTCAATATACAAATAAATACAAAACGATAAATAAAAAGATTAGCTTTGCGTACAATGTACAGTCTTTTTCTTGTTATCTACCAATATCATTCGTTGCCAGGAATTTTTTACTGCGCAGCTATTTTTAATTATTATTTGTTTCTTTTCTGGCTGCCTATATTAAAGTGAATAAATAAGAGGAAATGTTTGCAGTACTTTTTGTTTGTTCATGTTTTTTACTCTGCACAACTACAAAACGCAACGAATGCAAACGTTTCGTTGTGTTGGTTTTGCGAACTCTGCTTCATTGATAGTGTTTTATTCGAATTAAAAATAACTTTTTATTCGAATGTTTCTTAAATCCAATTATTATTTAGTGAAAAATTTTTAATGCCAATATGTAACGGTTTTTATTTGAAGCAGAATCTACTCAACTAGTTATTATGTTACTGATTCAGCACCTAATTTTTTTTCTGCCTAAAGACTATAAAAAATTGCACAATAGATCTTAAAGGTCGCGGTGCGATTATAGCCCATGATGATAAAAAAATTTTTCATATAAAGATAATCATCAGTGCCTAGTCCCAATTCAGATGACTCCAGAATTGTAGGGCGTAAAGTGACACTTTTTGTGTTCTCATGAATTTTTCTTTTTTGATGCTTTAGGTATCACACATATTTTTTTTGCTTGTTTTTGTTTGTTTATTTATTTGATAGATACCTTTGTGGGTGTCGACTGCCTATAAAACGATAGAGAGAAGCCCATTTGTGTCCACTAAGGTATAAATGTTGATGGTTTTTGTATGATTACTGGCCATCATCATCAAGTTGTTAAAAACATATATTTTTCATACATTTATCACTCCACTTGTCATCTCGTGTTGATTTCAGATTTTTTTGTTGTCTCCTTTTGAATATTGTTACCATAAAATTCATAAAACGAACACCAATAAATTCAGCGTAACATAAGTAACATTTGGATTTTGTATTGTATTGGAATGAAAAAAGGACAAGTAAAAACACCCGCTGAAATAGTATATATTCTCTTTTCGAGGGTCATATATCACTGTTCATATTTCTCATTTTTGTTGTTGTATTTTTAAAGTTTTGTTAAAGTTAAAAAAATGTGAACATAAAAGTAAAGTGCCACTTACAGCATGTGCTGTAGTGGGCCCCACTGTAAAGCCTTTCTTTGATATTTAAATTTAATTTTTTTTTCGTTTTCAGTATATTTAAATTGCTTTTCCTAGGCTTGATCTTTTTGATTAATTTTTCAAATTCTTTCTTGTTGTTCTTATACAGCCTTTTCCAGTTTTAATACCAAAATGTCTAATGGATTGCTTGTATTGGTTACAACAACTCGGTAGTTCTTTCATTTTGGCAGCTTCTCAAGAATTATTTTAGTTTTTGTTATTCTTTTTTTTTACCAACACTTTCTGTTGGATTTTATTGTTTTAAAATGACCGTTTTAATAATTAAACCATTTTGAACCAAGAAGTTTACAAAAATCTGAAGACATTAATCAATGATTAATACGAACTAATGCCTTAAGAACAAATTTCGCTAACGAACGGTTGGATACATTTCAAATAAAATTTTTAAAAAGCATCCCTGACATAGTTTTTCACTTTAAGCCAGATTCTAAGTCATCAGGGATGCTGAAAGAAGCAAACTGTTTTCCAAAAGTTTAAAATCAACTGGTTCTAAGTTTTATATCTCGATGCTGTTGGATGCAAATCATAGCATTCTACTCGTATATCGATTGAAATTTCAGAGGTATATTGCTTGCTGGGAAGGCCTTCCATGTACACTGCCAAAGTTGCCGAGGCCGTGAAAGTAAGCGGACAAATTTTCACTTTCTTTTTTGATTTGTAGACATTTTATGAACGGCCTCTGTGAGGTACAGGATGCAAGGTTATGGAACCTACTATAATATCTCAATGTTAAGGAATGATTCTATATTCCTCCATTACCCTGGTGTCGTATCACGTGTATGGTAATACACAGATAGCTTGAAAACGGTTGATGGTGTTGGAGCAGGGGATTTTGGTCAAAATCTCAAAAGAAGCTTATTTGTCAGTATGGGTCACGATAACTCAGTTTTCAGGCCTGCCTAAGAGAGGAACTAGAAAGAGACACGAAAAACAGTCACATCTATATTGCCTCGGCCTTTGAGATAAGATAAAAACTAGTCTGGGCTTGGCTAATACTTCTAAAAATACTGGCATCTAATTACAGGGTTCACTTGGTATGGGTGTCAGGTTATAGTGGATATGTAGGCAATGAGAAAGTAGACTAACTTGCAAGAAAATGATTGGCTATAGATTCATTGGCCCAGAACCATTCTTCGAACTAACTGAGTTTTAGGGAGTGGCTGGAAAAGTATATCAGCAATAGTGGCTGGAAAGAAAAAGTATCAAGTGTAGCGAAAACATAGAGTCATTCCGCTCTGGGAAGAGAGCTAATTAATTACTTGGGCTGACCGGGCCAGGAATTCGCAATGTCACGGGTCTAATGACATACATTGGGTATTGAAACACTTGCCAAATATGAGAATCAGTCAAAATAACCCCTGAAGGTTATGTTACGAGGACGAAGAGACAGAGCTTTTAATTACAATAGAGAGAAAGAAACTAGCCACAAAATGTATTTTAGTTTTTAACTGTTACAGACCAATTCCAGTTAAATTTTTTATAAAGCAGACTGGTCACTTTAGCATGTCTGTTACCCACATTGTGTGTGATGCTTTCTGCAGGCTATGTAACGAAGATGAAGGCACAGCAGACTATAATGGTCTAATTTGTAATCGTTTTCATTGCTTAGGGCATTATTAACTACAACCATCGCACATGGCTGACAAATCACCCCAGAAAGTTTTTGATTTCTTAATTAATACCAGACTCAGAGGAAAATTGTAACTTGAGAGTAGTGTTGCAATAGGATTATTTTGGCGCAGTGACCAGGTGACTTGATCCCGCTTCTTTTATCTAATAATAGTTCTAACTCTTCCATTATTGTCCTGGCGAGTACACAGCTCAAAACAGAAACTTGAGATTCTAGTTGTTGGCCGTTGTTGGTTGTTGGCTACCACGTGAACCAACATACCAACTAAAGGCGGGAAAAGAGGCTTAATTTCTTTTAACGACTCGATGTGGGATTGCATTGCAATAGAAAGTTGTTTGCAATATGAATTTTAGTTAGGATCAAACCCTCTACAAGTGAGATGTAAGTGGTTTTAGCTCAAAGAATTGTTATCTGGGTTTTTTAAGGTGACAAGTCCTAATGTCAACCTTCGTGAGACAAGGTGTAAGTAGCAGTTGTTTACCTAAACTAATTACAACTATTGTCTCACATTATTTTTTATTCTTTCTCTCCTTCTTTCTTTTTTTTTAAGCTTAAGTGTTATTTTCATATTACTTTGCGTCATAGCTGTGGAATTTTTGATTAAAAAAGTATTAAAATGCGGGCAAAAATCAGTAACAACCCACAAAAACTCACAAGCACTCTCTTCTGCGCTCTGGCATCTGTGTTTGTACTGCGATATTTTTCACAAGTTTACATCTCTTAATGGTTTAATCCTTTTGTTGTTAAGTGTCTTTGTTTAATGAATTGGACACACCAACAAAACAATAACAACAGTGACAATAATAAACAACAATTTTCTTTTTATTTTTTGTTCATCGGGTTATTATAAAATAATTAAGAGCTGTTGTTCGCAAAATAACACACAAAATGGCCATAAAAACAGACAAAATATAAAGAAACAAATGGTTTAATGGAAAATTGAAATTTTTATGTCACCGATACCAAATGTAAAAGAGGAAAAAAATTTGCTTTACAAATAAATTGGTCCAAGTGCAGTACATGACATGACAGTACACACAGACACACACACACACACACACACACACACACACACACACACACACACAAATACCAAATTGTTTGGCTTCAAATAAAAAAATAAAAAGGATTTTTTTTGTTTGAGAAAGTAAAAATGAGTGGCAAAAGGCCTTGTGAGTTAAAAGAAGGACTAGAAAAATTAAACAGAGAAGGAAATCTAATAAGAACTTAGTTTTTTGGATTCATTGCTGAGTTTATATTGATTATCATTAAACTAAAAGTTTGACGTTCTTACAAATCAAATTATTTTTTCCATGTTCTATTTCAACTACATAAACTCTGAAATTGATTAAACTTAATAAAGGCTTAGTCAGACAATTTTTTATCCGCAATTTGCCTAATAAGCAATTATTATGCAAAAATATTTTTATAAGACTACGGATTTCAAATTTCGGACGAAACAGAGTATCTTCTCCTCTAAGAGAAGAGAGTCTTGGATCAGACTGCATAGCAACAGAGCCCAGTTGAGGAATGTGGTGGCAGCAATAATAGGCCACTATAATTTTGGTAACCATTCAAAAGGAATGATCAACTACTGTAGTGGCTGTCAAACAAGAAGAAGGAGGATACTGTGAAACACTTTCTCTGTCTTTGTCCTGCCCTGGTGAATCAGCGTAAACTCTACTATGAAGTTGACGTGCTATATGGCTTAGTCAAAAGTAGTAATTGGTTAAGGTAATGGACTCGTCTTCTTTTCTTCTTTTCCTGCTATCTCCCTACTTCTTTTCATTCTCTTATTTCCTGTCTCTTTGACATATTTATAAGGCTATCGCTCAATTTTCTCTTATGAACGTATTGCAAAGGAACCACAAAAGAAGACCCAAGTAAGTCACTTTTGTTGTTCTCATTAGGTCGTCTTTTACAGGCTAACCTCACCTCAAAGTTGTTGATACATATAGTTTCTATACTCTAAGAAAGGTAGCCACCTACCTTTGAACCGACCATGCCCACTTTTCTTTCTACACTCTTTAAAAAAATGTGTACCTATATTTAATTTAAGCCTGAAATTATGCTTTGAAATATTTTTTTCCAAGTTTAATTGGCACCTCTGCTAATAATGCTAGCAAACTCTATTCATTTGGATGGGTTTTTAACAATTAAAAATTTGTAAATAAAAACATACGCTTTTCAAGGATACTGATTAATGTAATAAATAAAGGAGTGGGGCGAGACCGAGAAAAAGCATTTATTGAGTTAATAATAAAAAAAAACAAAATATTGTAAGTAGTTCATTAAGTGTCACAACTACTTAATGTCATTCGAGTCCAGAAAAGGGAGTTTCGGTTTCATTAAATAATTCATTTCATCCACTCTGCTTTTACCAGGTTTTGTTGTATTTATTTTTCTTACTAAAGTGAATTTTAAAATCAACCTAAAATCATCCTGTTTAAAGCCGCATTTCTCTCATTTATTTATTTTATTTTTTTAATTTTTGTATTTAACAATCTATAGGGTCCGTCAAATGAAAATGCTATAAAAACATCTAGTGTAGCTTCGGCTGTGTGGCACGTAACGCCCTCCTGTTGAAACCAAATGTTGCTAATATCCTCCTTTTCAATTTTTGTGAACAAAAATTCGTTCAACATTGCCCGATAACGATCGCCATTGACTAACGGCCACTCCTTGCTCATTTTCGAAGAAAAATGGCCCAGTTATGCCTCTGGACCAAAATCCGCACCAAACAGTGACTCGTTTTGGGTGCGTCGGCTTTTCAATGTATGCGTGCGGGTTTTCTGTGCCCCAAATGCGACAATTTTGCTTGTTTACATAAACGCCAAGATCAAAATGAGCTTCATCTGAAAAGATGATTTTTTTTGGCAAAATCCGCATCTTCTGTAAGTCGATCGCAGGCCCACTTAGCGAAGCGAAAACACAGCCATATTCTTTCAGCGCAAGGATAAAACTAATTATCTATCAAATCAGACATGAGCTAAGTGTTACCATTCACGAAATAAGCACTAGTTGAAAAAAAAAAAACGTTCGATGGCGGACCCTTTATAATAAATATTCTCTTACCATAAACATCCGGGTTCAAAGTTAAATTTTTATTTATTTTTTTTTTTTAATTTACACATTCCTTTAAATTTGTAAACAAATATTTTACTCGCAAATAATTTGAAAATTTAAATATTATATTATAAAAAACCTTTAATTAGTTTATTAATAATTAAAAAAAAATTAAATAAAATACTTGGCCATATTAAGTAATTAAGAGCATGAATGGCAAATGAACCTACAACAAATGCCTACAACATTTTCATGCACGCGAACCAAGGTAGAAAAAAAACATATCAAACAGTAGCCAACAAAACTGTTTAAAATTAAATTAACTAAAAAATAAAAAAAAAAAAAAACAAATAAATTAAATAAAAAAACCAACTTCCTACACATAAAATAATCATTATTTGTTAGCAACTACCATTGATTGTAGAGGAGTGTGTTTAAGTGGTAAAACAATTAAAAAGCAGTAGCTGTGTGGCATTTGCTATTATCCTTGTTATTATTATTATTATTATTATTATTATCATTGTGATACTCATAAAGCATAATGATGCTGTTGTTGTTACAAAAAAAAAAAAAAAAAAAAAAATAAAAAAAAAAAAAGAGTTGAAAAAAAAATAGAACAGAAATATGGCAAACAGCATTTCACTAGTGGAAGCAAATAAAAGAAAATAATAATAATACCAGCAATTTTTACACATTTGCAAACACATTATAAACCTTTTCATACGAGTACACTCATTAGCAAAGAACTTTACTTCACTCTTCCTGTTTCACGTTTGCCCTTTTGCTTTTTCCTTTCACTCATTCGCTAACCATGTGTTTAAAGCTCAAAACTACTATTGATGTGGTAAATATTTACAGTAATTGAATACAATTACACACAGACTATAATGCAAATCCATAACGTGCAGGCAATTCAACTAACTTTAAATGCACTTCAAATTAACTATATCTCAACTACTTGTGCCCAATTTTTTTAGATGCAGACTGAACTGCTTACTTTACTCATATAATTACCTTTGGACTAACTTCGAATAACTTAGCTCTGTATTAGCTAATATATAGTAAGTTTTTTTTAGAAAAACCCGCTCCTCTACTTCGGGACTTGGTATTCTTAGAGTATAGAAATGATTTTTAGAGAAATCCGTTCACAAATAGAATTTTAATCATTAAACAACTCATTAAAATTAAGTGGCTCACGCCTTTGCTAGGCATTATTAGCAGAGGAGCCAACTAAAGTGGCAAATAAAATATTTCAAAGCATAATTTCAGGCTTAAGTTAAGTATTTGTACACATCTTTTTGAAGAGTGGTGAAAGAAAATAGTTCAAAAGTGGCCATGCTTAATTCAGAAGTAGATGGCTGCTTTCCTTGGAGCATAGAGACTATATCTATGTATATCGAATTTTCGAAAAAAACAAATTTTTTATAGCCAAAAAACAAACAAAGAGAAAATTAATTGTATTTATCTTAATAAATATATAAAATTCGATTGTACGTGTGCTTGAGATTGTTCTCCTCTTAAACGGCTGGATCTATTTAATTGAATTTCTCTATATGCGTTACAAGTCCACGCAGCAGGCAGCGCTGCATTCGGTATCTATCTTATTTATCTACTACCTGTTTTTGCCCGGTCTTGCACGGTCCTCTACTCTATGAGTACGATTTCTTAGAGTAAGAAGATCGAATATACAAAAATTTTAAGGCAAAACAACGTTTGTTGCGTCAGCTATTATAGATATATATTAGAGCGATGCACAAGCATACTTGAAATAGCAATCATCTCTTATTTCAAAGACAGTCAATCTTGTTCTATCGCATAGCGAAACAATTACTTTAGTAACGAAAGGTATTGCACTGAAGTAAAAATAAGAAACACTAGAACAAACAGAACTCAAATACAATAGAACAGTGATGCAGTAGTACACCCAACAGGACAGCAGAATGATTTTAGAACTTTGTTGTATATATATATATACATCTATATGTATGTATACATTTAAATGTGTACTTACAAGCTTCTTCTAAAATTTAGTACACCAGACATTTAAGCTTCATCTCGTCTTTGGGTTGAAAACTATACAAAACAAATTTTCTTCGTAAATTAGAAAAAGAAAACTTTAAGCAATCTTGTCGAAATTTCTTGATTATGTGGGTCTAATTTTTTAATTATAAAAAATGAATTTGAAAATTAAAAAAATATATTTTTTTTCTTCAAAATATTCAAAAATGACGTTGTCGAGCCTTGTGTGTAATTTTGCACTCTAACGCCATTTTCTCGTCAAATATTTCTGTCTCAATACTGTGCAACGATACTTCCACTATCTGAGAGGCTTATTCCGCATCTTACAGTTGGTGGACAAGCACAGAAGGTACTCAAAGATTCCCTCTGCTCACAGAGACGACAGGAATCAGCCTGTACCACACTAATTTAATTTATCTCCCAATTGATTCTATTCAGTGTAGAGTTTAAAGTCATTGCTAATGAGACTCAGAATAACCTTTAATCTACTGTGCTCTGGATTAGTCTTAAGCATCCCAGTAATCCTATAGAAGTCCTTTTCTTCCTTCGTTTCGGTACCTACACACAAATTATCGAATTAATTTTTGAAAAAGCAGCAAGAAATTTATAGTGTTTTTTATTGATAAGGAAAAGCTTGCAAATGCTTTGAAAGCTAGTTCACTATCCAAGGAAATGTATATTCCGATATCATGACTGGACCCACGTAAAGATTTCTGCACAAAACTGTAAGACATGGACACTTGAAAATAGAGATCTATTACAATTTCGTTTCTTCAAAATGAGTATTCCCTGATAATCACTAAGAATCGATTAAAGAAGACTATTGTTCTATTCATTAATATTAAGATGGCCAGACATGGACAGTTCCATAAATATAAACAAAATGAATTTATACATGCTCTCTCCAAAGCGGAAAAAGAATATTCCTAAAGTGTACGGTATATACTATTTACAAACTTTGTTATGGATTGTCTGAGCTTCTTGCTGTATTATTTTTGCATAATATAATTGGAAGGCGGTGAGCCTTCCTGTAGCGCAGTAGTTACTTTTTTTACAAACATACGTATCAAACAAACAAGTAGAACGATATTTTATAGAATTCGGTATTCAGTCACTTTCCTACAAAAATCTTTACGATATTTATGGGCTGTTAACTTCGTCGCAAACTTCGATAAAATATCGTTAATTGTTTTTTTCAATACGAATGTTAAAAATAAAAGCTACTGAATCGTCCTACTGTTTTGGTTTTTTATTGGGGTGGCTTGTGCAACCTGCCCAAGAGGCATAATTTAGCATTGGTTAGTAATAAATATTCTCAAATGATTTTGTGCAGCTCTTTGATATATAAACAAGTGAAATAAGCAGTTCAGCTTATATTCGACCACCAAATAATTTGTGGAGAGCTTTTCCACGTTCAATTTTAGTTGAAATTATTTTAAATTTATATTTTACTTATTAAAAATCAGCTGTTTTATATGATCTTTTCCATTATAATATATAATCCTTAAAATAAAGAGACTGTATGTAATAAAATTTTAGAGAAATCCGTTGAAAAATTTAAAAAATTAAAAATCAATTTAATAAAAGTAAGCGTAGTTGATTGAAAAGTATATCTAGACCTTTATTGATATATAAATGTGTCAAATTTAATAGAAATCTGTTTGGATAAAAAAATTTTTTTATATATTTTAGGCAAACAAACTGAAAATAAATTTTGTTTGTATAGCAAAATTTATAAATAATTGTGCAGGTATTTCTGCCGTATGATTATTATTTTGTTGAAATTATATGACGTTCATACGCTCCCATATCAGATGAAAAGTAGTGTTTGCACTATTTTCTTGACAAATTTTTCGTTCCTTGAATAAAAATTGGGATTTCCAGCTGTTCTCGAGTTTTCGGATTACAGTTCGCCAGATCTTGCTTTAGAACCAATGCGTTTCAGATTGAACTTACTCTCAGCAGCATCACCGTAGAAATCTGTGAGAGATTTGTCCTAACATTAAGCTTAACTAGCTGGAACGGTATTATATTTTCCAGCCGGTTGAATTAAATTGCTTGCAGTGTTGAAAAGGCTTAAGCACAAGCCATACTGCAGCAAATATTTACAATTTATGAACTGATCTTAATAACCATCATAATAATAACAACAATAACAGTTAATTAATTAAGTTATATTTAAAAAAATTCTGTAAATTAAATATAAAAAAATTCCGATAGCCATCCATCAAACAGTAAAATTATTTCGACAAATTGGGCTCAACTTTTCTCAATATATTTATTTTAATTCTTACATGTATTAATGAATAAGGTCTATTATAACGTAAAATACCTAATTGTTCGTAATATTGATTCTGCACGGAAAGAAATATCGCTTGACATGCATATTGTTATAATTAATTCTGCAGAATTAAAAACTTTTTAGTTTGAATTACGGCATTTTATTGTGAATAAATTTTGTTATTGTGTCAGCTGTTGGTAATAAGAAAAAATACAGTATTTTTTAACATAAACATTTACTTGAAATAAACAAAGTGAAAATAAATTTTTGATAAATAAATTGAAAATATTATATTTTCGAAAAATAAAACAAATTTAAAATAGAAGAAAATATCTATTTTGCTGAACCAGTGATGTGGCAAAGTAAAGTTTATACCACAGAATCGAAAATAATAATTAAAAATTATGAATCTAATTTCGAATTTTCCTGCTATAAAAAAATAAATTTTTTATACAAATTAACGCAGTAAGTTGAAGTTATTAAAATAAAAACTAAAATTTTTCTAAGCAATGTTCGGAGCTTCGAAGTTGTAAAAAAACTTTATTTTGCGTAAACTTAATTTTTTAAAAAAAAAGGAAAACGTTTAACCAAACTTATTTTAACCCTTGCTCGAAATTTCGAACTCAATTTTGGATTTGTAAAGGTTGTGAAAAATACATTTTTATTCAAATAAGCAAATTAAATGAAAGTTATTAAAAAATTAACACTTTCTAAGCAATGTTCGAAATTTTGAAATTGAAAAAAAAATTTTTTTTTACTTAATTTTTTTTAAAAAAAAATAAAAAAAAAAAAATTTTAAACTAAATTTTTTATTTCTATTTTTGTCAAAATATTCGTTTTTATTCGAATAAACACATCAAATGAAAGTTATTATAAAATTAAAGTTTCTAAGCAATGTTCGAAATTTCGAAATTGTGAACATTTTTTAAACTTTCTTATTTTAAACATTCTTATTAAAAAACTGCAATAAATTAAGCTTATTTTAACCCACGTTTGAAACTTCGAACTTAATTTTGGATTTGGAATTTTGTGAAAAAATTCATTTTTATTCAAATAAACACATTCAATGAAAGTAATTACAAAACTAACACTTTCTAAGCAATATTCGAAATTTCGAAATTGTAAAATTTTTTTTTTTAAAACACCTAATTTTAATTTGAAAAATTCTGTTAAAGTTCAAAATTTCGAACTTAATTTCGAAAAACTTTTTTATTTAAATGAAATCGCTTAATCAAACTTAAAAAAAAAACTCACTCTCTCTAACCTACGTATGTTCGAAATGTCGAACTTTGAAAAGTTAAAAGTTAGTTTGAAAATCAAATATATTTTTTTTAAGGAATTCGAAATAAGAAACATTTTATTAAATGAAGTCTGTGAGATGCAAAATTAAAGTTAAAATTTTAAAACATAATAGGCCATAATCATAGTCACACTAAAGTCGTCTGCTCTTAATTAAAGCCTACTTTTTTGTGACTATGATTATCTCCCAATAATTTTAGATTCAAATTAAAAGAAAATTTTTGTTAAAAATTTTAATTTATTTGTTTTTAATTTTAACAAATTCTTAGAGAAAACACTTTTTAATTTAATTTAATTCTATCTCAGCGAGAGAGAGTAAGAGAGAGTGGAGAAAAAGAATTTAGTGACCCGTCAATTGTAAGAATAAGATCTCTTTTCACTCTCTAGATGGAAAATATTGCATTTAGATTATGCCCTACAACCGTTAAACATTTAGCTGATGCACGAATGTTAATTTCATGTACTGATTTTTCGAAATATTTTTTTTTTAAATAAAATTTAAGTGTTTTTTTTTACAACTTAAAGTTTTATTGGTTAAAAAAAAACACTCCGTTATTTTATTTATTAAATTTTAATTTAAAATATCTGTCGTATTTTATATTATTTGAATAAATAATTTTAGAATTTCATTTCAAAAACTATTTAATTAAAAGAATTTGTTTAATATTAAATTAATTATTCAAAATACTAACAAAAAAAGTCCTCTTTAAATAAATCCCTACTTTTGTGTTTGTAATTTTCATTTGCAATTGTACTCAGGACTTCTATTAAAATCATTAATTATAAAAGATATTAAGAAAATCTTCCTACAAGTTTAAAACCCTTTAAATATAAATAAATACTTTTCCCTCCTCCCCTATATTTTGTTGAACTTTCCCTCATGAACATGAAACATGAGACACTTTTAATAAAATTTCCTTTTTTATTGTTTAATATTTCATATTCTCATTTGAATGGGAAACAAATTATAATTTTGTTATCCTTTTATAGAAAACATTTCTAATTTTAATTAATAAATATCATTATTGTTTTTATGTAATTATCATTAATGCTACAACGTTGCTTTTGGTATTTATTGTTTTGTATTTCTCTTTTGTTCTGATTACAGATTATCTCATTTATTTGCAACATCCTGGTGTAAGAATAATAATAACACGAGCAATAACAGAGACAAGTTAATAGCGTATAGCAACAGCAACAACAACAATAATAACAATATTACTCGTGGTGGTAAATACAAACAAAAGTGTTAAACATGATTAATGAAATGGCAACAATAAAAACAGACCTTCAATTAGAAAATCACATAAAGGATCTTGCAACAACTTTTAAACACAATAACAATAATAACAACAACAATAACACGCACACATTGACAACGCCAATGCCAACGGCAACGGTAACAATGAAAACATCAGCCGCCACGTACTTGCGAACGGCAGCCGAAGCCACCCCACTAACAAATATTGACACCAAAAATAAAATAATGGACACCATTATGGGTTAGTTAGTTTCACTATGCTCTTGTCTAAATATTATAAATAATTTCCCAAAAAAGAAACAAATTTTTACATAAAAACCACTAAAACATCCATGGCCAAAGCATGATGAGGGTTAATTAAGACAAAACTCTTTTATGAAGACATGACCTTAAAATCTTTTTTTTTTTTTTTTGTTTTTTCCTAAATAATATTTGACTGCAGTGTTGTGCGGTACAGTGATACAAAGGTTAAGGATTTATATTGAATAGATACTCAAGATATCACTTAATATCTTGAGAACTAGTTAAAAAGTAAAAAATCTAGTTTTGACTTTCTAAATATAACAAGGCTCTTCAGGTGGGAAGAAACATCTAATTTGATATTGAAAAGAAGGCATAAAAAATTTTTTTTTTCATAATATATGATTTTTGCTTACTTTTGCTTACCTTATTTTTAATTATACTCATGTGTGAAGAAACGCTAGTAACTTATAATCCTTTGCGATGAGACCAGTTATTTAAACGTATAACTAGAATCTGTGGTGCATAAAACTGTGTTATTCGCTTAATTTTTTTTTCAATCAGAAAACTTTTTTCGATCTCTACCAATTTTTTATTAAAATAATTTTCGATTTTTAAAATTTCTCAATCGAGTAATTTTTTTTCGAATATTTTGTAAATTTTAAAAAATATTTAATTTCAAAAAGACTTTAATTAAAACATGAAAAATTTTAAATTGAAATAATTTTATTCGAAATTAATTTAAAGATTAATGCTCTTATTCAAAAAAAAAAAAAAAAAAAAAATTAACGTAGACTTTAAAGTAAAATTTTTTCAAAAATTATATGAAAAATTTCGTTAACGTTGACATTAAAGTCTACGTTAATTTTTTAGGATAAGGGGGTATATTTTTTAATGAGCAGCTGGAAGCTGTTTTAGGCAGGAATATAACCTGTGACGTCCATCAATTTAGAAGCCACCAATTTTTATTGGGGAAATATGGGAAATTGCACGGTTGCTCGCCACCGTCCTTGAAATATTGATTTCAACATGTTGGCATACCCTTTATTTCGTTGGTATTGATTTTCAACCCGGAACCGCTTCCGCATTACTTCGGGGTAGATTCGGTGTGACCTATCCGCGCCATCATCTTCTATCTGTCTGCAGCCAGACTTCCCTATTTTTCCATTTATATCCCGATGCTTAAGCTACTTGCTGAATCTTCGCTTGTGTGCTTTGAGCAAACCTTTGCTGTACTGTGACAGTGCGCCAGATCGAAGCACTCCCCATAGTACTTGAGGTAGTTATTTCTCAGACTAAGTTTTCCGATTCTTTGCCTTTCCCAATTCGTCGGGTGCATCAGAAGAAGGTTTGCTTAGCGTGGTCTATTTCATTTTCATCTTGCCCATTTTTTACAAGTTTTTTCGGATGTAACCATGGCATCTGTCTGTCCATTTCCCAATATCTAGTATCTGTGGTTGTACCAAACCCGAGGAGAGCATAAACTCGGTGTGAAGTTGCATTGACCGTGACCCACAGATTGGAAGGAGTTTTAGGTAGGATCCGCTCCTAACCAAAAGGAAGGTCATGTACAAATAACATTATTTCGAATAAGTACTCATATGTGCTACATATGGGGGGCGTTAGTAGACGCATTGTGCATCTAGAACGCCGTGAGTTAGCAAGCATCTATAAATTCTGTCTGTTCTCGTATCCATATCCACCTTCAATCCAATGCAATAAGGTTGATGTGTGACTTCTGCATATTTTGTTTGTTTGTGTTGTCGCTTAATTAAACTAAAAGTCTGGTCTAGTGTTTTCAGCTGGCGATTTCCTTACAAATATTTCTTTCTAATTCCTTAAAAAAAAACAGTTTTTAATTTTCTTAAAGGAATTTTTGTTTTCGTTTTTTAAAATAAATTTAAATATAATTCATTTTCGTTAAATTACGCTGCTGGCTATTTAAAAATTTAGAACTTTTTAAATAAAACCAAAACAATGCGTCAAAAAAACAAAACAATGAGAAACAACAAACAGTTCTGACAACAAATTTGCACTCTACCAACAAGACAAGAGAAGATGACTTAATAATTTTAAAACTCTTGAGTCATTTAACAATCAGTCAAAAATTCTTTGCAGGTAAATACGTAATGGGGTCATTAACTTGCTTTTTACTTTTTATTCCTCGACTGACAGTCAGTTGGTTGAAAAATGATAGCGAGTGAAGAAGCAGGGTTCAAGCAGATGCATTTTAGGAGTAAAAAAATAATAATTGATGTAAATTATCATTAAATAAGTCGTAACTTAATTGTAAATTAATTGCCTTTTTCTTTTCATTATTTTTATTTACTTTAATGAAATCAAATGTTAAAGTCAGTCATTATTTAGACATTTAGTAAGTCGTTAGTCGTGTGAGTGTAAAATTTCTATTCGAAAAGGAAAAATAAGCAAACAAAATTCTTAAAAATGTTTGTAAATTGTTTGAACAAGTGTTAAGTCAACAAAAACGTTTCCATCTAGTTGCAAATTAAGCAAAATTTTCTGAAAATATTGTTATAATGAGGCAGGTTTTTTTCTCCAGCGATTAACATAAAGTCAACAAACAATACAGACAGACAACCAGCCAACCAGCCAACCAGCCAGCCAGCCATAAAATGCAATAAACTGAAACTCTCGAGTTCTCAATTACATTTTTAATGTGTTTTCAGTTTTTTTTTATTGTTCACAGATTTTTTTTATTTGTTTTTTGCTGATTAACATGTAAGAAATTTCAAGCTAATCGATGTTAAGAAAAAGGAAATTATTTAAAGAATGTTGGGAAGGGGAGGGGGAGCCGTTGAGTAGAAAGGGGTCATTGATTCGTTGCTGTTAAAAATTTATTGAAGGCAATTAAGAAATTTTATGATTGATGGGTGTTATAACGTTTAATAAGCAAATTTACAGCCCACTTTCATGATTTTTGCTTTTATTTTTGCTCAAAATGCAGTTTTGTGAAAAGCAATAAAACAAACACACACAGATAGCGGCAGAAAGAGAGAGACAGAGAGCTAGAGACGTCATCTATTTTTAAGGATTACTACCCTCTGCTTTGATAAAGAATACTGGTGATTTATAGGATTTTTCATTCTCTTTCTTGAACATTTTTAAATGTTTTTAATTTAAAGCAAAATGCGCTTTAGTTAATTTTTTTTATAACTTTTGCTGAAGTTTTTCTTAAAATTATGTTTGATTTTCTTAAATTTTATTCAATATTTTATGTTTAACAAAATATTAATCTTTATTTGTGCTTAATTCCAAAATTGTGTTAGGTTTATTTATTAAAATTTATAAAAATTTATTTTATAAAAATAAAGATTAATATTTTGTTAAACTTTTGAGTTCCAAATAAAATTATTTCACATATTTTATTTTTATTAAAATTATTCAGTATTGAATTAATATTCACAAATTTTTTGTTTAAATTTTTAATAATTTCGTTTAACGTTTTCTTAATAATTTTTTTTTAATCAAAATTCTTATGAATGCATAAAATAAGCGTTGTTTGGCAGATAAAGCCATTGCTTCTAGGTGAATAATTTGGGACACTGTTGTAAGTGATTCTCTATCGTTATATGCCAATAATTGATTTTAGACAAGCTAGGTAACTAGATTCGAACCAGGCAATTTGCCGTTAAGAAGCATTAATTCGCCACTCAACCACTTCAGTGACAAATCTCTGTTTAGTAATCCCTTATAAGTTTTGCTTTATTTTTTACTCTCAATATATACTAAGTTTACACACAAAAACAGTCATGCAGTCGATGTATGCACAAATGTATTTTCAGCTCTCGCTTACTTTAGTGCTTCTCGGAAGCAATAAATTTAAATTTTAAACTGGTTTGTTCTCGCGAATTTTATAAATTTACAAACTATCGTCGTTTCATAATGTAGTTGTTTAAAGATGCTCTCACTTATCATAAAAAGATCATTTGAAAAAGATTTTCCAAAACTATGACCAACTTAATGCTTCTGTGCAAGCAAAAAACTGAATAAAATTCTATTTTTAGCTGGCGAAAATACCATTGCCTTAAGTGGGCGCATTTTGGCTGGTGAAAAAATTAAATTGGCTGATACACACATCAAATTGATTGATATCAATCTCATTTTTATAATGCATCGGCAAAATACATTAAATAAAAATAATACATTTTGCGTCCGTAAAACACTTTTATTCTGATTGATTTTCGTCAATATTTAAAAAACATGTGAACACACTCATGATTGACTTTGAAATTTGATAGTCTGTCAGCCACTTTACGCTATTGTATAGAAAAATTCAATGCATTACTTATAATAGGCGCTATTGCTTCAAAATCAAGATTTTTTGTTGGGAGGTTTATTTGGTCGAATTCGTAAGCTTAAAATAATTTTTTTAATTAGCTAAAATTACCAAATAAGTCACTGCTCGTATCTTTAAGCGTTCTAAAATTAATAAAATATTTTACAAAATTTTTTTTTTTATATAAAATGTATAAAAGCTTTACCACAAATAGAAAGTGAAGACATCAGTGATTTGTCATTCTGTGCATAATTCTCTCAATATCCAACCATCCATATAGCACTAATGTGAGTTCTTATCAATAGGAAAATTGTTTAAGTACAATCTGTATGTTGTAGTCAACCTTTGATGGTGAACAGAAAGGGTTAGTGTATTGATGTATTGCTTAGCAAGAAGCTCTTAAAATAGAGAGTTTCAGATTTCTTTTAAAAACTATTTTAGGCTCGACTTTACGATCTTTAATTGGCTAAGGACTAAGTTTTTTCTACGAATGAGTTGTGTGAGGCTTGTGTAAAATATCAGTAAAAACATTAATTATTTTTTTAACGTTCGGAACATTTTAATTTAGAAAAAATTTAAAGTTGTTTTACAAAATAGAGGCATAAAACATTAAAATAAAAAAATATTAAATAAGTACAGGATGAGCTTTTGAATGGCTAATAAAAATCGCTGACGACCTTTTATTTTAGATAAATTCTTAACAAAGTAAAATGCAATCAAATAGATTTCTTTAAATCATCGTGTAAAACTCACACTTTCACTTCATACCCCTTTCAACTGCAAATTCTGAGGCCCAATAGTAAAAAAAAAATAAATTGCACTTGTTCTGAAATCATTAAGGCGTTATGATTTTTCTTTTGTTTTTTTTTTTAGTTATTTGACTATAAGTGGATTTTGTTTTTTCTTCAAGTGGTTTTTAAACACTGATGAAAAAGTTTTTCGAATGGTGTCGATACGAGTATTGTTAAAAAGGATGTGTGCGAATGAATGATTGATTGGCTGGCTATTAAACGATACTCATTCACACGTTAAACACTCAATGTAACGTGACAAGTGGTGAAAGTAAAGTAGCAAAGGGAACAAATTAAACTTTATTCACTTTAAAAAAACTCTTTGCGCTTACAAATTGTTTAAGCAGAAAAACGTTCTCAATTAACTGAAAAAATAAACCCAGATAAGTTTTCTATAAAATAAGATAAACAGTTGGGATAAATTAAATTAGTGATTAAAAATGTAAAAGGGATGAGGAGAGAAAAGAAGAATAGCTTGTAGTGAGTAGCAAAAAAAGGCATACATAGGAGAATTAAATGTTTACAAAATATGTAACCCAACTGACCAAGACTCTGAAATATTTTTAATGAGGGTTGGAATGCATTAGTGAATTGTAGTTTTGTGATGGAGGGCAAACTAAGCAAATTGCTTCTGAATTAAAACAAAAAACAAAAAACAAAAAACAAAAAAACAAAAAAAAAAAATACAAAATATCAGTCATCTAGTTCAGTTGATGAGAGTTGTAAAGGGTGTTTCAATAATTTTTTTTTTTTAATTTTAAAATAAAAACACGAATTTTTTGACAGAGTTGTGATTTTTTATGAGATTGTAAAGAAATTAGGATGGAATAGAAAACCGTTTAGGCCGGCTCTGATGACAAACCATTACTCTTTTCATAAAATTTTCAAAGAATTTTTCGAAAAGATGTGTTTGTATCTGGTATTCGAGCTCAGGAATTTGCTTGTTATTAATTCGCTAAAGCCATAGATTTCACAAAAACTCAATACCATTGAGTTAAATCGCATAATCTTGCTGGCCAGTTGACATCAGATTTTCTTGAGATAATTTGTTTTGAAATCGATGTAATAAATCGATTGCATCAAGCGCCGTCTTTCTAAAACCACACGTCATTCAGATCCATTTGGCTCAGTTGAGAGCACAATAACTTCGGTATCATGTTCCAGTAACGAATGCTGTTTAGACTCAGAAAAGTAAGGTCTGCACCAGACAGTTACTCATTGTGGATGAATTTGTTTGTCATGGATTGCATGGGATGTTCTAAACCCCAAATTCTAAGAGAATTCTGTGTATTCACGAAGCCATTCAGATGGAAATGCATTTCATAGCAGAAGATGACTTGTTTTCACTTTTCTCCATCCCAAGTATAAAGCGTTGCCATTTGCACAAAAAAATTACCTTAAATTTAAAAATTTCTCTGTTGCTGAGACACCCTTTATCGCAGTGTTGCTAGAATTATTTGCATTCGATTTTGTTTGAATTTAAGCAAAACTAATTAAAAATCGTTTATAGTCCAGTTAAACGAAAGTTAAGTTCTATGTTTTCTTGTTTTCGTTGACGACAGTGAAGAAGACAATGTCATGCATATTGTCATTTATTCATTTCTATTTGAATTTCACTTATTTTTGTTTGATTCTTCAGATTTTTTTTGTTTGCGATCGCGTAACATGACATTGTCATGCACCATTTAAATGCTTTCTTTCTATTTCTTTTTATATCACTTTAATTTACTGTCATTTTTTGTTATTTCTGTTTTATATCTCATTAAATTAAACACTTTTGTTTAACCACTTCATTGGCAAGAATTTATAATTTTCACAATTGAAAAGTTTTTGTTCGTTTTAATTTGCTCTCTACTGTTTGTATTAACAGACATGTTTTCCTTGTAATCGTATTAGTTTTGTGCATGCTTAAAAACCAGCAGACATGTGTTCAAACATGGCCTGTGTATTTGTCTATGTCTGCTATAATGATTCTGTCTATCTAACTCAACCACTAGATGCGTACAAACGAAGAAGGAGGCAGGGCGTCGTTGTGTGTGGTTAAGTGTGCATTTGTATAAGCTTGTATTGATTTTAACTTTACACCTTTGAATTTACAATAAGCAAAAACATGTACGAACAACCAAAAATATATATATTTATATAAAAAGGCCACCAACCAAATAGTCAAAAAATAACTTTTCAGCAAAAAAAACATGAAACAAAACACAAGCAAGCGGGAGCATTAGCAGCAGGATAATTTATGTAAATGTAAATATAGATTCAATATTATTTTCTATTTCTTCTTTGTTAAAACGTACATTGACACATCCAAGAAGTTAGACAAGAAGTTTTCAAAGGGCTTGTTTTTCCATTCCTGTTCGTTCGTTCTTTTTTTTTTTTTTGCTTTATTTTGTCGCTCGTTAAAGAGTTATTTGCATTGCGAGCAAGCAAATGGATTTTTGCAAATAAATATTTCTTCTAGGCTTAACTGGGAATATGTAAAAATGTTGTTATCGTTGTTGTCATGCGACGGCGGAAGCTTGATCAGATTTTTTTGGCATATTTTAACACTTTTTTGTCTTTAGCCTTTTTGTTTTTTGCTCCTCTTTTGGTATTGATTTTATTGTTAAATAAATTTTATTTAATGGATTCCTTTTTCTTGCATTTATTTATACGTACGAGTACGTGTGCGATACTTGTTTTTATTGTGAAATAAATTTATTTTTCTTTTTAATTTTTTATTTTACAGAATCACCTATGCAAAAGTTTTACAAGGATAAAGGTGTTTTTCTCACTGGTGGCACTGGATTTTTTGGCAAAAGTAAGTTTTTATGATGTGAATTTATTTTACCAGGAGAAGTTTTCTTTTTAAAGAGGGGGAAAAAGCAATTTACTTAAAACTTAATTTGTTGTAGTAACAATATTAATAAAAGAGGATGCACAATAGTATACACTCAGTAGTGTATCAACCACGTTTGTACTCACTTTAACAATACATATTGTCATTTTAACAACGCTTTATTGACAATAAAGCGTTGCAGAATTGACAACGAATGGTGTCGAAATGACACCATACCGGTGATAAATCGACACCATCTAGAGTCAAAATTATGTCACTTGGTGTCGAAATGATACAATACGATTATTGAAATGACAACATGCATTTTAAATTCCACAACGTTCGTTAACAAGTTGACAACTAACCGTTGTCGATTTATACAAGCCAATAGAATAGACAACGGCACGATATCAAAATCACCACATCGTTGCTGACTTTGCAACGCAATTTTTGGTTCATTATTTTCCTGTTTGCCTTCTCGTCCCAATGTCGTACAATATTCAATTCAACTAACTTTTGTTAAAAAATTACTTAAGAGACCAAAAAGCTTGGTTGTTAAAAGGAAATTGCACTTTCAGCATGAGCTGTTATTTTCGAAAGTGGTGTAAGTCCAATTTAAAAAAAATAACTTAGCGGTAAACTTAGTATCATCTATATAAAATTACCGCTGACTTATTTTTCTCAAAGTAGACTTATAACACTTTCAAAAATAACAGCTTACATATAAAAGAGTAACTTTACCTACTGACTAACTGACTGCCCAGCCCAAACAGCTAAAGCTATGAACTTGAAATTCGATGAGCCGGTTCTTTTCACAATGTGTAGGATAATTTTCCAATCTTAAGGGGAAAAAAAGTGTAAAATCCAACTTCTAATTTTAAGGGGATAAAAACTGGTAAAATCAAACTTCTACAGACAGATCTAAAATTCAAATCACCAAATATTCTACTAAAAAAATAAGCGAATATGTGTTTGGTACTTTTTTCATATATGTGTGCATTTGCGGGATGAAAACGGTAAAACACTAATATTGGTCTTTTTTGTTACCACATTTATCTTTTCAAGTAAAAATCACTGCAGAAAAAATAAATTGATATTCGTCTCTTCTTAAACAGTCTTCAATGTGTATTGGCACTTTTTTAAATTAGAGCAAATAAGGGGTAAAATGTGTGCCCACTTTTACATTAATTACAATTTACATAAAGGTAAATTGTTGCATTTTATTATTAATTTATAGCTCTCAATAATATATAAATTCAAAGATAAAAAAATTACCAAAAGGGAGGAGTGCGATTTGCACTCTATATTTAAATAATTTTAATGGTATTTTTTATGTTATGTGTAAGCTTAGAACTCTGACAGTAAAATCAAATGATACTGAACGAAATAAGAAATCGTTAAAAGAGACATTATGGTTCATTTTTTATTTATTTTAATGGTACTTTTCGATTTTTTAATACTAACAATCCTAGAACTATGAGACTAAGCTAAAACGTTTCTTAGCAAAGTGAAAAATCATTAAGGGAAAAATGGTAATTTTTATACAAGGTGGGCATTTTTTTTTCTAAATGAAAATGAAATGTGTGCTGTTGCTCCGTCCTGTT